>CAUDMG010003668.1:900000-1025000 GCA_958450375.1 Homarus gammarus | reverse complement strand
CCGAACAATGACCCCATGACCTTCAATGACCCTTTATATTAACCCTGTGACCTTATGTGACCCCATACACTGACCTCTGACCTTATGTGACCCAGTACCCTGACTTCTGACCTTCTGTGACCCCGAACAATAACCACATGACCTTCTATGACCCCGTATATTAACCCCGTGACCGTCTCCCGCCCTACAGAAGTGTCGCCCTATGCAGTCCACGCCCTGCCGCTGTGTGAGTACGCCCTCAACGCCTGCGAGACACTGCCGGGCTGCATCACCCTGTATGAGGAGTTCAGAGAAGCCTGCCGTGAGCGGGATGACCAGTGTAGGATGGTGAACACGTGAGTACCTTAGCTGTGGCTCTTGTGTCTTAGCTGTGGCTCTTGTGTCTTAGCTGTGGCTCTTGTTAATACAGTGTCTTAGCTGTGGCTCTTGTGTCTTAGCTGTGGCTCTTGTTAATACAGTGTCTTAGCTGTGGCTCTTGTTCATGCAGTGTCTCAGCTGTGGCTCTTGTATCGTAGCTGTGACTCTTCTTTATACCTGTGTCTTAGCTGTGAGTCTTCTTTATACCTGTGTCTTAGCTGTGACTCTTGGATCTTAGCTGCGTTGAACTAAAATCGTTACATAACCCATTAAGAGCGTATGGAATGTATCTTAGCTGTGGCTGTCCTAACCTAATCTAACCTAACCTAGCCTAACCTATCCTAACCTAACCTAACCTAACCTCCTAAGTGTGTATGACGTGTATTTTAGCTCTGGAGTTTTATTAACAGTTTTGTGGACCTAAATAGACAATCCAGTCCACTGTGACCTTTGGGGGGGGGGGGGGCGTTTAAGAGGTCAAAGGTTAAATAGACTTGAAAAAAAGAAGTATGTCCTAAGTTGCTGTGTAGGGGGCTGTGTGAGGCTGTGTGAGGCTGTGTAGGACTGTGTGTGGCTGTGTAGAGCTGTGTGGGGCTGTGTAAGACTGTGTAGGACTGTGTGTGGCTGTGAAGGGCTGTGTGAGGCTGTGTAGGATTGTGTAGGACTGTGTGTGGCTGTGTAGGGCTGTGTGAGGCTGTGTAGGACTGTGTAGGACTGTGTGTGGCTGTGTAGGGCTGTGTGAGGCTGTGTAGGACTGTGTAGGACTGTGTGTGGCTATGTAGGGCTGTGTAGGGCTGTGTAGGAATGTGTAGGGCTGTGTGGGGCTGTGTAGGGTTGTGTGGGGCTGTGTAGGAATGTGTAGGGCTGTGTGGGGCTGTGTAGGGTTGTGTGGGGCTGTGTAGGAATGTGTAGGGCTGTGTGGGGCTGTGTAGGACTGTGTGGGGCTGTTTAGGACTATGTGGAGCTGTGTAGGACTGTGTGGGGCTGTGTAGGGTTGTGTGGGGCTGTGTAGGACTGTGTAAAGCTGTGTAGGACTATGTGGGGCTGTGTATGGCTGTGTGGGGCTGTGTAAGACTGTGTGGGACTGTATAAGACTGTGTGAGACTATTTAGGGACTGTGTAGGTCAATGTGGGACTATGTAGGGGCTATGTGGAACTATGTAGGGGCTATGGAATTTCAAGTACAATACATAAAGCTAGATAGATGGAGAACGTGGTGTCGAATTTTAAGAAGAAGGAAATTAAAACCCTATGGGAGGACACGATACTATTATATAAAGATGGAGTTTGAAAGAGATGGAGTATAGAAGGTTGTTAAAGGGAGGGAAATTGATATAGATATAAACACGATTCCAACTTATATAGATGGAGGGTGAGGGAAGGAAGATGGTGACGTGTGTTTGTTTGTTTGTTGTTAAGGGTGATGGAGGGTGAGGGAAGGAAGATGGTGACGTGTGTTTGTTTGTTTGTTGTTAAGGGTGATGGAGGGTGTGTTATTGGCTCCATCTTTCTATGTTCTTCTCTCCTTTCCCACCTCTCTCTCTCTCCTTGTCTCTCCCACAATCCTCTCTCTCCCCTTTCCTTTCTCTCCCTTCTCTCTCTCCCTCTTTTCCTTTCTCTCCCTTCCCTCTCCCTCTTTTCCTTTCTCTCCCTTCCTTCTCTCCCTTCATTTCTCTCCCTTCACATCTCTTTCCTCCTGTTCATTACACGTCTTGAACATTAATCTCTGACCTCTGACCCCTAGACGCGTGTGAGGAACAGCAGGTAATGATGACCTGTAATAGGTAGTTGAAGATAATTAGGTGGAGGGTGTGACTCTCTCTCTCTCTCTCTCTCTCTCTCTCTCTCTCTCTCTCTCTCTCTCTCTCTCTCCTTATATTTCCACTTTATCTCCCTTTCTCTTCATATTTCCCTCCTCTCTCCATCCTTCATCCCTTCCTCTTTCTTACTTTCCCTCCTTGCCCTCCTTCTTTCCAACTTCCCTTTCCCTTCTTCCCTCTACCCATCCTCTCTTCCTCCACCTCCTTCTTTCTTATCACCCTCCCTCCCTCCCTCCCTCAGCACAATGGGGACCAGATGTACTAATATTACAAAGGTCAGCTCTGGGGTTCGTTCACATAAATTACAGTAATCTCGTCCGCTCTCCCTCTTATACTACCCAATCCCGAACCTGAATCCGAACCCGAATCCGAAACCGAAACCGAACCCAAATCCGAAACCGAAACCGAACCCAAATCCGAAACCGAATCCGAACCCAAATCCGAAACCTAACCCGAGCTAAGTATCGGAACCCCATCTGACCTTACCTAAGCTATTCTGAACTAACATGACAAAATTAACCTAACTTAATCGAATCTAACCTAACCTAAATTAACTTACACGAAATACATGAGAGTACACATAATGTATACCTGTAAGCACACACACACACACACACACACACACACACACACACACACACACACACACACACACACACACACACACAGAATAAAAGATGTAGGCAGGATGATGGTAGGAGTCAGTCTCGCCTGCTCCACAATATCCGCTACCCGCCAGCTGATACCCGCTCTAGACGTGCCCGGGAATATCCTGATAGGCATGGAGGCATCCTGGGGAGGAAATTCGGGTGGTTGCGGGCGTGTGGAGATAGTGTGTGTGTGTGTGTGTACGTGTGTGTGTTGGGGGGATAGCCAGGATCATCTCCTGTATACACACACACACACACACACACACACACACACACACACACCAGCTTCTTCTCCATTATATCTCCTCCCTCTCTCCCCACGCCCCTCTCACTCCTTCACCCCATCCCTCTCTCTCTCTCCCCCACTCTCCCTCCTTCACCACCCCTCCCTCACACACCCCCATCTCCTCACCATCATTCTTCCCACGCTTTTCCTCCCACACTACACCCGCTCAATTTTTCCCGCGCTTTTTTCCCGCGTTTTTTTTCCCGCGCTTTTTTTCACACCTCACCTACGCAGTTTTTCCCGCGCATTTTAATTATTTTTTCTAAGTGTTTTTTCCTCAATTTTACTTTCTCTTATTTCACGCTTTATTTATAGCTGTTTATTTATTTTTCTTGGGTTAATTCTCTGCTTTACGACATAATTATTATTATTTTTTACATTATTTTGTCATTATTACGAAGGACAAATCTTATTCCTTTATGTTTTTATTCCATTTTTTATCATTTTCTTTATTTTATGTTGTATATATTTTCATTAATTCGTTATGTACTCCTATGTTGGTCCCTGGGTCTCGTGTGTGGAGGACCAAGAAGAATTATTTCAGTAATTATCGTCTAATTTTGGCGTATAATTTTTCAATGAAGTGTTATATAATTCTTTACACTGAGTTATATAATTGTTCACACAAATATTTATATTATACATATTTGACATATGATCGTTGACTGTGTGTGTGTGTGCGTGTGTGTGTGTGTGTGTGTGTGTGTGTGTGTGTGTTGTGTGTTACAAAGGTTTTTCCTAATATAATGACTAGTGACTCATAGATTTGGTCTTGTGTACGTCTCTCTCTCTCTCTCTCTCTCTCTCTCTCTCTCTCTCTCTCTCTCTCTCTCTCTCTCTCTCGCCACAAAGTTACCGAGAGAAAATTAAAAACAATTCTGATTTTTCTCAGAACATCTCATGAAAAAAAAAAAATTCAAACTATCTCTAAAATTCTCACACCCTTAACCGACCTCCAGGGAGAGAAAATATTGTCTCTTTCTTTCTCTCTTTCTCTTACTTATTATTCTGTTTTTATCTGCCTGTCTCTTTATCTCTTTCTTTCTTGGATCACCTCTACCTTTTTCTGTCTATCTGTGATGTGTCTCTCTCTCTCTCTCTCTCTCTCTCTCTCTCTCTCTCTCTCTCTCTCTCTCTCTCTCTCTCTCTCTCTCTCTCTCTCTCTGGCATCACACACAATAAAACATCTCTCATAAAGTTACGTATCAGGAGTCAGTCTTAAGTGCTGCCTGGCCTTTGAGGTGTTGGTGTGGGTTGAAGTGGGTAAGGAAAGGTTTGGTGTGGGTTGGAGTGGGTAAGGAAAGGTTTGGTGTGGGTTGGAATGGGTTGATGTGGGTTGGAGTGAGTAAGGAAAGGTTTGGTGTGGGTTGAGAGGTCTTGATGTGTGTTGAGATAGCTTGGCGTGGCTTGAAGAGGATAGTGTGTGGGTTATTGTGGCTTGGTGTGGGTTGACGGGGGGGGGGGTGGGGAGGGGGGAAGCATATAAGAGCAGAAGAAGGATGAACAGAAAAAGGAAAAAGATTAAGAAGAGGGGAAGAGGGGAAGAAGGAAAATAAAGTAAACAAGAAGGAAGAAGAGGATTAGAATGAAGAGAAGGAGGAGGTGGAGGAGGAGGGAAGGGGGGGGGGCACCTCAAGGCCAGTATGAAGTGTGACCCTTGAGGATGAAGTTGAGTCATGATAACTCATCCTTGTGTGTGTGTGTGTGTGTGTGTGTGTGTGTGTGTGTGTGTGTAGTAAATGTTTACAAGCTTCAACCACCACTACTACTATCACCACTACCACCACCACCATTACCACCATCACCATCACCACCATCACTGCCAACCAAAGAGGAGAAAGGAGCGGAATAGAGAGAGGGAGATTAGGTGTTGCTGAAGGCTGTGGGTATTGGTGAGAGAGAGAGAGAGAGAAAAGAGAGAGAGAGAGAGAGAGAGAGAGAGAGAGAGAGAGAGAGAGAGAGAGAGAGGGCTATTCACTGGATACCTGAAGTGTTTGTTGGTCCACCAGGTAAACACAGTCTGGGATTCACTAATACCCAGACTCGGAACCTGACCTGACTTTCCCTGACCTGACCTGACCTGACCTTACACGACGTTCCTCACCTCTTAACTACAGGACCAAGCTTCTTACAAGACGACTTAACATAACAATGTCCACCCTGTCTTATACTGTTGGAGGCTTACACGAGGAAGAGTGGAGGGAAAATAGGAGTGGAGGGAAGGAATGGAGGGAGGGAGGTGGAGGGAGGGGAGGAGTGGAGGGAAAGGGTGTGTATAGGAGGGAACGACACATACAAACACTCCCACACTACTCCCACAAACCCCAACACACCCCAACACACCCAACACACCCCACACACTCCCACACACCCCCAACACACCCCACACACCCCCACACACCCTAACACACCCCACACACCCCCACACCACCCCAACACACCCCAACACACCCCAAAACACCCCCACACACCCCCCACACACCCCAGGCGCTACGGCACAGAGGAAGTGTCCAGGTGCCTGTATAGTTATGTCATCTGGGGGAGGAAATATTTACCCTGACGTGGCAGTAGTGACGCGGTGCTGGGGAGATGAGAGAAGGGAGTCTGGGGAGAGAGGATGGGGAGGGGAGGGGTGGGGAGAGAGGATGGGGGGGAGGGGTGGGGAGAGAGGATGGGGAGGTGAGGGGTGGAGAGAGAGGATGGGGGGAAGGGTGGGGAGAGAGGATGGGGGGGAGGGGTGGGGAGAGAGGATGGGGAGGTGAGGGGTGGAGAGAGAGGATGGGGGGGAGGGGTGGAGAGAGAGGATGGGGGGAGGGGTGGGGAGAGAGGATGGGGAGGTGAGGGGTGGAGAGAGAGGAAGGGGAGGAGGGGTGAGGAGAGAGGATGGGGAGGTGAGGGGTGGAGAGAGAGGAAGGGGGAGGAGGGGTGGGGAGAGATGATGGGGAGGTGATGGGTGGGGAGAGAGGATGGGGAGGGAGGTGGGAGGTGCTGGGAGGGAGGTGCTGAGAGAGAGAGCTGGGAAGAAACTAGTAGCCTAGGAGAGTTGCAGGGAGGAATGAAGGGTGTGAGGAAGGGAGGGAGAAAATAGGGTGGAGGGAGGGAAGGAAGGAGGGAGGTAATTAAGGTGGAGGGAGGGAAGGAAGGAGGGAGGTAAATAGGGTGGAGGGAGGGAAGGAGGGAGGGAGGTAATTAAGGTGGAGGGAAGGAAGGAGGGAGGGAGGTAATTAAGGTGGAGGGAAGGAAGGAGGGAGGTAAATAGGGTGGAGATATCAACAGTCAGAACTACGAAGTGAAAAAAAGTTGTATTAATTTACCTAACCTAACCTAACACAACAAAGAAGAAGGAAATAAAAGAGAAACAGAGAGAGAGTAAACAAGTGAATATGAAAAATAGAGAGAGAGAGAGAGAGAGAGAGAGAGAGAGAGAGAGAGAGAGAGAGAGAGCTTCGAATTAACTAAAAACTGTTGATAAAGTCTACGGTAATTGCAACCCATGTTTCACTATCATCGCGGTAGTCTCTCTCTCTCTCTCTCTCTCTCTCTCTCTCTCTCTCTCTCTCTCTCTCTCTCTCTCCCTCATAATTATCTCGAAAGAAAGACAGTGAGTGAGTGAGTGAGTGAGTGAGTGAGTGAGTGAGAGTGTTACGGTGGGTAGGTGTCAGAGAGATGAATTAATGGCGACAATCTTCCTCGCTCTCTTTAAACTCTTTCTGTCGCTTCAGTTAAACTCTTTTAGGTCATCATCGTCTGTGTTAGCGTCTGTCTGTTTGTTTGCTTGTCTGTCTGTTTGTTTGCCTGTCTGTCTGTCTGTCTGTTTGTCTTCTCACACTCATAGGTTTTTATATAGAATGATTCCTGTTGCCGGAGCCAGACACGTAATAGAACCTGGATTTTCGTGGTCTGTCTGTTTGTCTGTCTGTCTGTCTTTGTGTGTGTGTGTGTGTGTGTGTGTGTGTGTGTGTGTGTGTGTGTGTGTGTGTGTGTGTACAGTTGTGTGTACATTCACCGTCACACAATGAAACAACAGTTGATACATGGTACTAATTTTTGTGGGCGTTATTTGACCTTTGACCCCTGTACCAGGTTGACCATTGACACTTGTGAGGAGTTCAAGAGGTCATACGTCAGAGTTCAAAGGTCAGAGGTCAAAGGTCATATATTAATTATATTATGAGATCACTTTTGGTATAACTTTTTTTAGTGAATGACCTTTGACCTTGAAGATAATAGCGAAGGTCATTGATTTATTCTATCTGGTGTCAGTGTTTGTTTTTATTTATCTATCTATCTATCTATCTATCTATCTATCTATCTATCTATCCATTTTACTCCATCCATTTCTCAGCGTTAAAAAGTATATCTGTATGTATACCTGTATCTATGCTTTCCTACCCACCTACTCACCCACCCCACCCACCCCACCCACCCCACCCAACCCACCCCACCTACACACCCCACCCACCCCACCCACCCCACCCACCCACACCCACCCCACCCACCCCACCCACCCCACCCACCCCATCCACCCCACCCCACCCACCCACCCCACCCACCCCACCCACCCCACCCACTCCACCCCACCCACCCCACCCCACCCACCCCACCCACCCCACCCACCCACCCACCCCACCCACTCACCCCACCCACCCCACCCACCCCACCCACCCCACTCACCCACCCCACCCACCCCACCCACGCGTATTATTGATAAAAAAGGATCAGTAGACGGTGCACTATAGGTCAGCCCCTTAGAGACTCTCCCTATATTAATATTCGATGGTAGTAGTAGTGGTGGTAGGTAGGGGGCTGGTGGTTGTGGTAGGGAGGAGTGGTGGTAGTGGTGGTGGATGACGAATTCAATTTTTACGTTGATTGAATATTTATAGTCTAATCTCTCTCTCTCTCTCTCTCTCTCTCTCTCTCTCTCTCTCTCTCTCTCTCTCTCTCTCTCTCTCTCTCTCTCTCTCAGCCACTGTCTCACCAAGTTCTCTCTCTTTTTATATTTCACAGTAACAGATCTCTCTCTCTCTCTCTCTCTCTCTCTCTCTCTCAACGACTATCTCACCATGTTCTCTCTCTCTCTTATCTCTCACAGTAGCAGATGTCTCAGCTCCTGGACCAAGCTCAAGATGTCTCCTATGTTTGGCTGTATCTGCCCCATGGACCGTCAGAAGAGGAAGTGCGAGAGGATTTTCCGCAGAGTTCACAACAATCCCTGCGTGGGTGAGTACCAGCCCTCCTTTCCGCCCGCTCCCCCGACTCGTCCTAGGCTCTCCTTACCCATCTTTCCTCCGTCCTAGCACCGTCCCATACTCCTTTCTGCATCCCTGCCCTGTCCCACCTCCTTCCTTTCTGCCCATCCGTCTTGTTCCATCCCTATTCCACTCTCCTTTCCGCCTCCTACGCCGTCCCAACTTCCGCCTCTCCCATACCATCCACTTCTAGCTATCACCCCTTCCACTATCCTCTGACATTCCGTCCATCCAACGAACCCCTGATGCTCACTTCTCTGAGTTAAGTCCGTGTGAAGTTGTTGGTTTGACCGATCACTGAGAGAGGGGGGGGGGGGCGGGGGTGAAAGATAGGGGGGGTGAGAGAGACAGGGGGGCAGGAGAGAGAAAGTGAGGGAGGAAAGAAGATAGAGAAAGAGAAGGAAGGAGAAAAGGAGGGAAGTAACTCAAATAATACACACACACACACACACACACACACACACACACACACACACACACACACAAACCACATTTTATCTTCAACTTTGTTTTTTTTTTTAGCGTCATATATTCATACCTGTCGTCACCACCATCCACCGACACACTTCCCGCTTTTAATCCCTTTCCGGGTAATTAAGCGCCTCATTCCAGGTGTTCCGGCAGGTAATATCCCCCGGCCCAGGTGTGAGGCGAGACGAAGAAGGTTTGAAAAGTGTGTAACTATCTCCGCAGCTGAGGTCCTTCCCTGTGTAAACATTAATGGTGGTGGGTGGGTGGGTGGGGGATGTGGGTGGGTGGGGGATGTGGGTGGGTGGGGGAGGGAGGGTGTGGGACGGTGTGTGTGTGTGTGTGTGTGTGTGTGTGTGTGTGAGGGTGGGTGGGTAGGTGGGGGGTGTGGGTGTATGTTTGTGGGTGTGGGTGTGGGTGTGGGCGTGGTTGTGGGTGTTAAAGAGAGAGTAAGAAAGAAAGAAAGCATTTTGTCGCTAATTACAGGTACGAAAATCATCAGGTAAAATAGTCTTCTTTTAGCAGTAGACTGATTAATAATTGCTGGGAGATGTGTGGTGGAGACGTCTCCTACCCTGAGTGAGAAAAAGGAGGGAGAGATAGAGAGAGAGAGGGTAGGAAAGAGAGAAATAGAAGTGGGAGGAGAGAGAGAGATAGAAGTGGGAGGAGAGAGAGAGATAGAAGTGGGAGGAGAGAGAGAGATAGAAGAAGGAGGGAAGAGAGTATGAGAGAAGGAAGGGAGAGTAAGATAAGGGAGAGAGAAGAGGGAGGGAAGGGAAGGTAAGAAAGTGAAAGAAGGGAGAGAGATAGGTAAGGGAAGGAGAGGGAGAGGATGTAAATGGTATGTTTAAGGTGGTATCTCTCTCTCTCTCTCTCTCTCTCTCTCTCTCTCTCTCTCTCTCTCTCTCTCTCTCTCTCTCTCTCTCTCTCTCTCATCAATTATCTCTTTCTTACCCAGTTTCTTCTTTTCTTTTCTCCCTACTCCTTACCCCCACTCTTCACTTCCCCTCCCCATCACCCCCCTCCTCCCCCTCCTACAATCCCCCACCATCCCCATCCCTTCCTCCTCCCCCAACCCTCCGCACCACCACCTCGTCCCCCATCTTGTTAAATATATAATCAATGTAATTTTTCTATATACTTTTTTCTTATATAAATCTCTATATTGCTTTACTGTCCATGTTATATTTGTTTTATATATATATTTTTGCCTTGAATTATTATATATAAATCCAGGTTATATTTTATTCTATATAAATAAATATGTATTATGTAGATTTATATATCTGTCTATATTTAGGTATAATTTATATATTTCTCAATGTTTTATTTTCATCACAGTAATAATGGACGTCACTTCAGTATATATATATATATTTTGTGTGTATTTTATTTATATATAGAATGTGTTTATATAGGTGATTGTTATAGGTCATATATGAATTATTATCACTGGGAGTCCATATAAAAACTATATCAGCCGTGTTGTTAAAAGGATGTGTGTTATAGTTGGTGACCCCCCCCTCTCCCCACCTCCTACCCCCACACCCCTTCACCCCCCCTCCTACCCCCACACCCCTTCACCCCCACCTCCTACCCCCACACCCCTTCACCCCCACCTCCTACCCCCACACCCCTTCACCCCCCTCCTACCCCCACACCCCTTCACCCCCCTCCTACCCCCACACCCCTTCACCCCCCTCCTACCCCCACACCCCTTCACCCCCCTCCTACCCCCACGCCCCTTCACCCCCCCCCTCCTACCACAGATGAACACACGTATGTGCTCAGGTCAGGTCAAGTTAGGTTAGGTCAAAGTTAACCTAAACTAATCTAAACTAACCTAATCTAACCATTATTCTATTGACATGTGGTTAAGTTAGGTTAGGTTAGATTTCATATGGATTTGGGTAACCTAACCTAACCTAACCTTAGTATGGGTCAGCACCAACAAGAGATATCCTTTTAATAATGCGGCTTCACCAGGCTGTGGGCGGATACCATAACAACACCAGCTGAGATACCAAACAGGTGATGACTGGTGGAGGTATTCCGGTGAGACAGATGGTGCTAATGTGACCAGCTGTGACTCTTGGAACAGATGGTGCCGCTGTGACTAGCTGTGACTTATGTAACAGATGGTGCCACTGTGACCAGCTGTGACTCCGTGGAATATTTACCTCACCAGTCACCACCTGAGCAGATGGCAATGTACAGACATATACCAAACTAGAGTGTACATCGTGTGTACTAAGCCATTATTGGTGATTGTACACAGGACTACACCAGTACCAAGTGTATTTCATGTACACTCTCATCTAACATACGATAACGCACAGAAATACACAACCAGAGTGTACTGTACGTGCACCAGTAGTAGTGTACACTCATATACTGTACATGGGGCAGTCTGGTACCCTGATGCACACCCACGTAACAGATATAGTGCATAAGACGTGTACTATTATACCAAACAATGGCTTTTATTTACTTCTCTGGCCACCTACGATGACACCTCTCTCTCTCTCTTAAGGGACATTTCTCACATTATTTTTTTCTACCAAGTTAAGCAACACCTCGACTTGTCCCTTATCTCATGCTTAAGCGGTCGTTGAGAGATATTACTCCGATGATTACCGCTCAAGCGACAGTAGAGGCACACTCGGGTGATTGCTTGAGGTGGTGAAGTGGTGTGAAAATGGCTCTCTGTGCTTTAGAATGGCATTAAAAGGCATAATGCTTCTCACTCTTAGCTAAAAGGCTTTGACCACTATCTGGGTAGTTAATGTTGCGGGTTATTAGAGTGGTGTTACAATCCTTCACTACTGCTGTGTTGAGGTGAGAGTAGTGGTCGAGAGTTACCTGGAGTTAACCACTAAGACTTAACCCAAAAACAAAAACAAAAAAAAAGACTCAAATTCATTATAAAGAGACAAAAGACTCCAGAGTTCTCTTATATCATCTCTTGCTGTCTGTCTCTCTATCTCTCTATCACTGCTATGCATCTTAATATTTATCTCTTATACTTGTTTTATTTCCTCAGTAACTTCAAATTCTCTCTACTTCAAACTTCTGCCAAAAAGGGTTTTGGGTACTTTAATAGACACTGTAGATGGGTATAAGACTCACTCACACCTTCAGTTGACCCCGAGAAGCATGTTGTTATTGTTGATTACGTCACAGAAGGTATATATACGTCATAGAAGGTAAATATACGTCATAAACGGTATATATACGTCATAAACGGTATATATACGTCATAAACGGTATATATACGTCATAGAAAGTATATATACGTCATAAACGGTATATATACGTTATAAACGGTATATATACGTCATAAACGATATATATACGATATAGAAGGCATGTATTCATCACAGAAGGCATATATACGTCACAGAATGTATATACAGACGGTTTTATCCCATTTATGGTGTCTAAACATTGTTCTTGGTTGTATATACAGTGACGGATATTGTGTCGGTCGCTGCTGTGTATACACCATAAGCTAAAACACTCCTCTGTACAGTAAACAAAGACAACCACCTTTAATTAGACTCTACTAGATCATGTTTTTAGATGCACCAAAAAAAGAGAATTCGGTATTAGTTTTATATTTGTTTCTTCTCTGCACTATTTTCTTGTACATGAGCACCTGTGGTTATAAGATTGTTCCAAAATAGCACACCTGGTTATGGTACTATGTAGACACTCAGCAGACAGCGGCAGACAACCAACCAACCAACCACATCACCACCAACCACCACTATTACCACCACCCACTAAGCTGTTTACTGCATTGTGTATGTTCTTTGTGGTGACTCTCAACACTTAGAGCACGGCAACCACACCTATTATATTAGCCTTGGCTAGTGTGTGTGTCTATGTCTGTGTCTGTGTGTGTGTGTGTGTGTCTTGTCTCAGCCATATGTCTACTGCACACTGTTGATGAGTCACCACCTGTCTGGGAACTGAGAGGGAAGCAGCATTGTAGGTTTGTTTACCTGGTGAGTGAACCGAGAGGGAGAGATAGACATACCTCTCACATCCCTCTCATCCCTCCCTCTCTCTCTTTATTCAGCCAGAAAGGCACCAAAGTTCTAAAAGGAGAGGGAACTCACACTCATACACTCAGAACTTCCCTCTCTAGCTCCCGCTCACTCGTGCGTGTGTGTGTGTGACCCCTTCTAAGGTCAATTAAAAGCTCAGAAAAACAAACAAATAAAAAATCCAACTAATCATGGCCACACACACACACACACACACACACACACAACACACACACACACACACACACACACACACACACACACAAACACAAAACATACACACATACCCTCTGCACTTACCAACCAAAACAAACTCCTCCCCCCCCCCACCCCAAAATACTGTCTAGCCAGCACATACAACTCTCTAGATATCTGCACTGTGCTTCTTGCGGTCATAAACACCACTACTACCGCCACAGTATCAAGTCCGCATGTTTGGTAGCGACGAGAAGTGCCTGACGGGTGCCACTAGCAACACCCCCCCCCCACCACTCCCCCCCACCCCCCTGACCCTCTGGCACTCTCTGGCACTTGACCCCTCACAGTCCCCAAGGGAGGTCGCTATACCGTCTTGCCTCTCCCTTCTGTGGTATTGAACTTTAAACTCCCTGACGTTACCCACCGCCACTCTGGTCTGTCTGTGGTCTGTCTGTGGTCTGTGGTCATGGGTATCGTGTCTGTCTGTATGTGCACATGTGTGGGTGTGCATGTGTGTGTGTGTGTGTGTGTGTGTGTATGTCTGTCATGTTTGAAAGTCACATGTATATAAATAAACAGCTGATGTGTGAGGTATGTTAGTCAGGTATGATGGATGAGTCATATGTGTAAGTATACAGACCACATGTTTAAGTATACAGACCACATGTGTAAGTATACAGGCCACATGTGTAAGTATACAGGCCACATGTGTAAGTATAAAGGCCACATGTGTAAGTATATAGACCACATGTGCAAGTATACAAACCACATGAGTAAATATACAGGCCACATGTGTAAGTACACAAACCACATGTGTAAGTATACAAACCACATGAGTAAGTATGCAGTCCACATGTGTAAGTATACAGACCACATGTGTAAGTATACAGACCACATGTGTAAGTATACAGGCCACATGTGTAAGTATACAGTCCACATGTGTAAGTATACAGACCACATGTGTAAGTATACAAGCCACATGTGTAAGTATACAGTCCACATGTGTAGGTATACAGTCCACATGTGTAAGTATACAGACCACATGTGTAAGTATACAAGCCACATGTGCAGGTATACAGTCCACATGAGTAAGTATGCAGTCCACATGTGTAGGTATACAGTCCACATGTGTAAGTATACAGGCCACATGAGTAAGTATACAGGCCACATGAGTAAGTATACAGTCCACATGTGTAAGTATACAGGCCACATGTGTGAGTATATAGGCCACATGTGCAAGTATACAGGCTGCATCTGTAAGCATACAGATCACATGTGTGAGTATGGAAACCACATGTGTAAGTATACAGGCCACATGTGTGAGTATATAGGCCACATGTGCAAGTATACAGGCCATATGTGTAAGTATACAGGCTATATATGTAAGAATACAGATCACATGTGTGAGTATACAAACCACATATGTAAGTATACAAACCACATGTGTAAGTATACAGACCATATGTGTAAGTATACAGACCACATGTGTAAGTATACAGACCACATGTGTAAGGTAATCAACCTTAGTGATCTAGGTGTAGTGCAGGTGTGTAAGACAGGTGTGTAAGCCAGGAATTTTAGACAGGTGTGTGAGTAAGCTGTGTGAGAGTGCGGTGTGCGAGAGTAGTAGGTATGAGAGTGACAAGTGTGAGAGGTGTGAGGGGTGTGAGAGGTGTGAGAGGTGTGGGGGGTGTGAGAGGTGTGAGAGGTGTGAGGAGTGTGAGAGGTGTGAGGGGTGTGAGAGGTGTGAGAAGTGTGAGGAGTGTGAGAGGTGTGAGGAGTGTGAGGGGTGTGAGGAGTGTGAGGGGTGTGAGAGGTGTGAGGGGTGTGAGGTGTGTGAGAGGTGTGAGGAGTGTGAGGGGTGTGAGGGGTGTGAGAGGTGTGAGGGGTGTGAGAGGTGTGAGAGGTGTGAGGAGTGTGAGGGGTGTGAGAGGTGTGAGGTGTGTGAGGAGTGTGAGGGGTGTGAGAGGTGTGAGGAGTGTGAGGGGTGTGAGAGGTGTGAGAGGTGTGAGGTGTGTGAGAGGTGTGAGGGGTGTGAGGTGTGTGAGGGGTGTGAGAGGTGTGAGGAGTGTGAGGGGTGTGAGAGGTGTGAGGTGTGTGAGGAGTGTGAGGGGTGTGAGAGGTGTGAGGGGTGTGAGGGGTGTGAGAGGTGTGAGAGGCGTGAGAGGTGTGAGAGGTGTGAGGGGTGTGAGAGGTGTGAGAGGCGTGAGAGGTGTAAGGGGTGTGAGAGGTGTGAGAGGTGTGAGAGGTGTAAGGGGTGTGAGAGGTGTGAGGGGTGTGAGAGGTGTGAGAGGTGTGAGGGGTGTAAGGGGTGTGAGAGGTGTGAGAGGTGTGAGAGGTGCAAGGGGTGTGAGAGGTGTGAGAGGTGTGAGGGGTGTGAGAGGTGTGAGAGGCGTGAGGGGTGTGAGGGGTGTGAGAGGTGTGAGGGGTGTGAGAGGTGTTAGAGGTGTGAGGGGTGTAAGGGGTGTGAGAGGTGTGAGAGGTGTGAGAGGCGTGAGAGGTGTGAGGGGTGTGAGAGGTGTGAGGGGTGTGAGAGGTGTGAGGGGTGTAAGGGGTGTGAGAGGTGTGAGGGGTGTGAGAGGTGTGAGGGGTGTGAGAGGTGTGAGGGGTGTGAGAGGTGTGAGAGGCGTGAGAGGTGTGAGAGGTGTGAGAGGTGTAAGGGGTGTGAGAGGTGTGAGAGGTGTGAGGGGTGTGAGGGGTGTGAGAGGTGTGAGAGGAGCGTGGCGGGGGTGGGTGGCGGGGCAGCAGCACCTCCCACGGGGCCTCACCTAGTCTAGCTTATCGCACTCTTTATGTTGTTTATATTTTTCTTTGGCTATCTTTTCTTTTTCTCTGGTTCCTTACAGATACGTTACCTGCCTCTGCACCACCTCCTTCCCCAGGCCAGGGCGGTGCGGGGGGTGTGTGGGAGCTCATTCTCCCCCCACCCTCCACGCCGCGGCGCCCCACACTGCGCCCTCGCCTCCCCTTACTACCACCCCCTTACCCCCCACACCACCGCCCACGCCCACACTTACCCTGGGCAGTCACTCCCGTGCCCCCGCATGCCACCCTCATCACGGCAGAGCCCCTGCCCGCCTACTCGGCGCAAACGCACAATGTCCTCACCGTAGACCGTCACACCACCCCACGGACCGGCGGTAACTCTCATGGGTCATTTGCAGTCAGCGTTATACCCTACGATAATTCATCCCTCTACGCCGTCGACACCCAAATACAAAACCCCTTGATGGAGGCCGGCCAGGGAGGAGGCCGTCGGCAGAACGCGTCCCGAGCAGCTAACGTCTTGGGTAGTGACCGACGCTACCCCACCGGCCCCCACACAAGTACGTACTACCTGCTGCTGCTGCTGCTTCTTACCTTCACTCACCTGCTGTGCCACCTTCCTCACCTCGCCTCACCTCACCTCACCTCTCCTCGCCTCACCCACTATTCCTTCTTGTACACACCTGTAAGTGTTCTGTGTGGTCAGTGTGTGTGTGTACCACCACTACCACTACCCCTCCTACCAGTCCTAGCACCTCACCTACTATCACCACCACTACCACCACGATTTTAACCACTATCACCACCAGCAGTACCATAAGCACCACCGCTGTTGCCTCTCACCACCAATATACCACCAACCAGCTACCATCACTACCACTACCACCAGCACCGCCACAACCAGCACAACATCGCCTATATTGCACCACCGTCACTACACCACCTGATGCTACCACCATCACCTGAACGCCCACCACCACCTGCATGTCTATCACCACCATTACTTTCACGCCCACCACCACCGGCACGCCCACCACCACCGACACGCCCACCACCACCATTACCTTCACGCCCACCACCACCTGCATGCCTATCACCACCATTACTTTCACGCCCACCACCACCTGCGCGCCCACCATCACCACCTGCACGCCCAGCATCACCACCTGCACGCCCAACATCATCGCCTGCACGCCCACCATCACCATCCGTACGCCCATTACCACCATCCGTACGCCCACTACCACCATCACCACCCACACGCACACCATCACCACCCGTACGCCCACCATCACCCTTGCACGCCCATCACCACCACCTGCACCCCCCACCATCTCCACCATCACCATTACTACTACCACAACCTCCACCACCACCATTACCACCACCACTACCACCACCACTATTACCACTATCGCCTCCACCAAAATCATCACCAACACCATCTACACGTCACCCACCACCACTTCCACCATCATCACCACCACCATCACCACCTGCACGTCAACCACCATCTCCATCACCAGCAAAAATTCTACCACTACCACCACCACCACCACCACCACCACCACAGTTCCCCGCATCGCTCGCAGCAAATTTCACAACTTGACTAAAACATTTGAGAAGGACCTCATTACTCCCCAGAAGGTCCTAAGGCTCTGTCAAAGTTGGTTCCTCTGTCTCTTAAGTCAGCCAAGTTGTTGTTGTTGTTATATCGAACAACCTTCCTTAACAACCATTACAACTCCCTCAGGGGTTGTTGATATGTTTGTGAGACTTGTGACGCTCCTGGCAAATTCAAATACTTTTTTTTTTATTAAATGTGGTTAAAAAAATGGTGGTGAATTTGTCGATGTGGCGGTGTAAGTCTCTTAGTGACCCTACCCATTCACTGCCACCCATTCACCGCCACCCATTCACCGCCACCTACCTACTGCCACCCACCTATTGTCACCCACCCACTGCCACCCATTCACTGCCACCCACCTATTGTCACCTATCCACAGCCACCCACCTACTGCCACCCACCTATTGTCACCCACCCATTGCCACCCATTCACTACCACCCACCTATTGTCACCCATCCATAGCCACCCACCTACAGCCACCCACCAACTGCCACCCATCCACAGCCACCCATCCACAGCCACCCACCCACAGCCACCCACCTATTGTCACCTATCCATAGCCACCCACCCACTGTCACCCACCCACTGCCACCCACCCACTGTCACCCACCCACTGCCACCCACCCACTGTCACCCACCCACTGCCACCCACCCACTGTCACCCACCCACTGCCACCCACCACTTCACAGGTTAAGTCTACACTACTTCACTCTCCTTACCTCTCCCTCTCTCTCCCTCACTCTCCTTCATTCCTTCTCCCTCATTCCCCTTCACTCTCTCTTCATCCCCCTCACTCTTTCTCCCTCACTTTCCTCCCTCTCCCCCTTACCTCTCCCTCACTCTTACCTCAAACTACCATTATCCATCACTTAATTACCATGACGGACTGCATAACTACCATGGTCCACCAAACATGATCTACTATAATCCACCATGATCTACCACTACCATTAACCAAACGCCACCATGATACACCACCACCACCACCATAAACCAACACTACCATACTCCACTACCAATCACCACCATGATCCTCTACCACCATGATCCTCTACCACCATGATCCTCTACCACCCTGATTCACTACCACCATGATCCACCATGTTTCACCACCATAGCTGCACCATGAGTGTTATGGTAGTTTGACAGTAGGTAGCTGCCTGGTAGTGTAGCTGACCCTAGCTGTGATCTGTGTGTAGCTTACCACTCCTCCCTCCCTTCCTTCCTTCCTTCCTTCCTTCCTTCCTTCCTTCCTCCCTCCCTCCCTTCCTTCCTTCCTCCCTTCCTTCCTTCCTTCCTCCCTCCCTTCCTTCCTTCCTTCCTTCCTTCCTTCCTTCCTTCCTCCCTTCCTTCCTGCCTTCCTTCCTCCCTTCCTTCCTTCCTTCCTCCCTCCCTTCCTTCCTGCCTTCCTTCCTCCCTTCCTTCCTTCCTTTCTTCCTTCCTTCCTTCCTCCCTTCCTTCCTCCCTTCCTTCCTTCCTGCCTTCCTTCCTCCCTTCCTTCCTCCCTCCCTTCCTTCCTTCCATCCTTCCTCCCTTCCTCCCTCCCTTCCTTCCTCCCTTCTTTCTTCCTTTCCCCATCCATCCTTCCTTCCCTCCCTCCTCACTATCTCACTCTCTATTTATCTTTCTCTCTCACCACCTTCCTTCCCCCTTATTGCCTCCCTCCCTCACTGTCTTTCTCCCTCACTCTCTGCCTATCTCCCTCCCTCCCTCTCTCATCTCTCCGTCCGTCCATCCCTCCGTCTCTCATTCCCTCCCTTCTACGGTATTCTCTACCTTTTTCCTATACTCTTCCCCCCCCCCCCCGTCCTTATTCTTCCATCTCTCTCTCTCTCTCTCTCTCTCTCTCTCTCTCTCTCTCTCTCTCTCTCTCTCTCTCTCTCTCTCTCTCTCTCTCTCTCTCTCTCTCTCTCTTCCCAGTCGAGTCTACTTGTGACTTCATCCCCTGCTTCTCCCCTCCCCTCCCTTCCCCTCAGACCCCCTCCTCTCCCCTCCCCTCCCCTCCCTTCCTCTCCCCACCCCTCCCCTTTCCTCCCCGGCGCTGCTTCTCCTCCCCCTTCCCTTCCATCCCATCTCCTCCCCCTCCCTTCCCTTCCCTTCTCCAAGAGCATCAAAACAGACCGCCGCCATCTTGATTTTCCCATCAAAACAAACAAACCGCCATATTGGACCCCATTAAAAACAAACAAATCGACATCTTGGTACCCCCCTTCCACACCGCCGCCATCTTGGTAACCCCTCCCCTCCCCTCCCTTCCCTTTTCCCCCTCTCTCTCTCAATAATGTTTCACTCATAATAACCTTGAGTCTGGGGAAGCTGTGGTCGTATACTCACGTAGGTAAGTTAAAAAAGAATAAATCCTCTTGAAAAGTTTTTTAACCCATTAGAACAAAACCTTTCCACTTTCCTAATAAAAAGAAAGTAAAGATTAAATGGCAAGTTTGTGTGTTGTTGTATATTTTGGCTTTTTGTATTAACACCCCCCCATCCCCCCTACCCCTCCCCTACCCCTCCCCCTGACCCCCCCTCCTCCCCCCTACCAGCGTCACCACCTGTTGTCTCTCTTAAAGAAAAAAAACTGATTCCTTATTTTATTTCTTGTCTTATTGAACTTAAACAAACCTCTTCTGTACGTATCACTTGCTGTTTATATATATAGAGTAGTTTACACCTCCCTACTAAACCTGCTCGACATTTGTGTGTTTATGAAATGATTAAAAAAAGAGAAGAAAAAATATATATATATATTAAAAAGTCATATTCCTCTGGTCTGTTTTGCTGCACCTGATCTGACCCGTTGATTGACCTGATCACCAAAATTGACCTCTGTGTCAATTAGGTTATTATTGCCTCGTTAAACATCAAGGTAATGGTTGTTATAGTGTTTTCTTCGCTAACCAATCATCAGAGGTCTTGTGAATTAGCTAGGATTAGTTACGTGCTGGTAATTATATATATTGAGACAGATGGGAAGAGATAGATAAGGTGTGTTAGCTAATTACCAAGGTGTGTTAGCTAATTACCAAGGTGTGTTAGCTAATTACCAAGGTGTGTTAGTTAATTACCAAGGTGTGTTAGTTAATTACCAAGGTGTGTTAGTTAATTACCAAGGTGTGTTAGTTAATTACCAAGGTGTGTTAGTTAATTACCAAGGTGTGTTAGCTAATTACCAAGGTGTGTTAGTTAATTACCAAGGTGTGTTAGCTAATTACCAAGGTGTGTTAGTTAATTACCAAGGTGTGTTAGCTAATTACCAAGGTGTGTTAGTTAATTACCAAGGTGTGTTAGTTAATTACCAAGGTGTGTTAGTTAATTACCAAGGTGTGTTAGTTAATTACCAAGGTGTGTTAGCTAATTACCAAGGTGTGTTAGTTAATTATCAAGGTGTGTTAGCTAATTACCAAGATGTGTTACCTAATTACCAAGGTGTGTTAGTTAATTATCAAGGTGTGCATTACCAGTCTAAAGGTCACTATCAGGTCAGATCAGATCAGTAAAGGTCACAGAGAAACCCGTTTATGTGACACGCCCTCCCCCCCCCCTCACCCCCCTGACCTCCCCACACAAGCAGCGGAGGCAGTTTTTATGTTCGTGTTATTTGACTGATATAATATTAACATCTAATTTGTCTGTCTGTCTGTTTGTTTGTTTGTTTTTAATTCTTTTATTTTGTTTGTGTGTGTGTATTTATCTGTAATTCTCTCTCCTTCTACCTCTATTTCCGTCATTCTATAGAAAAACTCTTTTTGGTAACATCTTGTTTCGTCTGCTTCTCGGTTCTGGGTTTTAATTTATCACGATCTTTCTCTTCCCCTGCGTTTTATTTTTAAGTAAATTTCTCTAAACTTCCTCCCCCCCAAAAAAGCTCTTCTTTTTTTATATACCTTCCCTTCCATAAAATAAAAAAGAAAGGAAAATAAAAGAGAAATTGTGTTTTTAATTACTCTTCATGTTACAGGTTACAGGTCACCCCTCCCCCACCCACCCACAGAAATAGACAGATCTATGTTAAATATATACAATTGCTTCAGGTGTTTTTTTGTTTCGAACTTTTACTTACAAAATAAATAAATTTGATAATTGTTCTAATTAAGCTCTCATTTAATTCTAACACTGTCTACGATTGATATAGACGGTCTATGACTGTCTTAATGCTGACCCAGGCTGTCTAAGACTCTCCTAGATTGTCTACTCACTCTCCTCATCGTGGCATAATTTACCTATATTAAATATCAAGTATAGTACGACCATCTCTCATAGTACGACCATCTCTCATACTACGACCATCTTTCATAATACACCATCTCTCATAATACACCATCTCTCATAATACACCATCTCTCATAATACGACCATCTCTCATAGTACGACCATCTCTCATAATACGACCATACATAGTACGACCATATCATAGCACGACCATCTTTCACATTATGACCATCTCTCATAGTACGACCATCTCTCATATACACCATCTCTCATACTACGACCATCTTTCACAGTACGACCATCTTTCATAATACGACCATCTTTCATAATACGACCATCTCTCATAATACGACCATCTCTCATAGTACGACCATCTCTCATAATACGACCATCTCTCATAATACACCATCTCTCATAATACGACCATCTTTCACAGTACGACCATCTTTCATAATACGACCATCTTTCATAATACGACCATCTTTCATAATACGACCATCTCTCATAGTACGACCATCTCTCATAGTATGACCATTTTCACATCATCATCATCATCATCATCGTCATCATTATATTATCATGAATCTCACGTATAATGGGAAAAAAAAGTATTGTTTATACGTGGGACAGCAGCTCTGTATCTGACTGACTTATAACACACACACACACACACACACACACACACACACACACACACACACACACGTTAAATCATAAGACTAACCTATTGTTAATGTGTAATCATAAATGGCGTACAATTATCTTTAAAATATATCAGTCTACCATACCGTTTTATTTTATTTCCGTCACAGAAAATAAATATTTCATGGGGTAACTTTGTCTGTCTAAATTAAATATATTCTCCATTCAATAACTTATAAGCGACATCATATTTTGATCTTGATATTTTATTTACAGGTTTCTGATAATAATGATCTTAGTTACTGCCATAAAGATGTGTTATGCTGTGTTACCATGAAACTGTGTCGTGCTGTGTTGTGCTGTGTCGTGCTGCTGTGGTCTGAGGGCTAAGCGTTTTATATTTCGTAATTTAGTTGGTCAAAAAATCGAAAAATATCTTAGGTTTTTTTCGAGTCTTTAGTGAAATATACAGAGAGGGAAACATTATCTGGGTAATTATTATTTCTGAAAATTATTTTATCTGTGTACTGTATATGAAAGGAAATTATGTATACGTGTATAAATTGTATGAATGTGTATAAGTGAATCAATGTATTACCGAAGGTGTTGTGTTGTAGTGTTTCTGGGTCATCTTGTTGTTGTGTTGTAGTGTTTCTGGGTCATCTTGTTGTTGTGTTGTAGTGTTTCTGGGTCATCTTGTTTATATATAACTATAAATATGAGGTAAATAGAACATAATAGAAGCAAATAAACTTGGTTTCTCTATTGACAGAAGCGAATATATGGAAAACAGACCATAAATAGACGATAGATCTAGCCAGTGTTCAATTAGTCAACCTAAACAACAATTGAAACTCATAATATATTCACTAATCACATCATTCATCCATCACTACATATAAATATAACATTATAAATTTTGTTCTCTTCTAAAACAACAAAAAGGTCATAATCGTTCGGCTCTTAAATGAATACAAATGTTTGAGTCAGTTCCAGTTAATATTCACTTACTGCTTCGGAACTAACTGATTCGCTCCAGTGTTCACAGCTCAGAGTTTTGAATCATTGCAGAGATAGATTATGAATTCATTATTTATTTGTCTATTAATCTATTCTGTTTTATTATATCTCTATCCGTCTATATTTTAAGGATATATATATTAAATTTAGTCTGTCTTTTTTTTTATTATGAGTTTTTAATCAACTTACTAGTATAGATATAATAAATTCAGTCAATCTATATATTTATCTATTTTTTTATATTATTTCTTTTATTCTTAATGGTAAAATATCCTAAAGGAATATAAATTGAAAGTAGATGAACGCCAAAAGAATGATTCCACGTCGCTATTCTACTGGTGGAGCGAGACAGTAAGTGAATCGCTTTGTGTTCACACCTCAACCAGCTGATCCGTTTTCACTACGTCGTTCCTCCTCTTTTTCTTTGTGGGGCATGACTGAGCTATACCACAGTCACCGAGTGGTCATAGACTGGCTTGGTAACTGGCTAGAGATTGGTATAGTAACTGGAGATAGATTGGAATGTAACTGGTTAGAGATTGGATAGTAACTACCCACATCAGACATTCCCCAAAGTAGCTTTAAGAATAGGATTGGGCCTCAATGGAACTGAGCTCATTTGAATTAGCCCCCAATCTTAATGGTTAGGTTAGGTTAGTTAGAGTAGGTCCCAGACGCCTGACGTTCCATTGGGGTGAGTGGGGATTCAATACGCTGTAGACTCATTAATCTGTACACAAGGAGGAAGTGAGGTAGAGCGTTGTATCCACTCAGCCGCTGCACACTCTTCAGAAACATGTACAGAGAAAGATCAATCAATTGGTATGTTCAGATCACTTCACCAAGACGTCCCCACCCCTCACCTACGCCAGTGACTGAAGACATTTGGAACAGGGGGGATTTGAACTGGTAGGGAGGTCCACACAGCGCTACTAGACCGAGGAGTGAGTGAGCTTCGATAGACGGAGGTTCTACAGAAAGGAGTATTTAATTGAAATGTGATGGGCCTTCCTAGATGCCCTCGTGTGAACTATCTACAGGGCGGGTGAGGGATTAATCTTACTAATATGTTATGCTTTAAGTTGTGTCTTAGGGTTAGTTAATGAGTGATCAGTCGTGTTCGTCGTGACCTTCTGGATTACTGTGTGGCGTGGCGGAGGATAATCAGTAATGTTGACACTTTTATCGTCTGTGTGTCTCTCTGTCTGTTATGTACACCTGACATGAAGGTAAGCTCATGAAGGCCTCAACGTGACCTCAACACGTTCATGACAAGACATCACCTGATCGATCCCCAGGACGAGTTATGAGTTGAGTGACCTTGACCTGGTTCACTAGGTCCTGTGAGGGTCAATTGAGGGTCATGTAGTTCCGCGCGCGTGTGTGTGTGTGTGTGTGTGTGGTTGGGGGTATTTGTTTCCGTGTATGAAGGAGTTACAACACACACACACACACGCACACACACACACACACACACGCGCACACACACACGCACACACACACACACACAAAGATACCCTGGAAATGTGAAAATTGGATTCCTAAGAAATTGCCAGTTTAGTGTTGATAAGTTGTATGCTTGATAGTGTCTCATAAACGAGTAGGTGAAGATGTAAGAGTCCCTGTCTCTATAACACACTAAACCTACGACCAAAAGTAGTAATAGTAGGAGTAGTAGTAGTAATGGTAGTAGTAGTAGTAGTAGTAGTAGTGTTATTATTATTATTATTATTATTATTATTATTATTATTATTGCTGGTGTTGTTGTTGTTGTTGTTGTTGCTGTTGTTTTTTTGTAAAAGAAAGTAATACGAATTATCACACACACACACACACACACACACACACACACACACACACAGCCGATTAAACTAATTTATATTACTTAATAGATATCAAGTTTAGGCTGTAATAGAACTTAAAATTTCATTCAGATTTTTGGGCCGATTTTTCCCACTCTTAGAATGACTGATTGGTAAAGAGGAAGATCTGATTGGTAAATAGAACAGCGTGATTGGTACAAAATATGACTAGTCATTGTCTTTTTTATTATAGCTGTAGGTCAAATGGACCCCAGTTCTAATGGGCCCCAGTTCTAATGGGCCCCAGTTTAACCTAACCATCAGAACTGAGGCCCTCTAAGACAGATGCCTGTTTGACTGCCAGATGTACGACAGTTTCTCTACTCCCTGCCAGATGTACGAAAATCAGACCAGGTTTGGACCAATTAGGAATGAGAACCATTGGACGGGGCAGTTATCGTAGCGGACGTCCAATCTCAGCGAAGTCTCCCCATCCAAAAGTCGTACTGGTCTCTGATTGGTCCTTGCTATCATACTGGTCTCTGATTAGTCATTATCCCTACAATGACTTAAAACTTAGAATGTTTCTTTTATCATTATTACAAAAGTCTTCATCGTTAATTATCATCATTATAATCATTATCATTATAATCATTGCTATCACCATCACTATCATTGACAGTCGTCAGTAGTAATATTCATCACCATCATCACTATGACGCCACTACATTGTCACTATCATTATCACCATGACCGCCGTCAGTAACAACCCTTCATTGTCACCATCACCACCATCATCACCATGACAGCCGTCAGTAACAACCCTTCATTGTCACCATCACCACCATCATCACTATGACCGCCGTCAGTAACAACCCTTCATTGTCACCATCACCACCATCATCACCATAACAGCCGTCAGCAGCAACACTTCACCATCACCACCATCATCACCATGACAGCCGTCAGTAGCAACACTTCACCATCACCACCATCATCACCATAACAGCCGTCAGTAGCAACACTTCACCATCACCACCATCATCACCATAACAGCCGTCAGTAGCAACACTTCACCATCACCACCATCATCACCATAACAGCCGTCAGTAGCAACACTTCACCATCACCACCATCATCACCATAACAGCCGTCAGTAGCAACACTCTTCACTGTCACCATCACCACCATCATCACCATAACAGCCGTCAGTAGCAACACTCTTCACTGTCACCATCAGAAGCAGAAGGCAGCTCATCTTCAGCAGTCATGTCAACAGCAGCAGAAGTAGCAGTAGCGACAGCAGGAGTGGCAGGAGGAGGAGGAGGTGGTGTTGCTTCAGGACCCAGCAGGGCAGGTAGGGCGAGTCAGTAACAGGCGTCACTCAGTCACTGCAGAGCTTCACCACCACCACCACCACCACCACCTTTGCATAACCTCTCACCACAACAAATCTATATTGTCTAAATTTTTTACTTTTTTTAATTTGATTTCTATTTTGTTATCACTGCACCTGGTCGTACGCTGGCCTCCTATAACCTAGGGGCGGTCACTTGTTTGTTTACGAGGGACGAGACATACACTATTGACTCCTTACCCTCAAGCATGGTTCATAATGAGATATTTTTGGCTTGTTTTCATGATTTTTTTTTGTATTAGGCAAAGTAGTTTTTTTGTGATAATCTGCATAATTGAGTGAGATGGTATATAATAATTATGTAAATGTGTTTTGTGAGTCAGATGGTTTAGTTTTTTCTTGGTGATGAGGGATTAGACGGGATATTTTACCGTCCATACTGTCCCCTTGTCCTGCCCACAGCGTAATGACCTTGCAGTAATCAACCAACCAATTAATGGATGGTTGTTCTTGTTGTTGTAGGACCAACCAATCAATCAACCACTACCTCTCCCTACCTTGCTAGCTGGGTACCTGTCACACACCCCAACTGCTGCTGCTACCACCGGTCATATTGCCGCTTTTACGTTGGTTCATTGTTGGGACGACCCCTCCTACCACAACTACCACCACACTTAATAAAACCTGCTACTGTCAGGTCACCAACCATCCTCAACACCACCACCACAATCTCCTGACCTGACCTTGGCCCCCTCACCCCCGCTACCTGCAGGTCACACGGCGTCACCATCTGACCCAGTCCCGGTGCTACACTCCACCTGCCAGACGGCGCTCACTGGCTGTACCACGGAGCCCACCTGCAGAAGGCTACTCGACCCCGTGTTGGCCATGTGTGACAACGATTGCAACAGGGAGGCGTGTATGAGCAACTTGCAAACCTTCTACAGGAATGTCGAGTCTAAGTGGGCGCTGGAGGTGGCCTTCTGTCTCTGCAAGTGAGTTATTTTCTCCGTATGTGTGTGTGTGTGTGTGTGTGTAGAATCATGTCTAGTTTTCGTACCACTCTGTTTGTTTGTGTTTACACTAGTATGTATGGACCAGACAGAATTCTATGTGTATATGCATATTCAGTCAACCCAATTCTGTACCTCAGATAAATCAACCCAACCCAACCCAACCTAACCTAACCTAACCAAACCCAACCCAACCATAACCAAACCCAACCATAACCATAACCAAACCCAACCATAACCATAACCTAACCCAACCATAACCATAACCTAACCCAACCATAACCATAACCTAACCACACATTATTACCCACAGGAAGAGCAGCAAAACAGCCAATGAATGCTTGACGGCGCAGGAAAAGCTCCACCCTTCTTGTGCCAGGAAGCCCGCTGGTCCGGTACCTATGTTGTGTAACAGACTGGCCGCCGCCTGTAAGGAGGACAACGGCTGTAGGTAAGTGAGGAGGAAGACAGGTCAACATCTGTAGGTATTAAGTGAGGAAGAAGAAAACAAAAAGTCCCTCACTTTTTTAGATAGACAAACTGACAGAAAAATAAATAAATCGATAGATAGATAAATATTTAATTTTCATTTATCAAAATTGACTTCCCCTGAATCCCTTTAATGCAACATCCTGAGAGTGAGACAAACGCGTGTGTAGGGCGACCAGTGCAGTCCATCTCTCACCAACTAACACTGTCTATTATGACACAAGAACGGCGAGAGCTACAGTAATACAGTATTCCATCTTGGTGTGTATATTCTTCATAATGATCCCCAGAAGTGATTGGTTTGGGGGGCCAACAGGTAAAAGGTCATGGTCACTACTGGGTCATCATCATAACTAGTGAATGGTAGAGCTACAGTATTCAATCTTGGTGTGTATAGTCACTATAATGACCTCAATAGCTGGTGTATGTTCTTTGGTGTCAGGAGGTCAAAGGTCAAGGTCACAGCACTATATATCGTGAGTTGCCATCTTCCTTGACTGGAAAATTGTTTGTATACTCTTACATATTTTCTCCAAAGTTGGGAAAGGATTTATGTTGCACCGCATTTGTTAATACTTCCCCAAACCTTTTATAGATTTAAAAAAGTTTGTTGATCTGGTATTTATATATTTATTTATTTTATTCATTACACTGAGACCTCCATAAAACGGACTTTAATCTCTTGTTCGTTAGAAGGAGGATTCATACCTCACCACTTCACCAGCCTGTCACCATCACCACCTCACCATCACTACCTCACCATTGTCACTATCCCTTACCATCACTGTCACCATCACCACACCTCCCTCCTACAGACACCGCCTCGAGTTCTACGAGCAGGCGTGCGCAGTAGACAGTGACACGCGGCGCTGCGCAGGCTCTACCGCTGAGTGTCGCCGCGCAGTACTGGGCATCCTGGGCACACAGCTGCGCAACCTGTGCACCTGCGCCACCTCCGACCCCCGGGAGGCTTACGTCTGCATGGACTGGCAGCGTATCTTGTGGTTCAACCCTTGTGTAGGTCAGTACCCCGCCACACCTGTGTCAGTCAGCGTCTTGCTGGCTCCTTGAGACACATCTTGCTGGTAGTGGTGACTCCTTCAGTGTGGCTGGTGGCGGTGTGTTGTAGAGAAGGAGGAGGAGGGTTGGTGATGGTGTAGGAAGAGGAGGAGGAGGAGGAAGGTTGGTAGTGGTATAGGAAGAGGAGGAGGAGGAAGGTTGGTAGTGGTATAGGAAGAGGAGGAGGAGGAGGAAGGTTGGTAGTGGTGTAGGAAGAGGAGGAGGAGGAGGAAGGTTGGTAGTGGTATAGGAAGAGGAGGAGGAGGAGGAGGAGGAAGGTTGGTAGTGGTGTAGGAAGAGGAAGAGGAGGAGGAGGAAGGTTGGTAGTGGTGTAGGAAGAGAAGGGGGAAAGCTGGTAGTGGTGTAGGAGGAAGGGGCTGGTCTTAATGGAAGGTAATTAACTTGTTCTCGCTCACGGCTGTTCCTCCTCAGAGTAGTTTACAAAAGTTTTACCCAGACCGACAGACCGACAGAGAGGAACACACACACACGGGGAGAGGAGTCCTGTTTGTTTACTTCAGTTGTGGTCTTTTTGCTTCAGGTGGATCAGATGGAACCCAACCTAATCATTATCTGGACCCTAGAGCTAATAGGCCCCAACCAGTAGGATAGGAGTGTTAGATGCTACTACCTTTTGACCCCATTAGGACTAGGGCCTACTTTGATGATAAGATTAGGGCCTGTTAGGACTTGGGGCACATTGAACCAACGACACAGACCGCCCCCCCTCCCTCTCCACAGCTACCCAACAATCCACGTAACTTGAGCGTGAGACTCACCCCCGCCCCTCGCCTCCCCACCTCCTCCTACCCCCTCTTGCAGACGTCGCAGCTGGGGGACGTGGAGGCAGCCCCTTGTCGTCCATAACAGATGAAGCTGAGTATCACCATGTCAGTTAACCCGGCAGCTGGGTGACAGTCGTGAGCGAGACGGGAAAGGTTGCTAATAGACGGTGTACCTTGATTGCTAAATGGGGGGGTGTTGATGTGTCAGGGTCCGAGGGGGGTGGGGTTGAGGTGTCAGGGTCCGGGGGGGGTGGGGGTGAGGTGTCAGGGTCCGGGGGGTGGGGTTGAGGTGTCAGGGTCCGGGGGGTGGGGTTGAGGTGTCAGGGTCCGGGGGGGGGGGGGTGGGGTTGAGGTGTCAGGGTCCGGGGGGGTGGGGTTGAGGTGTCAGGGTCCGGGGGGTGGGGTTGAGGTGTCAGGGTCCGGGGGGGGGTGGGGTTGGGGTTTAAGGGGCCGGGGGTGTGGGGTTGAGGTGTCAGGGTCCGGGGGGGGGGTGGGGTTGAGGTGTCAGGGTCCGGGGGGGTGGGGTTGAGGTGTCAGGGTCCGGGGGGTGGGGTTGAGGTGTCAGGGTCCGGGGGGGGGGGGGGGGGGGTTGAGGTGTCAGGGTCCGGGGGGTGGGGTTGAGGTGTCAGGGCCCGGGGGGGGTGGGGTTGAGGTGTCAGGGTCCGGGGGGGGTGGGGTTGAGGTGTCAGGGTCCGGGGGGGTGGGGTTGAGGTGTCAGGGTCCGGGGGGTGGGGTTGAGGTGTCAGGGTCCGGGGGGGGTGGGGTTGAGGTGTCAGGGTCGGGGGGGTGGGGTTGAGGTGTCAGGGTCCGGGGGGTGGGGTTGAGGTGTCAGGGTCCGGGGGGTGGGGTTGAGGTGCCAGGGTCCGGGGGGGGGGGGGGGGGTGGGGTTGAGGTGCTAAACGATGATAATAGCTGTTACGCACACGAACGAACACCTTAATTCATTTTTTTTTTGGTATAGTTCTGGGTGTACATGTGTGTGTGTGTGTGTGTGTGTGTTATAGCCTGTGTACACCATAGATTATCTAAACGAGGCTAATCTTTTTAACAGTTGAATCACAGACGGATTACCACCGGGAAATGTTGGCAGCACTTAACCCCGGTGAGGAGATGACAACCTCTTCGAGTATAGTGTTTACTCCCAGCGTGACGACGGGTATTGTCAGCGAACCTGTCCAGAAGTGGCCACCGGTCATCTACCCCACAGCCACCACCTCCAGTTCTTACTTCCCTGGCCCAACACATCCTAAATGGAACGTCGGCGTATCGCCCCCAACCATGGCGCCCACTACGACAACCACTACCACCCTCCCTACCACCACCCTGCCGCCGAGTAAGTACTACCATTACTATCATCACTGTCATATGTCACTATTACCACCATTCTGCGGCTGAGGATCTACCTTAACTAGATACATTCACCAGGACAAAATTCACATATACATAATTTTCTTCAGAAGATCGTATTTATTGATTTTGTCCAGAATCCACGTGGCCGAGCATACGTAGCCATACCATTATCAACAGTGTCGGACAAAACTCCTTGGTCACCTTTGTTAGTACAGTAAATGAATAATCATCTACTTGAGAGTCGTGTAGGTGAGAGGGAATGTGGTTTAAAACATCACTTAGTGGGATGGCTTATGAGTTTGAAAAAGAAGTTGAAGTTTTGCATCATAAAGTACATTCTAAGGATCAAGAAAATCGCTCAGGGGAAGTGCATGGAGGTAAGTACCAAGATTCACTTCATTCTAATCTATTTAGGAGTTGGTAGCATTTGCAATACCTATGCTTGTTCTACCTCACTCAATTTCCAAAGTAGAACGTATATTCAGCCAGCCAAATATTGTGAAGAATAAGAAACTGGATGGAAAAAAATGGCAATCACCATTGTGGGAATCCGGACTGGTTTAAAGAGTCGTGTTATGTCTAGGAGAGACTTGATGATCCCTCAAAATTGCTGTTTTGTTTTGTTTTTAATTGGCAGTTTAGTAATCTGTAATGGTATACGTCTGTAATTCATTTCTATAGTGTCATTATGAAAATAAATCTAAATTATTAATATTTCCATTTGGGTTATGTGTATAGGGTTACCTTGTGTTCTCTCTCTCGAGCCGCCCTAACAGGTGCCGTCGGCCAGCGGTAGAGGTGGATATATCGCCTTGACCTTTAAAATATTTTTTTTAATTAACGGTCGTCAGTAATACGGACACTATATCATATGAGGTCACGGATGAAGGACTCTGCGAAGAAATATCGGTAATTTTGGGTGTATAAATCCGTATAAAGGAAGGTAATGTGTTGATCAGAAATTGTTGTTTTGCTGCACCGGTACACGGTTGTTGTCCTACCTCAGTCTGTCTTGTTTGATTACGGTTTGTGGCCTCAAGTACCGCTGCTGCATCAAGTGTTGTCAACTCTGGCTGCCCATATCTATATATGATTGAAATGTAGGTAATACTGGAGCAGTAAGTAAATACCTGTAATAAAAGCGATGGCAACTTATTATCTTAAAGTAATTTGTTATTAGTTTTTCTCTTTCTACAATCATAATCGCCTGTAATGGGCAGGGCATGAAGGATGAGGGAAATTGTGGAGTAAAACACGGTGAAAAACTAATCAGTAATTATTGATGACATGTCCATTGCCGAGTTTTCAGAGAAAATCAATTTTAAAGTGCCGCAATTTCACGTTGTATTGCAGTGGACACTGTCGTAGTTTGGGCTAATGTGTTAAAATGAAGTTATTTCTAAATGAAACCAAACCTAACCTTAGTTAAGAAACCCGAGCTGCCAAAGCGTTGTTAGAAAACTGCACCAACCTAACCAAAGAAACCTACTTAAGGTTAGGTTAGGTTCGGTTAGTTTAGGTTGGGTTGGCTAATATTGATGATATGCCCATCTCAACATAATTCATTTTAATGGATCATTTCTTACTATATTTTCATCATTGAATTCAGATATACAGGAGTGTATTCTTTTCTTGGGCAAATACTTTGTTTGGTAGATAATTAGGCCCCTAGGCTCACACAAGTTGCATTACTTCGTCTTTTATGGCAATAAAATGGTACAGCAGCCAGATCCATGCTTTATGTTATTCTACGCTCATTGTTTGTTTATGAGCCGCTCGGTCTAAGCGGCTTCTCTCTCATCCACAAAATACGTAAAATTACACCATATCGTACTGTAAGTTCCCTCTGTTAAATATGCTGGGTGGTCCGCCAACTACGGTAGGTCCTGGGGATCCAGCCCCCCCCCCCCCCCTTTTCATCAGAAAATTTCAGTACTTTTTCTTTAATGCATTACCCTGTATTGTACTCAGGCATTTTTGTATAGTAAAAATTACTATTGACCTCAGAATATATCATAATATGTAATCCCTCTAACTATCTCCCCATTGCCCTAACTTCATCCCTCTCCAAGATTTTTTAAACAATCTTAAACTCTCATTTTCTCCGTCACCTTGAACTCTTTTCGCTTTTGTTGGATAACCAGTCTGGCTTTTGCCAGGCAAGATCTACTGGTGATCTGCTCTCCTACTGCACCTATCTTTGGTCATCCTCTCTTGGGGATTATGGGGGAACTTTCATCATGGCCCTTGACACCTCCAAAGTATTTGACAGGGTATGGCACAAGTCTTTGCTTTCTAAACTTCCCACTTATGGTTTCTTTCCCCCACTTAGTTCTTTGGCAGTTGTTGTCGAGGGATCGATCTCTTGCTCTTTCTTTATCAATAGTGGTGTCCCACAGGGTTCTGTTCTTTCATCTACTCTCTTCCTTCTTTTTATCAATGATTTACTTCACACTACAACTAATTCTATCCATTCTTAAGCTGATGATTCTACTCTTCACTTTTCTTCACATTTTTCCCTTCCCCCCTAATTCTAGAGCTCATATCATTTCATCTATCAATGCGGATCTGTGCAGCATCTCCAAATGGGGAGGTAGAAACCTGATTAAATCTAATAGTAATAAAACTCAGAATTGTATTTACCAATTACACTTTCCAAATTAGATGATATCCCACTAATCACATTTCAGGATGCAATCATTCTGCCAAGTTCTAAAATACCTGGAGATATGCTAGGCCTCACCATTTCCTCTTAATATGTCATGGAAGTCACACATCCACAACATTGCTAAAGCTACCTCCCAAAAACTTGGAGTACTGCTCTCATATCTGGGGTGGCTCTTCTGTCCAACTGTTAGATAGGGTGGAATCAAAGGCATTTTGTCTTATTGATTCTCCTCCTTTAGTTGATAATCTTTCTTCTCTTTCTCTTCGCCACAATGTTGCTTCACTCTCTCTCTCTTTTACAGGTACTTTAACAGGCAATGTTCGGTGGAGTTGGCATCCTGTGTACCGCCGGCAAGGCCTTGGGCTCGTAACACTTGTCTTGCCCGCGTTACCCACCGTTTCTCTGTGGATGTTGGTCACACTAGAATAACCCGTTATAGTACAGTCAGTTCTGCTATAACACGATAGTTGTGTTCTTGTAAAGCATCGTGTTATAGAAATTCACGTAATAGAAATAACAAGGCTTATGGAGAAAATAGGGTTAGGTGCAGATTACTACTCAAAATCGAAAAAAATTTAGTAGTTAGCCTAACACAAAGGATAGCACAGTCTAAATAAATGTTACATTCATATCGAATAATGAAATCATACAGTAAATGTAACACTTTACCTTGAAAAAATATGAATATACAGTAACTTTATGGAGGAGAAGGGTGATTTTGAGGTTGATAACAATGAGCTTCTCTTCAAGGGTTATAGCCTTTCTTTTACGATCATCACCGGGAATGCGATCACCAGAACGCTTCTTGGAGATATTCTTCATTACCATATTCACAGTTAATACCACAAAATTGGAGAAATAGTAAGCAAAAATCGAGTTACAGCAAACAAGCGTTCGCGTTATACAAATATCGTTCCTCTATTCATAAATCGCGTTAGAGCCAATTCGCGTTGTCAAAACACGCATTATAGCAGAACTCGCTGTACATCCTTCTTTCCTCACACAGCCAAACTGTGGAATGTTCTGCCTTTTTCTGTGTTTCCATACTCATACAAACTGTCTCACTTCAAAAAGCCCCCTAGTCCTTGTTGTGGGTCGATAACCTGTGCCTGGGTGGGCTATTCCCCGTAAAGAAAAAACAACAAAGCCCCGGGAAATTAAGGTTTGTTTACATCCGGCAGTTCAGCTGCTCTCTCTCTCTCTGCTTGTCTATACAGAGTACAACATTTAACCCTTCAATATATATGAGCAGTAAATAAGTGTTGCTTTCATATTCTTATGTAGAGTAATGACGATATGTTTTCACATGTGCGCACTTACAAACGCGATCTCTCTTTTTTTTCTTTACCATTATCGTTAGCTACTTCTATTGTTCCATTTATTAACATTAAATAACATTACTTAAAACAACCATTTAATTTTACTACAGCTACAACCAGGGTCTTAATTTCTTCAGTTTTATATGTAGAACCAGTCAGTCATTGGTTTTGTAAACAACGAAAACAAAGCCGTCTCGTCTCCTCGTGTGTTTTAATATTCTACGTATTATTAATGAATTGTATTGCTCATTCTGCACACACAAACATTAATTCAATCAAAAAGACATTCAGTAATAAACAATAATGAATCCTTTGTACATAAGAGAAATGACGCTGTTTACACGATTGTGCACGTCTGAACATTGGTGAGCCGTTCAAACCCGTCGAAATTCGAGTTTCCGCCGTCAAAATTTTTAATTGTTTTGCTTTTTGTGTGTGTGTTCCAATAAATAACGTTGAATTAAAATCTTGCGAAATTTGAGAAGCTACTGTACGACATTTAACCCTTCAATATGTCTTCAAAGAGACCATGAAGCAGAGAAAGTGGTGCTAGTGCTTCCAAGCATAAGAACAAGTCACTATCTACCCAGGAAAAGGGTGAATTTCCATGGTCCGGAAATTTCCATGGTCCGGCATCGGTCAGGTCCCGAGGTTGCCGGACTAGAGAGGTACAACCTGTATCATCCAAAAATCTCTCTTGAAAAAATTAACTAAATCAAACAATGTGTTCTTGTGTTAGTCATCTGCTCCAAGATTACTAAAATGTTGTGAATAAGAAAACTGTGCTACTTTATTCATATAAATAGGGATGAGGAGATAATAACAGAAATATTAATGGGCAAAGTTGAGGGGAAGGCTGAGACTGGATGAAAGTAAAAACAGCCCAAGAACATTTAAGAGTGGATGATTGTTGTTGCCAACCCTCGGATATGAGGACGATGCTGTACTCTGATTGAATGATTTACAGTACTGATAGGCAACAAAATCTTCAAAAAGGCCTCATTTGGGACAGAAAAATTATAATATTTAGGGTAATAGTGGAGCAAACAGTTAGCATCAGAAGGCATTTATATACTGGTAATTCCTTCATATGTTCCACATTTGTTTGGGTGATACAATAGTAACTAATAAAACAATACATCAACTTTTTCCCTATTTTTTTTTTTTTATTCTATCCACTATCATCAGTCACCTTTAGTGGGCAGGGCAGGAAAGATGAGGGAAATTACAGGGTAAAACACTGCAGAAAATTGGTTGCTAATTCAAAATATTTTTCTATTCATTCATTTGAGTCACAGCTGCTATTTATGTCATTGATTTATTATTATGAAGGTTGAAAATGAGTTAAAAATTTATGTAATTTGAAAATATTCTTTTATGACACTTTAACATGTCAAAAATTGCTAATTTAAATCATACCATCCCTAATACCTATAGAGGAAGGGGGATTTAAGAATTATTGCCACATTTATAGAATCTTCCTGAACCTGATTTGTTTTATTATGTGACCACATCAGAATACGATTGGTCATGTTAATTACATTAGTTTTCAGTAATTTCAGGCACAGAAAGTCTCAAGCCAATCTAGTTTGATTTCTGTGGTAACATACAGGATGTGTGCCATATTATGGAATTCCCAAACTGTGCTACCTATTACAGTAATCATTCTAGATTCCCAAATTTCACACTACATAATATACTACATACTGTATTACAAATGGTGTTGCCCTCCCCAGAGTACTGTGAGAAGCGGCACACCAACGTCGACCCCAGCCACCCCAGTGCCTCCACCGTCGACTTCATAGAGGAGGGGTCAGGAAAGCGCTTCTACAAGGACCAGGAGTGTTCTGAGCTGTGCCTCTGTCATGCTGAAGAGAAGCTGGCATGTAGTGTCCTCGAGTGTGTAGAGGCCAGACCCTGCGAGACCGGATATGCTGTGTACACACACTCGGCTCCCGCTTACCAGGCCTCCCGCGGGGAGTGTTTCTGTTACTCTGGCTCCTTCATCTGTGTCAGGCCTCCACAGAGTGAGTACAGTGCCACTTCACACCCGCCTCACTTAATTTTATTCCACTTTGTTGACCTGTCAACTAAGCTTTACCCAGTTTTGGATTCCTTAGCAACCATTACAGTTCATGAATGTTGATTAGTTGTTTGTGGCTAAGTTGTCACATCAAGTCGACAAATTCACTGCCTTTTTTCCATTCCTTAAAACAGTATACAGTAGGTAAAAAAATGCCATAGATTTACCAACACACAGTCAACTTTTACAAATTGTACGAAAGAAACCAAAAGTGGGTGGAGCTTGATTGACTGTACTGGCCCCTACCAGACTACCTCTAGCTCAAACAGATGGTTGAACGTTATTAATTGGAAAGAGTTTGATAATGGTTTCAAAAGTATACCATTACCTTATTGTGATATATGAAATGTTTAGTTATGGTTATAGATTTTTATGTGAAGTACTACACTTGTTTTCTACTTAAGTATTTTGTGTACTTGCCTACAGTGATCACACTTCATACAGGTTGATGGAGCAACTCAATTTTTGTTAAAGATATAAGAGACAGATGTCACATTTCTTAGGTCATTTTAAGAAAGAGTTGTGATATAAATAGTTATTTCTTGGAATCAGCAGATTTTTATCTTTGCAAAACATGAGCCCTCCAAAAACCAAGTACAGGGGTGTAGTATAATGTTGCAGTACAGTCCTATCAGTGTATAGCATTATTGAAGCTCAATCTAAAGCTGTTCTTCTCATTAACTCATCTGTTACGAGTATGACACATATGAATTGTGAACCTCCATGTTTCATATCCACTGTGTACTGTACTGGGTAAGCTTGCCATAACTATACAATACAGTGGGTCACTTGTCACTGGTTTTGCCCTTCAGAGGAAACACTGTTGTATTACCCTGTGCTAATTCATCTCTCATATTAAATAAAATGGGTTGAAATAGATTCTAGAATAACAATTAATGAATACCCTGAAATATATTTCAAATTAGCAGTTAATGATTAGTTTGAATATATTTAGAATTGATAATAAATGATTAGTTTGAAATAGATTCAGAAATAACTATTAATTTATTAATTATTAGTTTCAAATAGATTTGGAATTGGCAGTTAAAGATCATTGTGAAATTACTTTATCCATTTCAATTTATTAAAGAGGCACTGTATTATATATTGTATGAGAGAAACTAACTGTGACCTTGATAGTAACTCAGTAAGTGTTCCCACAGACAGCTACAATACGAACTTAACGAAGGAGGGGATATTCTTATTCATCGGGTACAGCAAGGCAGAGGAACTGCTGCTGCGGCCCTACACCAAGAGCTCCCTCGTCAACGATGCCATGAACAAGCTTGGGGACATGGTGCGGGAGTCCTCACTCGAGCTGAACGGGGTGTGTTGAAGGGCTCCACCTCCTCCACTACCTACTACTCCTCTCTGATCTACTTGTTTCTCTCTTTCTCTCTCCAATGCTGTAGTGGTGCTTTTCTTACTCCTCTTATTGGGATGTTCCTCTTCCTTCCTTCCTTCCTTCTTTCCTGCTGTGGAGGGTGGGGGTGTTGGTCTTACTTCTCTCCTCCTCCTCCTCCTCCTCTTCCTTTAAGGGTGTTCTTCCTCTTCTTTCTCTCTTTCTGTAGGGATGCTCCTCCAATTCCTTCTCTCCTCCCATAAGGGTGTTCCTCCTTTTCCTTCTCTCCTTTTAATTCTCTTTTCCTCTTCCTTCTTCAGGAAACTTCATTATTCTCTTGACAGCTTTTTCATTAATGTAGTTAGTTAGTTAGATAATTCAGTAGTCATGATAGCTTTATGGAATTTTGTAGTTTTTCAAATAGTTTTTTTTTATAAACAATAGTATAGTTACTGCCTATTAGCCAATTTAGACATCAGAGTTTTAAAATTAGCTGAATGATAATAGTAGTTTAATAAATGTTCGATAGAAGCTTATTTATAAAGTTATCCAATAGAATAGTTGAATTACCGTGTCTATATTCAGTTATGTATTAATGATATCTGTGTAACAAATTAGAGTTAATAGCTATGTACTGTCATTCCTATATAGTGTTACTCATATTTTGACTTTTGGCTCATAGGAATTCTCAATTATGGGTTTATTTTGGCCGAGTTGTCCTTCATAGCCACTGGGAGATAGAACTATATATCACTGTACTGTAGGACAGCTTTACACAAGCTAGTCAAAGCTAACAACATTCCCGCTAGCACAAGTCGGTAGAGCCTAGAAGCACCGCCACTGCCTATCCCACTGCTCACCTCACTACACCTCCAAAATGTCCTGATTTCCTTAACAATGACGGCAGCTTAGAGTAAACAAAAATACCTCGGTGTAAGCTCGGGGATTTTGCCAAATTCAGAATAAGTGAAGTCTTAAGGTTTCGGCCACTGTTGAACAACCAGAACCAGAGCCTCTGATGGATTCCCCACCACCTAAACTATTACAGTACACAGGTTGGCTATGTTCGAGAGGAAGGCAGCCTGTTCAGTCTTTACTCTCTTGCTTCTCTTTCGGAGGTTGGCGAATCAGGGGCATCCCATCTCTTCGACTGTAAACAAACAACCAGCTGTTATCTAAATGTTATGAAACCTGAAATTTCTGATTCTTGTTTTCTATATCACAGGATTATTATTTTTATCCACTTGACAAGAACAGTCACAGCTAGTGTTAAGACTGTATTAGGTACAGTACTTAACTTTCATTACATGTAAAGTCAACTTGCTTGTATCTATAAAGGTTATTATTATTATTATTATTATTATTATTACAGGTTGTACCTCTCTAGTCCGGCATTCTGTGGTCCGGAAACTCCCGTGGTCCGGAACGATTTTAGTTTGTCCAATAGGTAGATAGGCAGTTTTTTTTTTTTTTTTTTTTATATATAATTTATCTGAATTATTATTATTACAGGAGTATTAAATTTTTGCCTCTCAGGCCCCAATGTGGGTCAGTGACCTATGCCCGGGTGGGCTAATCCCCGTAAAAAAAAACAACAAAGCCGCGGGAAATTAAGGTTTGTTTACATCCGGCAGTTCGGCTGCTTTCTCTCTCTGCTTGTCTATATAGAGTACAACATTTAACCCTTCAATATATATGAGCAGTAAATAAGTGTTGCTTTCATATTCTTATGTAGAGTAATGACGATATGTTTTCACATGTGCGCACTTACATACGTGCAGTCTCACTTTTTTTTTACCATTAATGGTTAGCGACTTATATTGTTCCATTTATTAACATTAAATAACATTACAGGTACTTTAAACAACCATATTCATTTTTTTTACATTAATTTTACTACAGCTACAATCAGGGTCTTATTTTCTTCAGTTTTATATGTAGAACCAATCAGTCACTGGTTTTGTAAGCTTTAACAAAAACAATGCCGGCAGCCGTCTCTTCTCCTCGTGTGTTTTAATATTCCACGTATTATTAATAAATTGTATTGTTAATTTTGCACACACAAACATTAATTCAATAAAAACAAATTCAGAAACATTAATTAAAATATATATGAACAGTAAATAAGTGTTGGTTTCATATTCTTATGTAAAGTAATGACGATATGTTTTCACGTGTGCGCACTTACATACGCGATCTCTCTTTTTTCTTTTCCATTATCGTTAGCTACTTCTATTGTTCCATTTATTAACATTAAATAACATTACTTAAAAGAACCATATTAATTTTACTACAGCTACAACCAAGGTATTATTTTCTTCAGTTTTATATGTAGAACCAGTCAGTCACTGGTTTTGTAATCAACGAAAACAATGCTGTCTCATTTCCTCGTGTTTTAATATTCTATGTATTATTAATGAATTGGATTGCTCATTTTGCATACACAAACATTAATTCAATCAAAAAGACTTTCAGTAATAAACAATAATGAATCTTTTGTACATAAGAGAAATGATGCTGTTTACAGATTATGCACGTCGTCTGAACGTTGGTGGGCCGTTCAAACCCGTCGAAATTCGAGTTTCCTCCGTCAAAATTTTTAAATGTGTTGTTTTTTTGTGTTCAAGTAGAAAACGTCGAATTAAAAACTCGTGAAATTTGAGAAGCTACTGTACGACATTTAACCCTTCAATATGTCTTTAAAGAGACCATGAAGCAGAGAAAGTGGTGCTAGTGCTTCCAAGCATAAGAACAAGTCACTATCTACCCAGGAAAAGGGTGAATTTCCATGGTCCGAAAATTTCCATGGTTCGGCACCGGTCATGTCCCGAGGTTGCCGGACTAGAGAGGTACAACCTGTATTATTATTATTATTATTATTATTATTATTATTATTATTATTATTATCATCATCATCATCTCTATCATTATCTTCATTATAATTAGTATTATTATCATTATTATTACTACAGGTATTATTATTATCATTATTATTGTATTATTATTATTATTATTATTATTATTATTATTAACCACTTCTGTACAGGATCCTTCTGAGGTGAATAAAATCATCCGGCATCAGCCAAATAAAATATTAAAAATCGTGTCCCCGTAGTAAAGGGGTTAAGAGTTCTGAGGGTTTTTTAAACATTGCCTAGTCAATATCCTGACCAACTCCCGACTCACCATAACAATGTTCACCTTACTTGTCGGTCGGAGAATCCCTCCATAGTCCCTCAGTTCCTAATGTTAAGTTAAATTGGTGTCATCTGAATCCTTCAACCCATGTTCCCTCTTGTGATGCCTCCACGTACCAGTACTTATTGTGGCCCTTGACGAAAACTACAGCGACCTGATGATTGCACAGTTAATGGCAACCCAGTCCCAGTCAACTGTAGCCATGTCTTCCTAACCCATCCTAGTACTGTAACTAAAAAAAAAAGAGAGAGTGTGGGATAGTTTAGGTTTGTTTTGCTGTTATTATTAGAAGTGTGCTCAGAAACTATATCTTTGCTGTAAACAATATTTTAACCCCATCTGTCAGTAATGTTGGAGTGTTAATGTCACTCAGTATTGTTTACGTTTTCATGGGTGTCTGTTTGAAGGGGCATTTGTTCGTTCCCTCCCTGTGAAATTTTAATGGGGGTTGGGATGTGTTGGTGAGTGGTGTAGTAGTGTGGAGCCTAGCCTAGCCTCAGCCCCTCCCTTGTGTTGCTAAGTAGTGATCTGTGAGTATAATGATGTCTCTACACCTTCCATGCAGCGTGACCGACGAGTAAGTAGCCCGGACGCCCCACGGCCCAAGGTGCTTATACTGTACCATGCTCTGGCCTGCCTGCACAATATACATCTATCTCTCTCTCTCTCTCTCTCTCTTTTTTATATATATATATATATATATATATATATATATATATATATATATATATATATATATATATATATATATATATATATATATATATATCTTGCCTTTCCCCACCTGCCTTACACTCTGTCCACATCCTTCCCATCATCTCATTCTGCTAACTCCACCCTCTTTTCCAGCTCATTTTATTTTTTTATCATTTTCTTTATAATTGTAACTTACACATATATATTTTTTCACACACACACACACAGTGCTTCCTCAATGTCCATCGCCCTCACTTATGTTATAATCTTTTTATCTCCTTATTTCTTCTATGTTCCTCTTCCCACCCATCTCTCAACTTACACACACGTTTACCAATATCTCTCTCTCTCTCTCTCCTGAGGTGACCCAGATCTTATATCTTCCTCATTCTTCTTTCACTTGTACAGGTAGTCGTCGACTTACGACCTATGCGACTTACGTCTGTTCGACTTTACGACTGGCAGTACGACAGTTTTGGCCCCAGCCTCCTGGCGCTGCCGGGAGCTGGAGCCGCGCGCATCCCCGCGCTCAATTACAAACACGCTCGCTGGTACAGCACACTTCCCTCCGTGTCTGTTTGCCTTGTGCCTTTCTTTTGTCTTGGAAAATTTTCTTGAACCACCACCCCCCCAAGATGTCTACCAAGAGGAAACTTAAAGATGATTATATTATCATTACACATTATAATATACGTAAGGTAATTAAATTGTACTGTAGTATGCAGTGATTTACTTAAACCTGACGACCGTAACAATAATGAACAAAGAAAATGTTGATAAAATATGACTTAAAGATGATTATATTATCATTACACATTATAATATACGTAAGGTAATTATAACATAGGCCGACTTACGACCAGATCAACTTACGACCGGGCGGCCGTAACCAATCTAGGTCGTAAGTCGACGACTACCTGTATTTCCTCTTGTTTCTATTCCTCTTTTTTTTAATTTACTTCTTCTTTTTGTATCCAGAGTCCATGTTTTACACCACTTTTTATAGTGTTTCTGTGTGCTGTGGTTAGTGTTGGCTAGACAGGTATGGACAAGTTATCATATCTTTTTGAAAGTAATTAGTTGCCATTTGTGTAAATTATGCTGCACATTACAGCATATATAAACTTCTCTCAACATGGCATACTAAGACACACTGGAAGCTAATCTTCAGGTGATCCAAGTACAGTTTATTTTACCATTAGATTAACCATCCTAGCATTAGGGTGTTTAATCATCAGGTGTAATATGTTGGGGAACTAATCTTTACGTGATTCATATACACTGCACTGTACTCTAAACTATACTGTCAGTGTATGTACTGTATATTAATACTCACTAAAAGGATGCTAATGAAATGGACTGGTCCTAATTGGCCCCCAACCTAACCATACCTTGTCTAGCCTTAAGGATTATGGTCCATTAAGACTGAGACTCTATCCTAGTGCTTCTGTTATGACCAATCACCTTATTAAATCCCATATATAGTCATTCATTTCCTGTCACCACTCCAGAAGTAACACATAATGTACACCCATAGTTTGGTCCTCAGGAGGTGTTGTGTAGTTGTCCAGTGAAGCTGCTGTATGTGGACAAATTCCTCGGCACTGATGTTAGTATTTTACGTCACAGACCGAGTGTCGGCTGGAGGTAGTGACCCATGTAGATGAAAACATCATCCTGCAGGCGACTCTAGAGGAATTCGAAGACAGCCGGGACAACATGACGGTCGCCATGCACAACGAAGAGAAGGTTAGAGTTTAACACAAGGGTCAGGGGGAAGTTGACTGCATGGTAAGGATGTAGAAGGGGAAGGTAGAAAATTATATTGGTAGAGCACAGTAACACAGGCAGAATCAGGGAAATGAACATTGCACAAAACACAGTGCTGGAGTAAACACTGTGGAGACCCTGGTACAGTTTAACATGGAGGCCTTAAAGATTCATTAGAAAATAAAATAAATATGTAGAGCCAATCAGTGACGAGGAGAATAAAAGTAAAAAAGTAAAAATACATAACATATACATGTGCAAAATATATACTGTAGACATGCACATTGTTTATACTAAGGCTGCTGTGTATCCTGTCAGTTATTTCTTGCCTACCCTGTATGATTTACACTTTATCCTCTTCAGCACTTGTCATCTTAGAAGATAGATAGATACAGTAGATAGATAGATAGATAGATACAGTAGATAGATAGATAGATAGATACAGTAGATAGATAGATAGATATTGAATGAAATCTTCAGACATTTTGCCATGCAAGTATAAATGTACAATACTACATTCAAGAGTCCGTACATGCATAGTACTTACCAACCGTGTTTGACAGAGAACAGACCGACTGCCCAACCGCCTAGTGACCTATCAAGTGGTGAAGGGGATAAAGTAAAGAAAGTAAACTTTACCTGCTTGCACTTTAAATGTAGACCAAATGAAGACCAAAACAGCCTCCAGAAATAGTAAGATACATCTTAATTCTTCTTTCAGCAAGAGGAATGTCAGTTAGTTATGGCTGTTGGCAAGACAATATAGGACCATGATATTTCTTACTGCAAAATGAGTGACTTAACTGAGAAGGACAAATAGGGAATAGGAACTGAATGACACCGAGTTGATGTTTGAAGGTTATAAAATTGTTTCTTCGTCCCTTTGTACTTGTGATAAGAAAGCATATCACATGTCCCAGTGGGACGAAGATACTTCATTAACAGAGACCGAATGTGAAAAGGACCTGGGTGTGTATGTTGACAATGAACTGACGTTCTCAGGCCACTGTGAGAAAAAAGTGAATCATGCAACTAAGTTAGTTGGTCTTATAAGAAGGTTGTTCAGATACCTAGAGGGTCTGTCCCTCGTAATGCTCTTCAAGAGTGAGGTGCTTTTGGAGTACTGTCACCCCATCTGGTCCCCAAGATATGCTAGTCAGTCAGTTGATTGAAAATGTCCTAAAAAGAGCCACCAGGCTGGTGCCTGCACTATGGCACCTCAGTTACCCAGAGAATAGAATGCCTGCAATTGCCTAGCTTATACTAAAAGAAGGCAAGGGGTGACTTAATTGAAGTTTATAAACATCTCAAAGGGCATTACTAAGTCAAGTGTTCATACCTGACAGACGCCCACCCCACTAGGGGTCAGCTCAAGGTTGAAGAAGCCACAAGTTCAGAATACGGTCAGGGCAAACTTTTTTGGAGTGAGAATAGTAAACTCTTGGAACAATCTACTACAGTGTGTTTTGATGGCACCGAGTGTGAACTCACTCAAGACCAGACTTAACCAACACTGGTGCAGAGTGCAAAGATACATTCTGTAGCCTGTATTGTACTTGCATCAGTGTGTAACAAAGATGTGACCAACTGCACAAGCAGCTAATGGTCCAATTAGCGGCAAAGAGGATAAAAGTAAGTAAAATTTAAATGGGTACCTAACTACAGTGGGGAGGAATGAAGATGGTTGAGTGTAGCTTTACTTTCACTACATTTGCCACAGTGTTTGTCTGCATTGTAGAAAATTAATTAATCTAGTAGATTACAGTACAGTAAAATGCTTTATAGGAATATGCTCAAGTGAAAGCATGTGTGTAACTTAAGTATGTATAACACGTGGACCATTGCAGGAGGCATGTGAGAGGGTGGTGACGGAGGTGGGCCGGAAGATCAACAACCACGCCAAGGAGGTGCGGGAAGACATGGCACTGTCGGTGCTTATTCTGGCCGAGGTTCAGGCACACATACCACAAATGCCCGACTCTGCCACCCTGGCTCGGTCAACGCCGCTGCTACTCCCGCTGTTGCTCGCCGCCCTCTCCTCACTACAACACTTACTGCTGGCCTCATGATACACGTGGCTGCCTATGCTTGCAGTTATTAGAGTTGCCTAGGTAGCGTTTTGTTACTGAGTTATGCATGCGTGACGTGCATGCCGAGCCCAGTTGCCCTGGGAGTGGGCGGTGCACGTGGTTCACGTGGCCAGTAGCTTCCAAGGACCCATCACCCTTTATACCATTTTTGTACTGCACCGTGACGCCTCAAAGGCTGCGCTATGCGCAGCTGCCCCCGTGCACATCCCGCCATGTCCCCTGGCAGGCCGGCAGCTGGCAGGCTCTGGGTGCGGGGGCTGTGTCCTGCTCGACACTACCACAACTCTTTTTGTAACCTGGTTTATTTGTGAACTCTGTATGATGGCATTTTTGGAAGCCTAATTTTAGTGAAGTGTTAAGAAGAAAAGTGTTGGTAGAGGGAGCGGTAGATGCGGGAGGAGTGTTGGTGGCCTGCTCACTGCCTTACTGTACCATTCCCCGAGCCCCGGAGAGCCTGAGGATCCCTCCTCTGCTGCCCTCCACGGGTTCTTGTCCGTGGTGGGTCGTTGGTGTTGCTGGTTTCTCTCCCACTTGTCCTACACCGCCGGTCACCAGCTTGCAGGGGAACCACACAACTCTTTCTGCTGCATTCACATCTAAAGTTAAAATATCACGGCTGCCTTACAGAAAGCTTTGAAGTTTATAGATGGAAGGGAAGATATTTCGGATTTTCATTTTATACAATTTCTTATGATCATAGATTACAAAGAAAAAATCTAGAGCTCAAAGGTTGTGTACTTTCCTCCGAAGTTGGTCATTACCGTCCACCTTTATAGACTGGGAGCTGTTGAGTCTTTAACTAATCCTCTGACTGATACTAACTTTCCTACACTCAAGGTAGAGACAGGTAAAACTAATGGATTTTCTGCCTACCAACTAGACAGAAACATCATTTAGATCTGTCTCACTACTGTACCTCTTAGAGAGATTGAGGGTTGAGAGTAGTTAACTAGACTGTTGTTATAGATTATACTCTTGCTGCCACGCGATTCCTCCCACACGAGCCACACGCACCTCCACTTCCCGTATTTCAAGAAGCTATGGACACGGTGCTAATTGATCCATCACCAAGCAGTACACTCTGTCGGAGAACTCCAGAGATAATGGGCGGAGGCTCTGACGAGGTAGATCATTTGACGGCAAGTGTGAATTCTTATAATTATCTTAACAATGCAAAAAACTCGACTAAGACCAACAACTCTACCACTCAGATGCCTTACTGTGCATCACTTCAGGTTTTATGTTATCTCTTGTATGTCAGATACAAACAAGAGCATTGTAGTTGGGTTTTGGAATTGTTGCTTTTATATTCATTGATATTGTAAGTTAATGGATTATCATATTATTTTCTCATATCATTTAATCACAGAAGACAACCAGTGTAAACAAGTAGAATATGATAGACCCTCTGCTCAAGACACCGCTCTCGTTAACTTTTGAAAACCTTGATCACTGCGGCTGCACAATGATGCAGGTTTTGGTAATGCTGGATTTTTTTTTTTTTTATAATTCAAGATTTTTGTATGATGGGATATAAGATATTAGCTTTTGGCCAGATGTTACTTGGATATAAATCACATCAACAGTATAAGCAGAGTGTTTAAGAATTTTATCATGGTTGAGTCTGAATCACCTTTAAGTGTTGACATGTCTCTCCAACCCCCCCCCAAAAAAAAACAACATTTAAGGAGTATCTCTTGTGGGAAATAGTGTCAGTTTCTCAATGTGGTCAGTTATTGTAACCCAATAGTAAAAGTTATAAATTCAGCATCTCTATTTGAGCTAAAATTCTAATATCTGATAAAACTTTTACCTCCACATCTTTGAGTTATATTTCAGTCTCTATAACCATTAGCATACCGGATAACTAGACTTGACCTGACCTCATGTGCTGAAGTGCATAAGTTACCACCAGGCAGCTCTATAAAATTTTTGGATCATTTATAGATGCACAGTGGTCTCTTTAAGTATACAGTACTAGATTCCTATACCTATACTGTACATTGTTTTATAATTGATCTTGACCATAAGAGCGACGTGAGATAATGCTTCTCTCATTATACTTTACATAACTATTAGTGAGAGGTACGTGGAGGGTGACTTGTGTAGAGGGTGCATCTTCCTTTAGCCTAAGTTTGTTTATTTGTTGTCGTTTCCTGTATTCTCCGGCAATACACATTTTATCGTGGAGATCCATAGCAACATAATAGTTCATGGTCTCTGTTATGTATTTGTTACCCGCTGTTTCACTATGATTTTGACTGACGTCTTAGGAGTGTACATTATCTCAGGTTCTGGAAAATAGTTGAACAAAAAATGAAAGCTCGTGCCATGATAAACGCGTGACATGTGGTCCTGGCTCTTCACTAATTGGATGGAAGCTTTTAAATTTCATCTTTTGTATCATGGAAGCCATAAAAAATAGTCAAGAATGTGTCATAGAAGCACTCCACATGATCTGTACAGTGTAAATAACATAAGGTGAGTAATTAGTTATATAATGTTTCCTAAGGGTCAATGGCAAATATAATGAAAATAAGGTGGTGTTCACCTTCCATTCATTTTCTGTGAGTAATAATCCTAAGTCAAGCAAGATGTTGTTGAAGCAGCACAAAAATTTATTAAAGAGAGAATAATAACAGATTAGCATTTTGTATATATTATAAATATTGTTATGTACATGGTAATGTACAAGTTCAGGTTGAATTGTTGTCTAAGGTTTATCAGCTATGTACTTCTACTCTCAAGAGCAGTCTCACTCCATTAGCCTAACACTCTCACTTGATGGAAAAATATGTACCTCTCACACTGTTCATCTGATGTCTGCAATGTTATAGTCTTAATATTCAAGTGAACATTGCTCAGATGAATGGCTGCTGCCTGTTCCTAGCACACAAAGCTTCCTGTCACTTCAGGATGTGCACCTTTTACTCTCTCTCTCTCTTCTTTTTTTTTCTTTTCTTTTTCTTTCCCTGCCTTATTGACCTATACTGTATCTCAACTTCATATATATTACCTTCTGGTGTAATTAACCTCAACATTATACGTTTTCTTTGGACTACATATATTTCTCTCCTGTAAAGAGTTCCTTCCAGTTGGCTGTTTTGTTTAATGGTGGGCTATATGATTGTTTCTTGTGTCCCAGACTGGAAGGTTGCATGTTTGTTTCGTATTTAATGTTACAATACAATCGTGCTTAGAAGAAAGAGAAATAACTACCATTCTATCATATGTGTATTTGTACAATCATATTTCATTATTGGTTATTTTTGTTGACTATTTCAGCCCCTTTCTTCAACACAGCATATTGTTTTATCTTATATTCATTCGAGTCTATTTGTAATCAGTATTTGTATTCCTCAACCATTGTAAATGGTGTGAATTTTATTATTTTTTATTTTTTTTTATGCTGTTACAACTAATGGACCATATTTCATGGTTTAACTATGATTTTGATAAGCTTGTGCTGCTTGTGGACACAACTGGATACCACCTGATGTGTGTTAGCAGATGTGTGTTAATGTGTTAGCTGAAGGATGTGGATTATATTTTGACAAGATGATCAAGCTGCACTTGGTGGGGTGTTGGTGGTGTAGCGGTAACGTATGTATCTCTCACTACTATGTCATTGGTTCAAGTCCTGGCCCGGACACACATGGGAAGGGTGTTATCCATTGTGACCCTACCAAATGTCGCAGGTTTCCTCCAAGTAGTACTCCGGTTTCCTCCTGTACTAACGTTAGCTGGACAAATAAGGTTAGTAACAAAGTAAACCTGGTAAGCTGAAAATTGGTGAAATGATAATTGATGCGAGATAGATGATAGGTCAGAGATAATTGGACAGATGAACAGGTGGTGTCCGGATGTGTCTTAAAGTGGCACAGGTGCACCGTACCGACAACTGAGGAAGTGCCAGGGAGGGCCATCACCAGCCACCCACTAAATAACTTAAAACATGTCAGTGCCGAGGGTTTAGCACGAACGGATCATCATACAGTATCTAGATAGTGTAGTTTGTAATCAGTAAACACACTTGCAATGTGTATAAAGGAACTTCAGTGTTAGGGGTAAACAGTGGGTTAGAGTGTTCTCTCTGTATCATCAGGACCTCCAGCTTAGCACCACGTGCTTGTGTTGTGTAGTTGCAAGACAAAAATATCCATTCATGGGACTAGTTTGTTGTCATGTATTTTTAGTGCGTATTCAGTGTATTCAATGTCTGCTAATACTTAGTCAGTGGATTATTTGTTTGACCCAAAGGTTTCTGCACGGGCTCTTAGGTGGTGTTTTGAGTGTGGTGATCATGAGGAGGACTTAAAAATTATATTTTGGGGTAAATCAAAATCTAGAAACAAAATTAAGGGTACAAACTTTGCAAACCAAAAAATCTTGTAAGTGCAAAGGATTTTGTGTAAATTATTTTAATGAAGTTCATCATTTTGAAGTGTCATTGATATTTTATACACTGAGTTGGCTTTCCCTGTAATAATGATAAATCTAAGTGAAAAACATCTTTATGTTGATGTTGTGATTAAAGGAGATAAAACAGTGGGTCCCAAGAGTCCATAATAAAAACTTATTATCAGTGTCCCATCAAGGGGCCATTTCCTTCACTAGGGAAATACCCCCTGGAGGGCCAAGCTCCTGTGGGAGAAGAAAAAGTTGGCACATTTGACTATTAAGAGTAGTTCTCTCCCCTAAAGCTTCTCTCAGTTGCCGGAGGTTCCCACTTGTTCCTCACCCTTCCTAAATGAACTTTGCATTTTTCCAGCCAAACTGATTTTCTCGCAGAGCATTGTGAACTGTGTTGTAAAATGTCCCATTGATGGCATGTTAAAATTTTAAAAGAAGTAAATCCTATCGTTTTGCTACACATGCCTTTCATTATTCCTGTGTATGTTTACATACCACAACTTGTATATATGAGTACAGTACATGTATAAAGGTAAGTACACATGTACAGTCATGGTCAAAAGTAATCATCCAGAAGTGTATGAGTGCCAAATTATCCCTCGATCTTTCAATCTTTCCCTAGTGTTTTGATGAGAGGAAGAAGAAGAAGAATAATAAGAAGGATTAGTGTTTTGATGAGAGGAAGAAGAAGAAGGTTTAAGGGGTAACTATTATATTTCATCACAGAAAACTAAGAAGGGGTAACTATTATAATTCATGACAGAACTCAAGGAGGGGGGGGGGTAACTATTATATTTTTTCCCATAAAACAATTATATTTAATAATTTCACTAGTTTTTGTGAAAGTATCTTTTATAAGATCATTGCATTAATTTGTAAATATAAAATAGAATATGGCATTAAAGTGTTATTTGATTATTACTGTAATTAATGATATAATTACAAAAATTCATGTAGCTCGCCGAAATGGTGGCATCCTAAAGTAATATATGTAAACTAGGCTTCAGGGGGCAGGGTTGGGGACAGGTGGCGAAAATTAACCACCCCTTCGAAGTTTGTTTCTTCCCTCCATCTTTCAATCTTTCCCTAGTGTTTTGATGAGAGGAAGAAGAAGAAGAAGAATAAGAAGGATTAGTGTTTTGATGAGAGGAAGAAGAAGAAGGTTTAAGGGGTAACTATTATATTTCATCACAGAAAACTAAGAAGGGGTAACTATTATAATTCATGACAGAACTCAAGGAGGGGGGGGGTAACTATTATATTTTTTCCCATAAAACAATTATATTTAATAATTTCACTAGTTTTTGTGAAAGTATCTTTTATAAGATCATTGCATTAATTTGTAAATATAAAATAGAATATGGCATTAAAGTGTTATTTGATTATTACTGTAATTAATGATATAATTACAAAAATTCATGTAGCTCGCCGAAATGGTGGCATCCTAAAGTAATATATGTAAACTAGGCTTCAGGGGGCAGGGTTGGGGACAGGTGGCGAAAATTAACCACCCCTTCCAAGTTTGTTTCTTCCCTCGATCTTTCAATCTTTCCCTAGTGTTTTGATGAGAGGAAGAAGAAGAAGAAGAATAAGAAGGATTAGTGTTTTGATGAGAGGAAGAAGAAGAAGGTTTAAGGGGTAACTATTATATTTCATCACAGAAAACTAAGAAGGGGTAACTATTATAATTCATGACAGAACTCAAGGAGGGGGGGGGTAACTATTATATTTTTTCCCATAAAACAATTATATTTAATAATTTCACTAGTTTTTGTGAAAGTATCTTTTATAAGATCATTGCATTAATTTGTAAATATAAAATAGAATATGGCATTAAAGTGTTATTTGATTATTACTGTAATTAATGATATAATTACAAAAATTCATGTAGCTCGCCGAAATGGTGGCATCCTAAAGTAATATATGTAAACTAGGCTTCAGGGGGCAGGGTTGGGGACAGGTGGCGAAAATTAACCACCCCTTTGAAGTTTGTTTCTTCCCTCCATCTTTCAATCTTTCCCTAGTGTTTTGATGAGAGGAAGAAGAAGAAGAAGAATAAGAAGGATTAGTGTTTTGATGAGAGGAAGAAGAAGAAGGTTTAAGGGGTAACTATTATATTTCATCACAGAAAACTAAGAAGGGGTAACTATTATAATTCATGACAGAACTCAAGGAGGGGGGGGGTAACTATTATATTTTTTCCCATAAAACAATTATATTTAATAATTTCACTAGTTTTTGTGAAAGTATCTTTTATAAGATCATTGCATTAATTTGTAAATATAAAATAGAATATGGCATTAAAGTGTTATTTGATTATTACTGTAATTAATGATATAATTACAAAAATTCATGTAGCTCGCCGAAATGGTGGCATCCTAAAGTAATATATGTAAACTAGGCTTCAGGGGGCAGGGTTGGGGACAGGTGGCGAAAATTAACCACCCCTTCGAAGTTTGTTTCTTCCCTCCATCTTTCAATCTTTCCCTAGTGTTTTGATGAGAGGAAGAAGAAGAAGAAGAATAAGAAGGATTAGTGTTTTGATGAGAGGAAGAAGAAGAAGGTTTAAGGGGTAACTATTATATTTCATCACAGAAAACTAAGAAGGGGTAACTATTATAATTCATGACAGAACTCAAGGAGGGGGGGGGTAACTATTATATTTTTTCCCATAAAACAATTATATTTAATAATTTCACTAGTTTTTGTGAAAGTATCTTTTATAAGATCATTGCATTAATTTGTAAATATAAAATAGAATATGGCATTAAAGTGTTATTTGATTATTACTGTAATTAATGATATAATTACAAAAATTCATGTAGCTCGCCGAAATGGTGGCATCCTAAAGTAATATATGTAAACTAGGCTTCAGGGGGCAGGGTTGGGGACAGGTGGCGAAAATTAACCACCCCTTCCAAGTTTGTTTCTTCCCTCGATCTTTCAATCTTTCCCTAGTGTTTTGATGAGAGGAAGAAGAAGAAGAAGAATAAGAAGGATTAGTGTTTTGATGAGAGGAAGAAGAAGAAGGTTTAAGGGGTAACTATTATATTTCATCACAGAAAACTAAGAAGGGGTAACTATTATAATTCATGACAGAACTCAAGGAGGGGGGGGGTAACTATTATATTTTTTCCCATAAAACAATTATATTTAATAATTTCACTAGTTTTTGTGAAAGTATCTTTTATAAGATCATTGCATTAATTTGTAAATATAAAATAGAATATGGCATTAAAGTGTTATTTGATTATTACTGTAATTAATGATATAATTACAAAAATTCATGTAGCTCGCCGAAATGGTGGCATCCTAAAGTAATATATGTAAACTAGGCTTCAGGGGGCAGGGTTGGGGACAGGTGGCGAAAATTAACCACCCCTTCGAAGTTTGTTTCTTCCCTCCATCTTTCAATCTTTCCCTAGTGTTTTGATGAGAGGAAGAAGAAGAAGAAGAATAAGAAGGATTAGTGTTTTGATGAGAGGAAGAAGAAGAAGGTTTAAGGGGTAACTATTATATTTCATCACAGAAAACTAAGAAGGGGTAACTATTATAATTCATGACAGAACTCAAGGAGGGGGGGGGTAACTATTATATTTTTTCCCATAAAACAATTATATTTAATAATTTCACTAGTTTTTGTGAAAGTATCTTTTATAAGATCATTGCATTAATTTGTAAATATAAAATAGAATATGGCATTAAAGTGTTATTTGATTATTACTGTAATTAATGATATAATTACAAAAATTCATGTAGCTCGCCGAAATGGTGGCATCCTAAAGTAATATATGTAAACTAGGCTTCAGGGGGCAGGGTTGGGGACAGGTGGCGAAAATTAACCACCCCTTCCAAGTTTGTTTCTTCCCTCGATCTTTCAATCTTTCCCTAGTGTTTTGATGAGAGGAAGAAGAAGAAGAAGAATAAGAAGGATTAGTGTTTTGATGAGAGGAAGAAGAAGAAGGTTTAAGGGGTAACTATTATATTTCATCACAGAAAACTAAGAAGGGGTAACTATTATAATTCATGACAGAACTCAAGGAGGGGGGGGGTAACTATTATATTTTTTCCCATAAAACAATTATATTTAATAATTTCACTAGTTTTTGTGAAAGTATCTTTTATAAGATCATTGCATTAATTTGTAAATATAAAATAGAATATGGCATTAAAGTGTTATTTGATTATTACTGTAATTAATGATATAATTACAAAAATTCATGTAGCTCGCCGAAATGGTGGCATCCTAAAGTAATATATGTAAACTAGGCTTCAGGGGGCAGGGTTGGGGACAGGTGGCGAAAATTAACCACCCCTTCGAAGTTTGTTTCTTCCCTCCATCTTTCAATCTTTCCCTAGTGTTTTGATGAGAGGAAGAAGAAGAAGAAGAATAAGAAGGATTAGTGTTTTGATGAGAGGAAGAAGAAGAAGGTTTAAGGGGTAACTATTATATTTCATCACAGAAAACTAAGAAGGGGTAACTATTATAATTCATGACAGAACTCAAGGAGGGGGGGGGTAACTATTATATTTTTTCCCATAAAACAATTATATTTAATAATTTCACTAGTTTTTGTGAAAGTATCTTTTATAAGATCATTGCATTAATTTGTAAATATAAAATAGAATATGGCATTAAAGTGTTATTTGATTATTACTGTAATTAATGATATAATTACAAAAATTCATGTAGCTCGCCGAAATGGTGGCATCCTAAAGTAATATATGTAAACTAGGCTTCAGGGGGCAGGGTTGGGGACAGGTGGCGAAAATTAACCACCCCTTCGAAGTTTGTTTCTTCCCTCCATCTTTCAATCTTTCCCTAGTGTTTTGATGAGAGGAAGAAGAAGAAGAAGAATAAGAAGGATTAGTGTTTTGATGAGAGGAAGAAGAAGAAGGTTTAAGGGGTAACTATTATATTTCATCACAGAAAACTAAGAAGGGGTAACTATTATAATTCATGACAGAACTCAAGGAGGGGGGGGGTAACTATTATATTTTTTCCCATAAAACAATTATATTTAATAATTTCACTAGTTTTTGTGAAAGTATCTTTTATAAGATCATTGCATTAATTTGTAAATATAAAATAGAATATGGCATTAAAGTGTTATTTGATTATTACTGTAATTAATGATATAATTACAAAAATTCATGTAGCTCGCCGAAATGGTGGCATCCTAAAGTAATATATGTAAACTAGGCTTCAGGGGGCAGGGTTGGGGACAGGTGGCGAAAATTAACCACCCCTTCCAAGTTTGTTTCTTCCCTCCATCTTTCAATCTTTCCCTAGTGTTTTGATGAGAGGAAGAAGAAGAAGAAGAATAAGAAGGATTAGTGTTTTGATGAGAGGAAGAAGAAGAAGGTTTAAGGGGTAACTATTATATTTCATCACAGAAAACTAAGAAGGGGTAACTATTATAATTCATGACAGAACTCAAGGAGGGGGGGGGTAACTATTATATTTTTTCCCATAAAACAATTATATTTAATAATTTCACTAGTTTTTGTGAAAGTATCTTTTATAAGATCATTGCATTAATTTGTAAATATAAAATAGAATATGGCATTAAAGTGTTATTTGATTATTACTGTAATTAATGATATAATTACAAAAATTCATGTAGCTCGCCGAAATGGTGGCATCCTAAAGTAATATATGTAAACTAGGCTTCAGGGGGCAGGGTTGGGGACAGGTGGCGAAAATTAACCACCCCTTCCAAGTTTGTTTCTTCCCTCGATCTTTCAATCTTTCCCTAGTGTTTTGATGAGAGGAAGAAGAAGAAGAAGAATAAGAAGGATTAGTGTTTTGATGAGAGGAAGAAGAAGAAGGTTTAAGGGGTAACTATTATATTTCATCACAGAAAACTAAGAAGGGGTAACTATTATAATTCATGACAGAACTCAAGGAGGGGGGGGGTAACTATTATATTTTTTCCCATAAAACAATTATATTTAATAATTTCACTAGTTTTTGTGAAAGTATCTTTTATAAGATCATTGCATTAATTTGTAAATATAAAATAGAATATGGCATTAAAGTGTTATTTGATTATTACTGTAATTAATGATATAATTACAAAAATTCATGTAGCTCGCCGAAATGGTGGCATCCTAAAGTAATATATGTAAACTAGGCTTCAGGGGGCAGGGTTGGGGACAGGTGGCGAAAATTAACCACCCCTTCGAAGTTTGTTTCTTCCCTCCATCTTTCAATCTTTCCCTAGTGTTTTGATGAGAGGAAGAAGAAGAAGAAGAATAAGAAGGATTAGTGTTTTGATGAGAGGAAGAAGAAGAAGGTTTAAGGGGTAACTATTATATTTCATCACAGAAAACTAAGAAGGGGTAACTATTATAATTCATGACAGAACTCAAGGAGGGGGGGGGTAACTATTATATTTTTTCCCATAAAACAATTATATTTAATAATTTCACTAGTTTTTGTGAAAGTATCTTTTATAAGATCATTGCATTAATTTGTAAATATAAAATAGAATATGGCATTAAAGTGTTATTTGATTATTACTGTAATTAATGATATAATTACAAAAATTCATGTAGCTCGCCAAAATGGTGGCATCCTAAAGTAATATATGTAAACTAGGCTTCAGGGGGCAGGGTTGGGGACAGGTGGTGAAAATTAACCACCCCTTCGAAGTTTGTTTCTTCCCTCGATCTTTCAATCTTTCCCTAGTGTTTTGATGAGAGGAAGAAGAAGAAGAAGAAGAATAAGAAGGATTAGTGTTTTGACGAGAGGAAGAAGAAGAAGGTTTAAGGGGTAATTATTATATTTCATGACAGAAAACTAAGAAGGGGTAACTATTATATTTCATCCCAGAAAACAATTATGTTTAATAATTTCACTAGTTTTTTGTGAAATTTTATTTGATAAGATCATTGCATTAATTTGTAAATAAGAAATAGAATAAGACCTTAAAATGTTATTTGATTATTACTGTCATTAATGATTTAATTACATAAATTCATGTAACTCGCCAAAATGGTGGCATCCCAAAGTAATATAAGAACAATTGGCTTCAGGGGGCTAGGGTTGGGGACAGAGCATTGGGATAACAAGCATTGCATTCACTGGGATAATGCCTCCTCAATATTATCTTAATTCAATTGATAGTAGGAACATCATAGAATCTAGTCTCATTAAACATACCGAAGCATTCAACATGAATTTGAGTAATGGCATGTACAAACTGGACAATTTTGTAATTAAGATGGTTTGTAACCAGGTGTGAAGGTTGGGTCACCTTACCCTCTGACCTGACTACCGACCGTTGTGGTGCTATTTAAAGATTAGTAGGGTCATTACCTAATACCTGACCATATGTAGACAATGCAGGTATACAGTTCACCATGTACTGTAAATATACAATGCTAGTATACAGTTGACCACTTCATCACCAAAGCCTCTAGACTCAATACAGGTTAATACAGTACACTAAAGGTAATCAAGTGACCAGGTACCCAACACACGTTCTGGGCTTGCCTCTCCTCTGGTCTGTTATAATCTGGGTGTTTATTGTTTTTTTCCAGGGCGACATTGTAAGTCTATTTTATTAAACTTACCTCACACACGGCAGACCACACACTGGCTGAACAAGGTCGACACTCACTGTAAAAATAAAAAAAAAAGCATTTGCCTCTTAATATCGACTGAGAGGAAAAAAAGATCAAGTTTCAGACATCGGCATCTATATAACTGTACCTGGCGAGTCTTCAGGTGTTGTGTTGACCAGTGATGGTAATTAACTGTATCTAGTACTTTACTTTACTTAACCTAACCTAACCTAACCTAACCTACCATACCCCGAGAGAGAGAGAGAGAGAGAGAGAGAGAGAGAGAGAGAGAGAGAGAGAGAGAGAGAGAGAGAGAGAGAGAGAGAGAGAGCACTGTAAACCACTCACTCGACCTAAAACTCAAGCGGCTGGTGTACAATATATTCTGTACAATCTTACCCATAAGTTAACACCACCTTGCGTGTAAAGAGAAAGAGAGAGAGAGAGAGAGAGAGAGAGAGAGAGAGAGAGAGAGAGAGAGAGAGAGAGAGAGAGTAACTGTCGCTGGTGTAGTGGTAAATATCAAAGTAAGGCCTTAACACCAGTGGACAACCTTCACCACCTGTACACACCTGATGAGTGAGCTAGTCAGGTGTGTGTGTGTGTGTGTGTGTGTGTGTGTGTGTGTGTGTGTGTGTGTGTCTCTCTCTCTCTCTCTCTCTCTCTGTCTCTCTGTCTGTCTGTCTGTCTGTGTTGTCTGTCTCTCTCTCTCTCGCTCTCTCTCTGTCTGTCTGTCTGTGTTGTGTCTCTCTCTCTCTCTCTCTCTCTCTCTCTCTCTCTCTCTCTGCCAGGTTAGTGCAGTGATCTATTACTGTATGTATCTGTTTGTCAGTATTAAATAAGTATGAGTGTTTGTCAGTCAGTATAGTGTTTGAGTGTATGTCAGTCAGTATAGTGTTTGAGTGTATGTCAGTCAGTATAGTGTTTGAGTGTTTGAGTGTTTGTCAGTCAGTTTAGTGTTTGAGTGTATGTCAGTCAGTATAGTGTTTGAGTGTTTGTCAGTCAGTATAGTGTTTGAGTGTATGTCAGTCAGTATAGTGTTTGAGTGTTTGTCAGTCAGTATAGTGTTTGAGTATGTCAGTCAGTATAGTGTTTGAGTGTTTGTCAGTCAGAATAGTGTTTGAGTGTATGTCAGTCAGTATAGTGTTTGAGTGTATGTCAGTCAGTATAAAATGAGTGTATCTGTCAACATAAAATGAATAGATGACTGTCTCAGTTTAAAAGAAAAATGTCAGTAAGTCAGCATAATGTGTCTGTCTGTCGGTCTGTCAGCATAAATTGAACATAACTCCGTCAGCATAAGATAAATAATGTCTATATGTCAGCATGACCAGTATATATCAGTCAGAGTGTTAGCATGATCAGAATTAATGGTATGTCAGTCAGAGCAACACAGGTCAACACAAGGTCAACATCTTCCCAGTTAACAGAGACAGGGGCTGTTCATGACAACCAGTGACCTCGTGGTAAAGGTCACGACCATCTGCACGTTAGGTTAGGAGATATGCACCACTTCCTAGGCCAACAGTTGTTACTGAATATAATAAGAATGGAGGGAAGTGATCGCCTGGATAAACACTCATACAGACATAGAAAGTTGCAATAAATGGGGGAAAATTATGGGGGTCAAGTTTGTGCTGTTGTAAAGGATCTGTTCGCTTACTTGTGTCAAATTTAATTACATTTGACGGCGCTATGGTTGAGAGTTTTGCACATCTGTAGGTGGCACTGCTTGTAGGGTATCTGATGCTGGTTCTGTCTCCCATGCTTTCTTGGTTATCAATCAGGCTAGGAATTGACAGTGCTGGTAAACAAACAATGTACAGTCCCCTTCACTAGTGAGTTTACAGGGGCTCGTCAGGTTGTGTGCAGTGTGGCAGACCCTGTGTTTGTTTGCATTCGATAGAAGGAAACTGGCAATAGTAAACATATTATGGAATCAATGCAAAACAATATTAAAACAAATATCTGAATGATAATGATTTGTGGAATGTTTATATGACGAACCCCTGTAAACACACTAGTGAAGGGGATTGTACCTTGGCTATATGACGAGCCCCTGTAAACACACTAGTGAAGGGGACTGTACCTTGGCTATATGGCGAGTCCCTGTAAATGCACTAGTGAAGGGGACTGTACCTTGGCTATATGACGAGCCCCTGTAAACGCACTAGTGAAGGGGACTGTACCTTGGCTATATGACGAGCCCCTGTAAACACACTAGTGAAGGGGACTGTACCTTGGCTATATGGCGAGTCCCTGTAAACGCACTAGTGAAGGGGACTGTACCTTGGCTATATGACGAGCCCCTGTAAACACACTAGTGAAGGGGACTGTACCTTGGCTATATGACGAGTCCCCTGTAAATGCACTAGTGAAGGGGACTGTACCTTGGCTATATGGCGAGTCCCTGTAAACGCACTAGTGAAGAGGACTGTACCTTGGCTATATGACGAGTCCCCTGTAAACACACTAGTGAAGGGGACTGTACCTTGGCTATATGGCGAGTCCCTGTAAACGCACTAGTGAAGGGGACTGTACCTTGGCTATATGACGAGCCTCTGTAAACACACTAGTGAAGGGGATTGTACCTTGGCTATATGACGAGCCCCTGTAAACACACTAGTGAAGGGGACTGTACCTTGGCTATATGGCGAGTCCCTGTAAATGCACTAGTGAAGGGGACTGTACCTTGGCTATATGACGAGCCCCTGTAAACGCACTAGTGAAGGGGACTGTACCTTGGCTATATGACGAGCCCCTGTAAACACACTAGTGAAGGGGACTGTACCTTGGCTATATGGCGAGTCCCTGTAAACGCACTAGTGAAGGGGACTGTACCTTGGCTATATGACGAGCCCCTGTAAACACACTAGTGAAGGGGACTGTACCTTGGCTATATGACGCGTCCCCTGTAAATGCACTAGTGAAGGGGACTGTACCTTGGCTATATGGCGAGTCCCTGTAAACGCACTAGTGAAGAGGACTGTACCTTGGCTATATGACGAGTCCCCTGTAAACACACTAGTGAAGGGGACTGTACCTTGGCTATATGGCGAGTCCCTGTAAACGCACTAGTGAAGGGGATTGTACCTTGGCTATATGACGAGCCCCTGTAAACACACTAGTGAAGGGGACTGTACCTTGGCTATATGACGAGTCCCCTGTAAACGCACTAGTGAAGGGGACTGTACTTGGCTATATGGCGAGTCCCTGTAAACGCACTAGTGAAGAGGACTGTACCTTGGCTATATGACGAGTCCCCTGTAAACACACTAGTGAAGGGGACTGTACCTTGGCTATATGGCGAGTCCCTGTAAACGCACTAGTGAAGGGGACTGTGCCTTGGCTATATGACGAGTCCCTGTAAACGCACTAGTGAAGGGGACTGTACCTTGGCTATATGACGAGCCCCTGTAAACGCACTAGTGAAGAGGACTGTACCTTGGCTATATGACGAGTCCCCTGTAAATGCACTAGTGAAGGGGACTATACATAGACAGTACAGGTAAACAATAAGGCATTTAAATAAAAAATAGACGACAAATCCACCAGACACTTATTTCCAGTAGAGCGCTGCTAATAAGTGAACTAATACACTTAAAGTAGTTAAGTGTTGTTAAATCCACTTATAAGCTTAGGGTAGAGTGTCAGGGTCTAAAGTTTACTTATATTTTTTGGTCCTCACTTTCAAATCTTGTCTGAGACTTTGATTAAGAAAATTACAGTTTCTAATTATTTTTTGCACATCTTCTCATTCTTCCTGTTCTGGTGGTGTTTCCTTGGTGAGAGAGAGGGGGGGAGAGAGAGACTGCCAACACTAGTAGAGAAAGAGAGAGGGGTATGTAATCAGGTAGGCAAGAATGAGAGAGTGAGGGAGGGAGAGAGGGATAGAGACATGTAGGCAGTGGTGGTGGTGGTGAAGGTCGGTATATAAGGAAGGGTCGCGGGAATCAAAGGCTCACTCTGCCGCGGTCGTAAGAAGCGTCAAGACATGAGAGGTGTATCTGTGTGAGTATAATCAAACATCCGTACCCACTTTTATACCCACGAACATACCCAGACCATACCCACTACCACCCACACTATAGCTTTAACATTACCATCACAAAATGTTGCATTCATTACCATTTATTGAAAACTAATCGTGGTAATTTTAACACATCTGGGATAATCGTCTCGTGCTGCTTCATGCCATTTGTGTCTTTTGCAAGAAATTACGTAAATTTCATATTTTTTTCTACATATACTTTCATCGGCGTGCTAACATTTTTTTTTCAAGTTTATTGAAAGATTATAGTGAGTGTTTAGTGTTGTGTTGTGTTGTGTTGTGTTAAGGATGTCGTTCTGTTATGGAGAAATATCTAAGCAATGCCCAAGGTTACCTGTGTGTGTGTGGGTACCTGCAATCAATATCCCTTTACCTGTCCACCACACACACACACACACACCTAACAATTAACTATCCCCTATAACTCATATTAAATACACCTGTACAATTAAGGTAGAGTCTCAGTGTACCTCCGACGCCATAGTTAACACAGTCTCTCCACTAAACCTATAACTTGCAGTAACTGTACATAATTCTCCCATAACTAAGATAAATTATATGACACAAAACCTAAAATTAATATTATAACCGTAGTTGTTATTGTTGTTTCCGCACTTCAGTTGTAGGGGGTTTTGATGAACAAGTTACTAGAGAGACCGTCAGCCAGGCTCTGATTGGCTGGAGCGAATGACTATACCTAACTAACTAACTAGCTAATTAATTAAACTTGACTCTTAAATAGTTTGGTTATATTAGATTAAGTTAGTTTAGGTTAAATGGATCCCATGAAGATTAACCTAACCCCAGTTTATTTCACCTAATGTTAACTTAACCTAACCTAACCCCCCAAGGCAGAGTTAAGGTGTTGAATCATCAGGTGTCAAATCTTTACGTGGGATCCGGTTATGTTAAATTAAGTTAGGTTGAGGTTGAATTAGATAAAGTTAAATTAGATTATGGCAGATTAAGTCAGGTTAGGTTACTGTTAGGGTAGGGTAGGTTAATGTTGGATTAGGTTAAGTTAACATTTAGTTTAGGTTAAGTTAACATTTAGGTTAGGTTAAGTTAAGATGACTGGTGTAATCTGCTAATAGAATCATGGTGTCACAACCTCTAATCATTCAGAGTGTGGATGACGGTCTCTCTCTAGCCACGTGCTACCGTAACTAGATACAGTGTGTATTTCTCGTGTTGCAGTCACTGGAGTAAAGAACGTACGTACACACACACACACACACATAAAATCAACTCTCTCTCTCTCTCTCTTGGATGACCTCGGTTGATCAATTAATGACTGGAAAGTAAAAGGCAGAATAGTTGGGTACAAGACTTGGTGACCTGGGGACTTGGTGACCTAGGTTGACCCGTGACCGATAAACTGAACAAGTCATGACAGTTATGTGACCCAAGGGTAGGACAAGGTAACTGGTAGGGAGGGGAGGAGGTGGTAAATTGCAGTTAACACCAGTTACTTTTACAACATTCACTCCATACCAGTCAGGTCACTTCAAGGCGTTCACTTAAAGCCAGTTACTATACGTTCACTTAAGCCCCCCCCCCTCTCTCTCTCCTCCCAGTCATATTTCCAAACAGGACAGCTCTTAATTACTCCAGGTGAAATAGTCCCCAGTTCTAATAGGCCCCAGTCCTAATAGCCCCCAGTTCTAATAGCCCCCAGTTCTAATAGCCCCCAGTTCTAATAGATCCCGGTTCTAATAGCCCCCAGTTCTAATAGCTCCCAGTTCTAATAGGTTCCATCCTTATTAGCAGTGACACCAATTACCACAGGAAACTATTACGAAACCTTATTAGCACTGAGACCTATTAAATGTTAACCCATGTGAACAAATACCTTTCTGTAGATCCTGGGTGACGGAGTGGGTGACGGAGTGGGTAAAGCAGTGGGTGACGGAGTGGGTGTATGAGTGGGTGAAGGAGTGGGTTAGGGAAGGGGTTCACATCACAATTACTCCACCAGATGACCTCGCAATGACCTGATATACTTTCCAGGTGGTGGTAATGTTGACATTTAACGTCCAGGTGGCAGTAATCAGATCACCTGTAAGGGAGACCAAAAAAAATATATTAATAATAATAATATTTTAGTTGTGTTGTAAAATGATAAGGAGGTGATTTGGGTTGCTCTTGACATCTTGTGAGGAACTATTGTACATATGTCAGTGGTTAGGTTAGGTTACGTCTAGGTTAGGTCTAGGTTAGGTGTAGATTAGGTTACGTCTAGGTTACGTCTAGGTTAAGTTATACAACGTTTATTTAGGTAACATGAGGTTAGATTATATTAGGTTAGGTTACATTAGGTTGTATTTGGTTAGTTTAGGTTACATGTTGGTGACCTTTTATCGGTGAAGGTCAGTGCTAAGTGGCGTGAGGGCAAAAGGTCACCAGCCATAGTAATCGTAGAGAGAAATTAAAGAGCTTAAATTATGTACTTGAAAGACACTTGATAAAAGACACTTGAAAAACACACTTACACTTCCGTGATTTTATTATTTTATATATTTCTTGATACTTGCAAGGAAAATGAAGGTTTTCAGTGAAAGAAAATGTGTCCTGATCTGAGTGTGTCCACCACCCCCACTTATTCCTACCCACCATCCCACTCACTCCTAGCCACCACTAACCCACTCTTCTGTCCTTCGTACACCTCTAACCTTCAATTCTTCATCTATCACTCACTTCCCGATCATCAATTACCTTCAACCTTTCAATCATCAACTCCGGGCTACCAGTTTAGTCGTCTTGTACCTGAGAGAGAGAGAGAGAGAGAGAGAGAGAGAGAGAGAGAGAGAGAGAGAGAGAGAGAGAGAGGACAAGCGACACACCTTGCCACACTCCGCTACCACAAGGTCAAGCGAGGCGGTACACAAGGGGGTGAGACCATAACAGGCATATGTCGCTCACGTCTTGCTTGCTAGATGTTTCAACCTTAAGATCTTCAACAAAAACTTCTTCCTTCCCTCTCTCTCTCCCTCCTTGGTTCCTTCCAGCCTTTCCTATCTCCTTCCCTCCAGTCCTTCCTCCTACCAGCCCTTCTTTCCTTCCTCCCTCCCCCTCTCCTCGACACCTTCCAGTTCTCTTTCTTTCCCCTTCCACACCTCCCACCAACCCTCCTTCTCCCCCAGTTCCCCCTCCCACAACCCTCCCTCCTCCAATCCCCCCTCCTCCAACCCTCCCTCCTTCTCCTCCAGTTCCCCCTCCCACAACCCTCCCTCCTACACTCCTACCTCCCACCAACCCTCCTCCTCCTCCAGTTCCCTCTCCCACAACCCTCCCTCCTACACTCCTACCTCCCACCAACCCTCCTTCTCCTCCAGTTCCCTCTCCCACAACCCTCTCCCTCTCCTCCAGTTCTCCCTCCCACCATCGCCTCCCTCACCTCCTACACTCCCCCCCCCCCACCCCACCCGTCAACCAAGGCCTACGACTTAACAGGAAACTAACTCAACTTAAGAACAAGAATGTGCTTGACTAAACGGTTCGAGTTATTAATCTCAGGCATTTAAATAACATTGTTGGGGTTATTTAAATACCATTGTTGTGATTTAAATAAGTTTGTTGCGGTGATTTAAATCCGTTTGTTGCGGTGATTTAAATAAGTTTGTTGCGGTGATTTAAATAAGTTTGTTGTGGTGATTTAAATGCGTTTGTTGCGGTGATTTAAATACAACTGGAGCCTATTACAATTGGAACCTATTACAACTCGAGCTTATTACAACTGGGGAAATAGTGTATAAGAATTGTGTAATAACAGGTCCCGTGGTCTGGTTTGGTCTGCGGCAACAGTAAAAGTATTACAGTGCATGAAAGGGCTAAAACCAGGTCAGTGACAAGTGTATGTGAGGTTAGGTTAGATTAAGTTAGGTTTGGTTAGATTAAGTTAGGTAAGCTGAAGTTCGATTAGACTGAGTTACATCAGGTTAAATGAGGTTAAGTTAGGTTAGGTTAAATTAGGTACTATAACACCAGTTAACACCCTAGAACCGGTTAACTCTGGGGGGGGTGTCAAAGTCAACCAGTCTTACCGATTCGATCGTGTCTGTTCCCGGTACAGTACCTTAAAGTCTAGTACCTGGCCCGGTAATTTAACTTCCCGGTACACGTGTTATTTATTTATTATTTAAACAGTTTATTATTTCGCCAATTTTCAGTAAACAACAACAACAGTAATAATAATAATAATAATAATAGTAATAATAATAATAATAATAATAATAATAATAATAATAATAAACTAACCAGTCACCCAAGAATAAAACAACAATGAAATAAAATACAAAAATTCCTATCATAAAACACAAACTCACATGGGTCAGTCAGCTCCATATCTGCTTTACTTAACACTCACTCACGTACGATAGTTTTGACCTTTCGCAGCCAGACGTACGACCAACCTAACCTAACCCAACACACAAGCTTTCATCACTAGTCCATAATCCACTGTGATAAATTCTCTCTCTCTTTTTTATAACGTAAGGAATGAACGCATATCACGGTTGAGTCTCAGCGTAATTTAGGTCGCCATCTTGCCCGCGGTAGAGACTGGACTTAGAAAAATAGAGTTGATTTATTTATATGTGTTAAAGGAAATTTATTGAGGGAATTTATGGGCGGTGGGGGTAGTAGTGGTGGGGGGTAGTGGGTAGGTGGTGAGGGGTAGTGGTGGTGGTGGGTGGGTAGTGGTAGGTGATGGTGGTAAGAAGTGGTGGGGGGTAGTGGTGGTGGGTGGGTGGTGGTAGGTGATGGTGGTAAGAAGTGGTGCTGGTAGTGGGGGAGGGTGGTGGTAGGTGATGGGGGTAGTGGTGGTGGGTGGGTGGTGGTAGGTGATGGTGGTAAGAAGTGGTACTGGTAGTGGTGGTAGGTGGTAAGAAGTGGTAGTGAGTTCCGGCTCTACCTAGCTCACCTTGGCATATGACCCTCCAACTCTCCCCCACTCTCTCTCCCTCCCTCATCTCTCCTCACTTATCCTCCTCCTCTTCCTCTTCATGCATCTTTATCACCCTCTCTCTCTCTCTCTCTTTTCTCCCACCTTCTCTTACATTCTGACAGCTACTTTCACCTGTCTCTCCCACTCATTTACCCCCCCCCCCCTTCCACCTGACCTCTCTACTTCTCTCCTCTCCTCCCCTATTTCCCTCTACCCTCACATCAATGTATAGTAATTAAAACTGCAACCACCACTACTACTACTACTATTATTATTATTATTATTATTATTATTATTATTACTAGAAATAAAACACTTTCCATCCTCACTTTCCACAGTTCTACCGACATAATAATAACTGGTTCACGTAGACAATACAAAGAGTTTACGAAATGTGATAAATCTGAGGAGTGTCGTTCCTCTCTCTCTCTCTCTCTCTCTCTCTCTCTCTCTCTCTCTCTCTCTCTCTCTCTGGCTAGTACAGTATATATCTGCCTCTTGAAACGGTAACACCATCTGAGCCTTGACATTTGAGGCGTCCAACTGACAGACAATAACGGTCTGTGAACAAAAGGAATTCTAACTGACGTAATTAAATGTAAAACTGATTAGGCGGGAAAGATATTGTAAACAGATCAAGAAGATAAAAGTATAAAGCAATTTTAACGGAAATTAAAATAATAAACTTTGACCAAGAGGATAAAAGCAAATATAGATAAAGTTTAATATCGTCGTGGCCACTTTACTGTACACTGACATTCTGAAGCCCGCCACACTTGCAGCTACCAGTGTATATCATGGTTCTTCCTATAATACACCAAGGTCTTTCCTGTCACCTTAATGATCTCGTTAACACCACAGTCTCTCCCCGCCCTCCCCCCCCCCCCCCCCCCCCGCCTCCTAGAAACACGATGCATGTCCTAGCCTCCTCCTCTGACGTGTATAGCTATACAACGCTACACTGTACTGTAACTCTTCCCAGTACATTCTTATACGTTAGAATGTTGAAAGTATTTTATATTCGTGGAGCTTACGTTAGGTTTGGCTGGTTTAAGTTAAGTTAGATTTGGCTGGTTTAAGTGAAGTTAGATTAAGTTAGGTTAGGTTTGGCTGGATTAAGTTAGGTTAGGTTTGACTGGTTTAAGTGAAGTTAGATTAAGTTAGGTTAGGTTTGGCTGGATTAAGTTAAGTTAGACTAAGTTAGGTTAGGTTTCGATACTGCTATTTTTCCCCTCGATAAAATTTAAGGTTGACAATCAACTCTCTACCTGCCACAACCTGACCCCGGCCACAGTTAGTACATCACCCTGGGGGAGTCTCTTCCATTTAATATAGCTCACATCCGGGTCCCCAAGGCCTCCTTCCCACACCACGCCCTTTAGATGATCATGCAGACAGTCCAAGTCACACAGCCTACACGAGACCTACTCCAGTACACAACCCACATAAGGACTAACACACACACACACACACACATTGTTTTTTTCAAGAAAGTAGAATCATAATACTTGTTCTTGTCATTTATAATCGTTAACTGGAGACACAAGACAAAACTGTAGTCGACCATGACATCTTGATATGCACATTACCTGTACAGTCTTTTCTCAACTAATCTGGAGACGTCAACAGTGAGTGGGCAGACTAGACACAGCTGTCACCTGACCTTATTAAACACCTGTACACACAAACACGAAATTAATATGTAACGATTTCTCCATCTATGTACCTATCTATCTATACTTTTCTCCCACTGAAAATAGGGTCGTGTGTGTTAAAGGCGTTTTTAGTGAACCTATGGAGTAAAAATGGTTAAATCCGTATTCTACCAACTCCAAAAACACACACACACACACACCATAAACAACATCGTGACGCCAGATTTCAACCCCCTGAAATGCTTGTTCCCTTAAAGGTGAAAGGTATGCCTCAAGGAACCTAGCAGCCAATGGGTCTTGCATCAGAAGGAACAAAGAAACAAGTCATGAACGTAATACCGTAAATATTTGCACCAACACGATATAACGGCTGACAAATACAGGTTGTACCATAAATCAACTGACCCATGACAAATACAGTGTGTTCGTAAATATCCACATCTATTATATAACTTAATTAATACGCTCAGTTAAAGGGACCCTCGATAATTTTTACGCTCATCGTACGGCTTTTTTTCGTGCAATCTCGAATTCCATTAAATAAAAAAAAGAAAAAGTTAGATGCGTAATTGAGACGCCGTAAAAAAAGAAGTGATAAATGCGTAATACAAACTCCGTAATAAATAAAAGTTACAATTACTTTACGTAGTTTTCATCACTATGTATAAATAGACAATCACATATAGACAAGCACTGGGCAGACCAAGATGCCTTCGTTTAGTAAAGTACAATATATAAGTAATAACGATACTGAGGAGAGCAACAGGGAAGGGAGAGTGAGGTGGTGAGGGAAGAGAACTCTAGACAGGGGACCCGACTCACCCTGCCCTGCCTTGCCTTGCCCTGCCCTGCCCACCATCCCTCCCTCAGGGTCACTCTGTCATTGTACAGTATAAGGAAAATGTGTCTTAGTTGCCGTGTGTCCGTGTCTCGGCATTAGACCTAGATAGATAGATAGATAGATATATAGATAGATAGATACAAATTTGACACTGATGATATATAGAAACACTAATTTTTGGCCCATTGAGGTAAACTTGACACAATTAACATTCTTCAGTCTTTGACGAGGCGAACGATGTCTAACCTAACCTAGCCTGAGAGAGATATACTTGTCAGATCTGTACTGGGAATGGGTTGGTTATCTTGGGTTGAATTGGTTTACTATTTAGCTATTATATATCATTGTTTGTATACCTGCACTGTCTAGATGCAATGTATACCTGGATTGTTTATATACATGGTGAATTGTATACCTGCACTGTCAATATACATGGTGGACTGTATATCACTGTGTATCTATCTGACGTCACGAATCCGGGAGCCAAGTATATCCTGAACACATATCCCTCCCCTCCAATAAATTCCAATTAACTGTAAACGGCAATATTCAAAAAAGCCCAGTTACTGTACATGACGTGGCATAGTCCACTTCCGTCAAGGATATCCAGAACAGTCCAACGGCGGCGCGGGCGGTAGGGAATAAAAACAAGGAGTGGAGAGTCGGTACCCTGGATAATCTGGACCCGGTACTTGACGACACGATGGGACAGCTACTGGGCGCCAGACTCTTATATGCAGAGCCGTGGCTTAATTCAATACACTAACTTAACATAGATGCTTAGAACTATACTTGTAGGTCTATAACTATCACTTAATTCTACGTAATAACACAAATAGACCTGGAATTTGTATACTAATGTTCAAAGTCGTGACTGAAAATATCCTACCTTACTTTCTCTCGGTAATAACTGAAGCAATATTCCAGTGATTATTTTGTGGTGGTGACGGTGGAAGAGAACAGCCTAGTGACAGCCAGACAGTAAGGTTATGTGGTCAGGTGTCATGAGTTCGTTGCAGCTCAATGATAAACGTGCCTACACTGATCAGCCAATCAGTCGTCGTCATTCTATGCTAAAGCTAAGAGATCGCTGGGTTATGCTCAGAGCGCCCCCATTTTAACCCAACTGTAAATTGATGCTTAACTTTACTGGTGAGAAAGTGAAGGCCGTCAAGTACAGTGCTGCTGGTCACGCTGCCCCATTGTGTGTATATATATATAAAAAAAAGATTAATCCCGCCGGTTCCACTTTCACTTTAAATAAACGTGTGTTATCATCCTTATTGCAGCTGTCAATAGTGATCTTCCGGGAGTTCTGTCAGGTTAATAATAATCCCACAATGAAGCAGTAACAAAAATAATAATAATAATAATAATAATAATAATAATAATAATAATAATAATAATAATAATAAACCTTTCTAAAACTCTCATATTTTCATCACCAATGAAAGTATCTTAAAAAAAATATAACCCACTCGAAACTACATATTTATACGTATTTTATTATCTTCTTCCATGACAGACAAATTACTTACAACACGTGATGGTATTTTGGGAGGTATTATGGGAGGTATTTTGGGAGGTATTTTAGGTATTTGGAGAGGTATTTTGGGAGGTATTATGGGAGGTATTTTGGGAGGTATTATGGGAGGTATTTTGGGAGGTATTATGGGAGGCATTTTGTGATATTACAGCAACAATTTCAGTAAGAACATTTACAGTCTGTTGAGTCAGTCACCTGTGTATGTAGGTATATTATGCTGACTCATCTGATGACTCGTGTGTGCACATTTATGATGTACAGTGAGGATACGTTCATGGTGTACACAGTGAAGAGAAGAAACGTTCATGATGTACATAGTGAGGAAAGGAAACATTCATGGTGTACATAGTGAAGAGAAGAAACGTTCATGGTGTACAGTGAGGGTAGGAAACGTTCATGGTGTACACAGTGAAGAGAAGAAACGTTCATGTTGTACACAGTGAAGAGAAGAAACGTTCATTGTGTACACAGTGAAGAGAAGAATCGTTCACTGGGTACACAATGAAGAGGAAACGTTCATGGTGTACACAGTGAAGAGAAGAAACGTTCATGGTGTACACAGTGGAGAGGAAACATTCATGGTGTACACAGTGAAGAGGAGGAAACATTCATGGTGTACACATTGAAGAGAAGAAACGTTCATGGTGTGCACAGTGAAGAGAAGAAACGTTCATGGTGTACACAGTGAAGAGAAGAAACGTTCATGGTGTACACAGTGAAGAGAAGAAACGTTCATGGTGTACACAGTGAGGAAAGGAAACGTTCATGGTGTACACAGTGAAGAGAAGAAACGTTCATGGTGTACACAGTGAGGAGAGGAAACGTTCATGGTGTACACAGTGAGGAGAGGAAACGTTCATGGTGTACAGAGTGAGGAGAGGAAACGTTCATGGTGTACAGAGTGAGGAGAGGAAACGTTCATGGTGTACACAGTGAGGAGAGGAAACGTTCATGGTGTACATAGTGAAGAGAAGAAACGTTCATGGTGAACACAGTGAGGAGAGGAAACGTTCATGGTGTACACAGTGAGGAAAGGAAACATTCATGGTGTACACAGTGAAGAGAGGAAACGTTCATGGTGTACACAGTGAAGAGAGGAAACGTTCATGGTGTACACAGTGAAGAGGAAACGTTCATGGTGTACACAATGAAGAGGAAACGTTCATGGTGTATATAGTGAAGAGGAAACGTTCATGATGTACACAGTGAAGAGAGGAAACGTTCATGGCGTACACGGTGAAGAGGAAACATTCATGGTGTACACAGTGAAGAGAGGAAACGTTCATGGTGTACACAATGAAGAGGAAACGTTCATGGTGTATATAGTGAAGAGGAAACGTTCATGATGTACACAGTGAAGAGAGGAAACGTTCATGGCGTACACGGTGAAGAGGAAACATTCATGGTGTACACAGTGAGGAGAGGAAACATTCATGGTGTACACAGTGAGGAGAGGAAACATTCATGGTGTACACAGTGAGGAGAGGAAACATTCATGGTGTACACAGTGAGGAGAGGAAACATTCATGGTGTACACAGTGAGGAGAGGAAACATTCATGGTGTACACAGTGAAGAGAGGAAACATTCATGGGTTCGATGGCTCAGTGTTCGGGATTCAGTGTTCGAGGGTTCAGTGTTCGAGGGTTCAGTGTTCACGGGTTCAGTGTTCGGGTGTTCAGTGTTCGGGTGTTCAGTGTTCGAGGGTTCAGTGTTCACGGGTTCAGTGTTCGGGTGTTCAGTGTTCGGGTGTTCAGTGTTCGGGTGTTCAGTGTTCGGGTGTTCAGTGTTCAGGGGGGGGGGGGGGGGTTTCAGTCAGTGGTCAGTGTTTGGGGGACAGGAGTAGTGTTCAGAGCTGGGCGTAATTTCCTCTAACATTCTCACCAAATTTACTTCACATCATCAACTTTCAGAGACGTGACTACCTTCCCCCCACCCCATGAGTCGACGAGATGTAGACTATTACCTAAAATTATCACGAGCGCGTTAGCTGGACCTACTGATCCTTCACACGATGCCAACCAAGTTATTCTAATCCCACCAACCAAATCTAACCATGCAATTTTAACCAATCACTAAGCAATTAAATCAATCCAACCAACCTATTTTAACCAACCAGAGGCGTACCAAAGCAATCTTAGTATCAAGCTAATTTTCAGACTATATGATTCAACCACATCTAACCTAACCTAACTTAATTGAAGAATCTAAGGGGGTCGGGTGAAGTGAGAGGGAGTGGAGTGGGAAATGAGAAGGAGAGGCAGACGGGGAGGAGTATGGGTAGTGAGGGTGGAGTAGGAAGTGAGAGGGGATGAGTAGAAAGTGAGAAGGGATGAGTAGAAAGTGAGAAGGGATGAGTAGAAAGTGAGAAGGGATGAGCAGAAAGTGAGAAGGGATGAGCAGAAAGTGAGAAGGGATGAGTAGAAAGTGAGAATGGAAGGAGTATGGGTAGAGAGGAGGGGGGGGGGGGGCAGGGAAGGTGAGAAGGGATAGGAAGTGAAAGGGGGAGGAGTAAGGCAAGGGGAAGGGAGGAAGAGAAAGGGGAGGTAAGAGGTTAGGGGGAGGAGGAGAAGGAGAGGAAATAAATCCACTTGAATACCATATCAGGTTTCAATGGGTAATTTTTCACCATTTAATAATTTTTTTTTGGGGGGGGGGGGAGGGGGGTGCCATGACATATCAAATTCACTTTCTTTGTTTTTTTTTTAGCCTTTAACTCTATACAATGTCAAAAAGACACTTCTGAAAATATTATATGTTGTAGTGGATTTCTCCCCTGCAAACGCTGTTTGTCGCTGCATAGCCGACCCCACGAATTCCCCAGTGTATGCCTCGTAGTCTAGGTCAACCAGCGCCACCCACGGAGCGGGGGTCAACTACTAAGCCACGCCAACCCCTGCTATTTAAGACCTGACCTCGTGGTGATCTGTCTCTTTCTACCTACACCAACCAGCCAGCAACACCTCCTCCTCCTCCGCCTGCCTGGCGGCCCTCGCTCCCGCCGGAGAGCATGGCAACCCACAAGCTGTCCTCCTCTGAGCATCATCACCAACCAGCTCTCTCTACAACAAGCTTGTAACCATGCTGCCTTCCCAGCACCAAGCTGCATTGTACATCCAATACAACACGTATACATGAGAGCACATTGTGAGTTTCCTTTCTCCAACCCATCCTGAGTGTGAACACAAACATCCCATACCCCACAAATCGTGACCCCCGGAGTGATTCGCACTCACACAGGATGGAGGAGAAACTGATCACGCTCCCAGTCTTCAAGCAACATGGAAGACTGGCTTATCCACACAGAAGCAGCTCTCATCGGCTCTACAACTACTGTCTCTACACTGCAGGTTAGACACCCTAGAGCAGCACTGCTTCTCTAAGCAGACACCAGCTCCTCTTCCTGCCCCAAGCACCACGTCCTACCGACCCCAGCACACCCGTCCTGCCTCAGACGCCGCCCCCGGCCCAGCGGTAACCCCTGCCGCCCCTGATGCGGCCCCTGCTCCTGATGCGGACCAACACACCCGTCCTGCCTCAGACGCCGACTCCGGCCCAGCAGTACCCCCTGCCGCGGCCCCTGTTCCTGAGTGCGGACCCACACACCCCTCTTATCTCTCTCAGGTACTCCCTGTTAATGTCCTGCACCCTGCTGCTGTCGTGGACCCAGCTGCTGTCACGAGCCCTCATCCGCTTCTGCTGACGCAGCCCCTGCTCCTGACCCAGGCCCACACACCCCAGCAGGCGCATCTGACGACTCTGTACCTGCCGTGAGGGAAGCACAACATTCATCGCCTCCACACACCCTTTTTCTCCCTCTCTACTCCCACAGATATTGTGTATCTAGACAGTTGTCTGTAGCGACCGGCTCATCCACGCCATCGCCGTTGTCTCACATGAGGCACGCACCGCTGTTCTGCCTCACATGTGCTATGCAACCCTGCAGACAAGAAGTCTCCTACACCACCTGGAGGGAAGGAGGGAGTATTGTAGTGGATTTCTCCCCTACAAACGCTGTTTGTCGCTGCATAGTCGACCCCACGAATTCCCCAGTGTATGCCTCGTGGTCTAGGTCAACCAGCGCCGCCCACGGAGCGGGGGGTCAACTACTAAGCCACGCCAACCCCCGCTATTTAAGACCTGACCTCGTGGTGATTTGTCTCTTTCTACCTACACCAACCAGCCAGCAACACCTCCTCCTCCTCCGCCTGCCTGGCGGTCCTCGCTCCCGCCGGAGAGCATGGCGACCCACAAGCTGTCCTCCTCTGAGCAGCCTCACCAACCAGCTCTCTCTACATCACGCTTGTAACCATGCTGCCTTCCCAGCACCAAGCTACATTGTACATCCAATACAACATGTATACATGAGAGCACATTGTGACTTTCCTTTCTCCATTCCATCCTGAGTGTGAACCAAACAACCCATACCCCACAATGTATCTCCCATTGCTAAAAGTGAAGGGTGAAAGTTGAGATAGAGAGTCACTGGTGAGTAGACAGACAATTAAGTGGGAGTGTCTAGAATATAACATAAATCACCTGAGAGGGAAGGGGAGCGGGAGGGTTTACCTAACTTATTGTTCTCATTCACTGAATACAGATATAAGCCGTTTGATTCTCACAGTGTGGCCGACATTCACACACACATATACAGACAGACTCATTCTCTCTCTAACTGATGTAACACATGTGTCTCTTAATGGTTGTTCCTGTACTACTACAGTATAACAAGGCCATAAGATATCCCCGCTGGTTTATTTCACTTCACCCAATAAAAACAAGATCATCCCCAAGATTAATTAATTTCTCACTGTTCTATCATTAATCCTTGGCAATATCCGTAGACCATTTGATTAAACACCTTAACACTAAATGATGGTGGGGAGAGGTTAGGTTATGGTTGTGGTTGGTTGGTTAGCATTAGTATGTTTAATAATCAGGTGAAATAAGCAGGGATTAATATCTTTCATGACCCCTCCAACACCACGTCACTCATCACACAGCACACACACAAGAATACATCAACTGAGGATCCTGAACACATTATAATTACAATGTGTTTTAAATGTTGACTTATTACAAAAATATTTTGAAGTAAATCCCTAAATACAAGTTACTTTGCAGTGTATTCTACTCTTTGCACAGTCAATACTCTTCTTAAAATTATCCATCCATTATCTTAACTCATTTTTGTGTGAGGTGGACCAAGGAATAACAGAGCTCTTAAAATTTTGGGAAAAAGAGTAAGAGTGAATCAAGACAAGTGTTGAAAGTGACAGTAGACTGCTGAGACAATAAGTAGAACTGTCTACATTTATTACTGGAGTACTTGTTCACATATCAAAATCCTAAAAAATGCGTTCTAAATATATTTCCTGATATCCAACATTTTACACATAAATATATACAGTATTAAAATAAAACTAATAGAAATTAAGTTTAAGTCAATGTCACAAATAATTTTAGAGAAATTTACACTTCTATTTTCATAATATTCAGCACATTGTTTTGTACAGTATATGTGACTCCACCCAACACTGATGATGATAGTGTCCAGCTAGCTTTACAGGCTCCACCTTCCATGTTCTCAACACACACCTCAACTCTCACTTTAAAAGAAATTGAGGAGACATTTGAGTGCGTTTATTTAAAGTGTATTTTCATCCTTTTTTCTTAAATATCCTGATTGTTTAATACATACAGTGTAATAATAATGATAATAACAATAATAATTACTATTACTGTACTATTATTCAGTAAAAGCATCATACAAGTTTACAATTAGTTTGCCATGTACTGTACTGTACTGGTATACAGTTAAGCATGTGTGTAGACAATGCAGGTACAGAATATGGTGTACATAGACTGTGAAGATATACAGTTCTCAATGTACCCTAGACAGTGCAGGCATATAACAATAGGGACAGCTGACAAAGCCATCAGATGCTTTTTCCAGTAAGGTTTTATTAATTAGAAGCAAGCATGTGTAACCTTATGTAACTTTTAGATTCACTAACAAACAGCAATGTATAATGTCTAGAAAGGACAGTATTGGATGTCCTAATGATACAAGTTTTTTGCTCATGGAAACACAGACTTAACAGACAATTTTACTCTAAATGTTAAAAGCAAAGTTGTCTAATTCTGCATTACCTTTGCTACCATATAACTATTCTTCCAAATATGTATTGTTATTCCTCTCTAAGTTAGGTTAGGTTAGGTTAGGTTATAAACACTATTATAACATCATCAACACAGATGATTTACTTGGCCTATGCTATATTATTACCTCTATGCTGTACTTGTTTTTAATATTTCTGAATTATCTATAGGAAGACAATATACTAATATAAATTATGCATTGCAGGTTACTGGTGGGGGTGGTGTGGTGTGCACTGCTTGTCAGTGCACAGGAACCTGCAGAGTTGGATTATTACGATTACTACTATGATGATATGGGTGCTGACGAAGCTCCTAACAAAGCACCTGCAGGTAAGGGGACTGCTGCAGCACCAGTGGGTAAGGGGACTGCTGCAGCACCAGCAGATAAGGGGACTGCTGAAGCACCTACCAAGTCAGAAACCGCCGGTACTGAAGTCCAACCTGAAGAACCTGCAGCGACTGAACCGCCAGTAGAGAAGTCCACCACCACTCAGCCGAGTGCCTCCATTCCAAAACGTAAAATAATAAGTCTGCTTAAGATTGCAACCCTTGGTAGACGCAGACCATCGCCTAGTTCAATAGCAGCAGCAGCAAGTAGAATTAAGCCTACTAATGCTTCTCCTACCGCCCCAGCTGAATCTAGTAATGGTCGTACACGCTCGTCTCTTCGCAGCAGACCGTCTACTTCTGGACGTCAATCATCTAGGGTTGGGTCTGCCTCACAGGGGGCAAGCACTGACACCAGTACCGCAAACGCTCCTCGGGAAACCCAATCTTCTTCTAACTTAAGAACACGTGGTAGTATTCGTCGGCCCCGTCCATCAACGTCTCGCACGAGGGAACCAAGCAGTCCTGCTAGCAAAGCAGCTTCCAGTCGTACCACTGCCACTGATACATCTGCCGACAGCACAAAAAGTCATCGACCCATCAGTCGTGGAAGCAGAACGAGGTCATCTCGCACTGGTTCCACCACCACCACCACTACCAGACCCAGGTTTGCTTCTCGTCGCAGACTTAGTTTGTAATTTTCATATACACATACACCCACTCATTCATTATGGAAGCAGCTTATCTCCTTCACAAACCAAACATATGTTTCAATTGGATACATTTCCAGTCACTGTCACTTGATTGAGCCCAGCATTTAACAGACTCAGTTATCAAAAGATGTGTATAGTATGCACACTGCAGTTATGAGTTGTATATTTCTTCTAAAACCTGTTTAACCAAAAACCTTAAACTTGAATTTGCAGTAATGCAGCCGACATACTTTGTGTCAGTAGTGAGGATTTTTTTCTTGTTGCTGTAACCACAACTTAGTTGTTCTGTTGCTGTAACCACAACTCAAGTTGCTCATGAATGTAATTTTGGGGTAAAATACTGTATTATCAAGTCTTATACGATACTTGGTATTGTTTTTTCAAAGGGGTTTTAGAAGATCCAGCATGAGATTGTGTCTCCTTAGAGGTGTGTCCTTTTAATCAAAAACTATATAAAGTAAATGTAAATACTGTAGAGTACAGTACAATGTTGTACAAGTTTTCACATTAAACATTACTCATTGTGAATCATGGCCAAGTCAATTCTATAAGTGCAAGTGAATACAGTTCCTTAAAATATAAAATGCACTCTTTTACCCGCATGAGCCTCTAGCTTGGGTGCTTGGAGTACAATACAGTATGTACTCCCCCTCCTCATGCTAAGACTTCATCAAGGAAAACCCTGAGGTCATTGTTCATCATGCATTTTACACAAACTTTCAGTTTTGCTAATATGGGTCAGGTTACTGCAAACACCGCATTTATTTCTCCACTTCAAATCCAATAGTTCCTTTCACTCTTGTCTTGTTAATACAGTACAGTAATAATACAGCTTGTCTTCCCTGTGCTCTATACTTTCTCTTCTGATGCAGGAAATATTGTCTTATACCAACATATTATCTCTATATAAATGATGCACTACTGTGAATTTTAGTATTACATACATCCTAACAACAAACAGTTGTTGTGATTCTTTCTTGAGTCTTGTTCTCTTATTTCTGTTCACTGTTAATTGATACAAAAAGTTTGTTTCTCATCTTTCATTCTTCATACTATCAGTTGTGTATAATTTTAAAGTGTTAATAAAAATACTGTAGTTAAATTTATATTCCTCCTCCTTGATGAAAGTGAAGGGCAAAGGGAACTCTTGAGGTAAACAATATTTTTGATGGACATATTTACCAAATGTGGCAGATCATTTCTACTTCTTTCATTTGAAACATTAATCATACCCAATGTGACCTTAGCATGACAAAGTGCATAACATGACTTAAACAATAAGAAGCCAGTAACATTATTTCAACATTTATAACTGAACCTACTAAGTTAGCTCACTCACTGTGGGCATCCTGACCAATCATTATTCTTACAAGAACAGTACTGTATTTGACTTGTTACTCGGTGAGTCACTCTGCCACATCGGCAAGTTTACAGTTATTTTGTATCTTTTCAATATTTAAGACAATACAATTCTTTGGGCTGAAGACAAAGCGTTTACTAGAAATTTTTTTTTATTTGAGTGAGGGTGATGAGGAGGTGTGACTCACATAGTCAGATGCTTCTGAGAATAACACAGTGAAGGACTTCACAAGTTAGTGCACAGTACAGTACTGACATCGGGGTGGATCCACAAGTTTCAAGAAGGTAAAGTTTTCTACCTTCCATCACCTTATATCATGAGTAACATTTATGTGAGAGTCCAGATGTCGTGCAGTAATAAGACATTTTGTCACTTAAACAAGTCTGTATACAGTATCAGGTGGTGGGAATGCTTGAAATAACTAACACAAGATGAAGTCAGATTTGTTAACATTTGACAATGTCCCCTGGCACAGAGGGGCAGGATCCCTCCTTCAACACAGTAATCCTTCTTCTCACTCTTTCCATTTTGCATGAGAATGTTTGTCATTTCTATTAACACTTAACAATATTTTTACATAACAGTTAGTTACATTAATTAAAAATGGTACAGTACTATACTGTTTATGTTATCATGAACCACAAGAAGCTTTACAATTTTATCTTATACATGTGGTGTAGTGTTGTGAACATATCAAGACCTTTCCTGCAGGGTGGAAAGTGGAAGGAATCACAGCCAACAAAGAATCTTCCATCACTCATTCTCTCTAACAACTGGAAGATATGTCTTAATGTTTCCTCCCACAACAAAGCCTCAAGGTGTTAAAATAATACAAACTTTGGTTGCAGGTACAATACTTCCAGTAATTCAACAAAACGAATTAAATTTAACATGAATGTATCAAAAAGTCATATTAATCATCATGTAAACTCATGTTCCGAGAAAAGAATACACATTCATTTTTAACCAGTGTGAGAGAGAAAAAACAAGTGTGTGTGTGTGTGTGTGTGTGTGTGTGTGTGTGTGTGTAATAATAAAAAATAATAATAATAAACGGTTTATTAATAGAGTTGCAGCCGGTAGCTGAAAATATACACTTACATATAATTTAGACATAATGATATAATGTATGTGTGCGTGCGTGTGTGTGTGTGTGTGTGTGTGTGTGTACAGTAAGTCCTTGCTTAACATCGTGGTTCTGTTCCTGAAAACCGCCATGTTAACGGAAATAACGTTAACGGAATCAATTTTCCCATAAGAAATTGATGAAATACGGGAGTAATGTTCCCAGCCTCCCTTTGCCCCATAAAATACATTACATATACATAAATTCAATAAAATTTTTAGAGAAAATAATACATATTATACATCCAAAAAGATAAATAAACTAAATCATTTTGTATACGTAGTCAGTTCTGCTACAACGCGATAGTTGTGTTCTTGTAAAACCTTGCGTTGTAGAAATTCGCGCAATAGAAATAATAGGGCTTATGGAGAAAATAGGATTAGGTGCAGATTACTCGAAATCGAAAAAAATTTAGTACTTCGCCTAACACAAAGGATCCTTTTTTTGCAAATTTTGCTATTCCCGTTGCACGCACAATATCATGTGTTCTTTCCTTACGTTCAAAACGCTTGATAACATCAAGCTTCTCTTCAAGTGTTATAGCCTTTCTTTTACGATCACAACCGGGAATGCGATCACCAGAATGCTTCTTGGAGATATTCTTTTTCATATTCACAGTTTATACCACAAAATTGGAGAAATGGTAAGAAAAAATCACTGAGGAGGCTTCAAAAGAACCCACATGTTTCAACTAATTGTGTGATGGAAACAGAGGGCGCGGGAGTAAAACGCTATTAGTCAGCACTGCGAAACATTATTTATTTATTTTTTTTCATACAGTATTTATGGGAACAGCTAAATTTGCAAAAAAAGGATGAAATTTATAGAGTCCCTATCAAATAACATTTCACAAACAAAACACATGAATCAATTGAACATGTGATGTCGAACATGAACTGTAAACACTGCATAACCCCGCGCCTAGTGACAGTACGCTTAAAACGTTCGAGTGGAATTGCGTTACAGCCAACACGCGTTTGCGTTTTACAAATATCATTCTTCTATTCATCAATCACGTTATAGCCAATTCGCGTTGACAAAACACGCGTTGTAGCAGAAATGACTGTATTGTACTCACCGATGGGCGGAAGTGGACCGAGTGTTTGGTGGGTAGTGGAAAGGAGGAGGGTGGCGAGTCAGTGAAACCCGGAGGGGGGCTCCTCCCCCCGCTCTAACTGGGTGAGGGAGGGTGATGCGCCGTACAAAGTAGTCTGTGACGACGTTATACCAAATCGGTGGGACATTGTCTGAATCATGGGTATCTAAAGAGTAGCGACGTTATAACGAAACAATGTTGTTGGGGGCAACGTTAAAAGAGGACTTACTGTATGTATGTATGTATGTATGTATGTATGTATGGATGGATGGATGTACAGTATGTGTGTGTATGTGTGTGTGTGTGTGTGTGTGTGTGTGTGTGTGTGTGTGTGTACAGTAAGTCCTTGCTTAACATCGTGGTTCTGTTCCTGAAAACCGCCATGTTAACGGAAATAACGTTAACGGAATCAATTTTCCCATAAGAAATTGATGAAATACGGGAGTAATGTTCCCAGCCTCCCTTTGCCCCATAAAATACATTACATATACATAAATTCAATAAAATTTTTAGAGAAAATAATACATATTATACATCCAAAAAGATAAATAAACTAAATCATTTTGTATACGTAGTCAGTTCTGCTACAACGCAATAGTTGTGTTCTTGTAAAACCTTGCGTTGTAGAAATTGGCGCAATAGAAATAATAGGGCTTATGGAGAAAATAGGGTTAGGTGCAGATTACTCGAAATCGAAAAAAATTTAGTACTTAGCCTAACACAAAGGATCCTTTTTTTGCAAATTTAGCTATTCCCGTTGCACGCACAATATCATGTGTTCTTTCCTTACGTTCAAAACGCTTGATAACATCAAGCTTCTCTTCAAGTGTTATAGCCTTTCTTTTACGATCACAACCGGGAATGCGATCACCAGAACACTTCTTGGAGACATTCTTCTTTTTCATATTCACAGTTTATACCACAAAATTGGAGAAATGGTAAGCAAAAATCACTGAGGGGGCTTCAAAAGAACCCACATGTTTCAACTAATTGTGTGATGGAAACAGAGAGCGCGGGAGTAAAGCGCGATTAGTCCGCACTGCGAAACATTATTTTTATTTTTTTTTTTCATACAGTATTTATGGGAACAGCTAAATTTGTAAGAAAAGGATGAAATTTATAGAGTCCCTATCAAATAACATTTCACAAACAAAACACATGGATCAATTGAACATGTGATGTCGAACATGAACTGTAAACACTGCATAACCCCGTGCCAAGTGACAGTACACTTAAAACGTTCGAGTGGAATTGCGTTACAGCAAACACGCGTTCGCGTTTTACAAATATCATTCTTCTATTCATCAATCACGTTATAGCCAATTCGCGTTGACAAAACACGCGTTGTAGCAGAAATGACTGTATTGTACTCACTGATGGGCGGAAGTGGACCGAGTGTTTGGTGGGTAGTGGAAAGGAGGAGGGTGGCGAGTCAGTGAAACCCGGAGGGTGGCTCCTCCCCCCGCTCTAACTGGGTGAGAGAGGGTGATGCGCCATACAAAGTAGTCTGTGACGACGTTATACCAAATCGGTGGGACATTGTCTGAATCATAGGTATCTCAAGAGTAGCGACGTTATAACGAAACAATGTTGTTGGGGGCAACGTTAAACGAGGACTTACTGTATGTATGTATGTATGTATGTATGTACAGTATGTGTGTGTATGTGTGTATCTATGTCTGTGTGTGTGTGTGTGTATAAGTTTCCATGTACAGTTGAGTATTTTATTCTATACGAGTTTATATTTTAACACAGTAAGTGCTTGTTTAATTTTTAAGGGGGCAATGAAAGTAGAGATAAAGTAGAAGTTTGGATGATCACAGACCGACTGTATACTGTACCAGGGCTATAGTAAATATTAGGATGAAAATGTTGACTATCAACTTGGCACTGCAGTAGGACTTTCACCATATACTGTAGCTGTATATTGTGTACAAAACATAATATATGGTTTTAGATTTTCAACATAAACAAAATCAATCATCAAGTTCAAATCTATATCAACAGCTCATTCAGGTTGTATATTAATATGCACACACATATGAGTATGTTTTATGTGTATTATCGGAGCAAATTTTATATTCACAAGGTATACCAAGCAGTTCTGATTTGTGTTGTCGTCATGTTATGGAGTTTTTCGAGTTCATAAATTCATGAAATATTTTAAAGAAAATTTTTACAGTAGATAGATATAATATTTGTGATAAAGAAAATTAGGAATAAATGGAACATCTCTTAGATGTTTGCTAGTGGGAGGGCAGAAGAGTAGAAGTGCAAGAAGGTAGGAATGCAGCAGGGTAGGGGGTAGGAGTGCAGGGGGGTAGGAGGGCAGGACACACTTCTTATAGCTCTTTGGGGAGGAAGGATGGTATAGGTTCTCTAGTTCTAACACCTCTGCTTTTGCTAAAGAATCTATAAAACCACATGTGATCTTCTGTGACACGAGGAGCAACGTAGGTTTTTGTTAAATGTGATGTTTTGGGCATGAGAGAAGGAAGGTTCTTACCCATTCTAAAATAGTTACCACCTGGACTCATACAAATTTCTTATATTGATGAAGGATGGCTGGAATGAAGAGCCAACACAGGATCCCCCCCCCCCCCCCCTTCATTTGCTGTTATTCAATCTAACTGCTGTAACAGATGTGCTTTACTGTGCTGTTAACTATTCACAGCAAGACCAAAAAATTCCATGGTCATAAATGATATAAAACCATAACAGACTTCCTATCTCTGTACGAAGCTTTTATATAATAGGTACATAAACTTTTGGGTGAATAAAGCTTACCTCTACTGTCCTCGTCCTGTGGTGGACATTTTCCTCGCACGATGGATGTCTGTCCTGTGAGACTGAAAGCTGGCCCTGGAGTTATTTCATATTGACTTCTCTAACTGAACTATCACCTCACAACATTTTGCTAAGGAAGTACAAGAGAAGGTCAGAGAGGGATGTACAGTACAGGGTATATCAGAATATTCAATAGTTGTTGTCTATTGTATGAAGTGAGTTAGCAGACATGTTGAGGTACATTAACACATGAAAATATCAATACAGCTCATAAAGTTCATTTCTTAGACGACGGAAAATATGTAAAAATATTTGTGTTGAATCGTCTTGTGTTGTCCACTGAGAGAATAAGTGAGGGATGTGTGGAGATTAATTCCATCAATAAACAATGTAATTGATCTGTGTAACTTATGGGTAAAAACAAAATTTATTCTAAGATCATCAGAAAGAGAATACTGTACTGTACAGTTAAACCTTTATTTAATGAACTACGTAGAGTGATTGTAGTGGTGGTAGTAATAGTGGTAGCAGTAGTAGTGATAGTGGTGGTGGTGGTAGTGATAGTGGTGGTGATAGAAGTAGTGGTTGTAGTGGTGGTAGTAGGTAGTGATAGTGGTGGCAGTAATGGTTATAGTGGTGGCAGTAGTGGTTATAGTGGTGGCAGTAGTGGTTATAGTGGTGGCAGTAGTAGTTATAGTGGTGGCAGTAATAGTGATTGTGATCATGGTAGTAGTGATGGTGGTAGTAGTAGTGATGGTGGTAGTAGTAGTGGTGGTGGTGTGTGGTGGATGATGAGGCAGCCCTCAGTGGTAGATGGAAGGCTGGTAGATTTCTACTTTAGTTTCTAGGTACAGTACAGTATAAAATTTATTGTCTTGCTCACTGCACCATCACCACCAGACTACAGTACAGTATGTAGGGTGCACAAGAGCCTCTATTATCGCTCGCACGCACGCACGCACGCTTCAGGGGGTCTGTGAAGGTCAGATAAAAATTTAACATTTATATTCACTATACTTTGTGTATGTCATACACTGTATGAGGCAATGAATTTTCAATAAAATAGAGTATATTCACTGCATGCAAAGTTGTGTTGATGTGCTTATGTGCATTTTTCTAGGGAGGGGGTCCATAGCTTTCACCAGATTCTCAAAGGGGTTCGTGACTCAAAAAAGGTTAAGAACCACTGCCCAAGATAATACTCACTTTTTTCACTAGGTACTTCCTCCAGTGTTGTTGTTACTATATTATTGCTGTTATTGCTGTTATTGTTGCTGTTGTCACTGCTATTGTTGCTGTTGTCACAGTTTTTTTGGCTGCTGTCACTGTTATTGGTGCTGTTGTCACTGTTATTGTTGTTGGCACACTGCTAGCCCTTAGGAGGCTATGAGAGCAGATGCCCACGAACGACCTGTCCTGGTGGAAACTCTGTCCTGTATTCCTGCAGAAGAGAAGAACATTAACATTTTAAATACTAAGAAATATCAATAAGCATACAGTATTAGGAAGGAGAGAGGTGTATGGAGTAGTAATTCCATTGTTGTGAAGTGTGAGGAATAAAAGATGTGTGTGAGAGGAGAATGATTGTGTGTGTTGATGACAGTTGGGAGTCAGTGAGTTAAATACTTACAGTAAAACCTCTATTTAACGGACTATATGGAAAGGAAAGTTCGTTATATCGAGGGTCCGGTAGATGTGGAATCCCCTATTTAACAGATAATATTAAGAGAAAGTCCGCTACAGGGAGCTGTGTCACTGTGAGAACGTTGCGAGATGATAATTTGAAATTATTAAACAAAATAAATAAATAAATACGTATAAGATATGACTATAAACCAGGCAATAAGAATTTTGGAAACATTTTATTCCAATTAACAAGAAGAAGAAAATTAACACCAAGTACATGAGAAATTGACAGCAAAAACAATTGAGTAGAATCAGTAAGATGTTAGCAAAGGACTCTAGCATAATACTCCAAAGTTCTGAAGAAGATTTATGAGTGAGAAATAAATGACCAACCATTAAAGGAGATGATAAGTCCCCTGAGGCTGCTGTCTGAGCTGTAATGAAATAAAATACAGCAGTGCTTAAAACTCATGAGAATCACACCAAGTTGAACTACATCTGAACTGTATGTCTTAGGCAGACTAGATAGCCTTCAAGTAATCTTATGAGTTGGTTGGTCATAGACACAAGATGGGAATTCCTACCATGGTAGAGTAGCCACATTCATGAGTCTCTCAATAACACGACTACCATGGATCATTAACATCCTCCACAAGTGTTAAACCTCCTCGACTACAGATGTTCGACTCTGTGCCCCCCTACATGTTAAAAGATGTCTATCCCACTACAGTTCCAATATCTCAGAAGATAGACACATTATATGTATATTAGTCTCGTCAAGACATGCCACCACAGACAGTTACAATAAGATGTCGCATCCTCAAATTCTCAACTCTGCAGAAACACTCCAGATTTGAATTCTACGAGCTGAGAGTGTATGATATAACTGACGAACCTGTCACTTGTCTGTACTGAGAAACTAGTGCACAAAAAAGAATGAATTGGAAACAATGAAGAAAAGACATTAAGACATAAAACAATAGAGAAATGAAGTACAAAAATGTAACAAAAATCAGAAGAAAAACATATACCTATGGGTAGAAAAATATTTACTGAAAAAATAAGAGGACTGTTAAACACTTTGGTGCTGTATAATGAACCTGGCCAAACAAAAGAATATCGTAGCAAGAAAAGATGCCTACATCACTACCTTAGTACAGAAATAAGGTTCTTCCACCCATGATTGGTACCATACTCTACAATACAAGATGTAGTACTTTTCAATGCCTTATATAGAAAAAAATACTTCCATTGTTTGGTCATTCTCACTCTAAAACCAGAAGCAGAAACAGGATTGGTTGAATGATGAGGAAAAGTTGATTGGTTGAATGATAAGGAAGAACTGTTTGGTTGGATAATGAGAAAGAACTACCGTAGTTGGTTGGATGATAAGGAGGAACTGGTTGGTTGGATGATGAGGAGAACTGGTTGGTTGGATGATGAGGAAGAGTTGCATGGTTAGATGAGGAGAAAGGGATGAACATAAGTAAAACCACACGGTAGATGAGTACGAGTATTATAAACCCCCAACATAATGCTTACAATACCCAGTGATGTCCACACAACTCTAACTGGAAACTTGAATGCCAGACCTACAGTAACAGTTAAAAATAACCTGATCATCTAAAGTAAATAAATAATAATAATAATAATAATAATAAATAGTACAGGTTGAATCCAATTTACAAAAGGGTTATGTAGTAAAATAACAATACAGTATAGGAGAATGTAAAGACCTTTTTTTTGAGGGGGTTGTGGAAAATAATGACTGTACAAAATTTATAAGTGTAAGAGTGAATGAATGACAATGAATGAAGAGAGGGAGAGTTTTGGACCCTACCATCTCGCAGTACGATGCTTTATTGGTTTCTGCAGTAGACAACTTTTAAAATTCATAACAATAACGGTTAACACCTTTCTGTATACTGTTGACGGAGAGACATGTGTCAAGAGGAAAGAATTATTGGTAAATAAAGAGTTTAATTTTCTTCTTTAGTTTAATTATGTTTAATAATATTTTTATCAGGAAATTATTTATATGTCATAATATAATAAATATGAATAAATTAAGCAAAAAGTCTTTACCATACTTTCAGAAGGAGAAACAACTACAGACACAGATATAGAGCCAGACATAATACACGGGGTAAGTTTAGACGCATTCCAAAGTTCCACCCAGTCGTGACCACGCCGCCTCCCGTGATAACCGAACCTCCAGTGACCGAAGAGATGACAACACTAGAAATAACAGAGGATGGCATGACAACCTTGCCACCTGACCTAGAACCACAAATAACAGAGACCACACCAGATCCAGTGTCCCCCATCTCTGAGGCTGTAACTATGTCACCTGCTCCAGCTCTTGAGACAACAACCATGGCACCTGTCCCAGTACCACCTACAACAACTGAGCCTATAACCAGGGCCACAACCCCAGCACCTCCCCCCCCACCACCAACCACCAGTACTACAACCCTGGCACCTCCCCCTCCACCACCAACCAGGGCCACAACCCTTGCACCTCCCCCACCACCATCAACCAGAGCACCTCCTCCCCTACCACCATTCAGGGCTACAACCTTTGCACCTCCTCCTATTCCACGGGTGATGCTCACAACCAAGGCACCAGCTCTAGTACCCATACCTGTTGAGGTCACACCCAGAACTGCAGTGGCCCCCAAACCAATTCGTATTATTTCTCCTGTGACATCACCAAACAGAGGCGTTTCCAGGTACGTAATTATTTTAACCATTCTTTTTTTTAATATTCTTCTGCTACTTTCTTTTTGTCACTGTAAAGCAAATGGCTGAAACCAACACCAAACATGCACTCTTCCTTGACCAAATATCATTCATTTATTTGTATTGCTGAGTTCTACTGTGACATATCCCTTCCACAACAAGATCCTAAATACCTATCTGTGCTAATTACAGTATGCAACATTACACTAATTCTTAATTTTAAACAAATTACAGTGAGAAAGAACTCAGAGAATACTCTCCAGTGGTACTGCTTTACAATGCAGTACAGTACTCTATTATCTTTTTAACCTTTAATGCTTTATCTGAAGGTTTTGATGTATTTTCACATTTATTTATTTTGGTTCTCTAAACTTCAGAACTACACAAATTACTTATGGAATGAAACATTCATTAAATTTTCACACCACTGTGTTGTAAAGTACAGCGCAGTTGTCCCTCGTTACTTGAATGGGTTAGGTTACTTGAAAACTATTCAGATATTGAATATCCTATTTGTGATTAATATAATACAGTAATTAGGAAAATAAGGTTCAGTTTCCATGCAATAGTTTTTTTTTTCGTATTTTTTTGGGATTTTGCAGCAAAGCCGACTGTACTACAGTATGGTTTGGTTTATTCTTGTGCTGTATACAATTGCCAAACCATTATTTAAAGGGTTATTGCTATAAAAAAAAATGAGGACCTACATAAAATACATACAGCATATTTACTGTACGGTGTACAATGTATATTGCTGGTACAGTACATTACCCAATGTTGGGTTTTTCTCCGTGTGTGATGTTTCATTACCTCATGCTTGGTTTACAGTATCACAGGATTGTGGGGTCTCTTGATGATGGTGGGGCAGCAGAGGAATCACCACTATGCTTGGATACCATTGTGTACAGACTCACAAAAGGAAGGTAGAAATAGGAACGGATAGAGCGGGCACTTCACTTGCACCGAACAATTAGTCAATGTAGCCTGAAAGGACGGGGGATGGAAGGATGCAAAAGGGAGGGGGAACATATGTGTCTTGAGTGAGACTACGTTCTTGTGCATCTAGGGGCCAAAAGGCCATCCCACCTGATTCCCTAGCTGTGTCTGGTGCGCAATTTGAATTTTCAATCAAACCAGCCTTGGGTAAACGAAAATCACCTTCAGATAGAAAAAAAAAAATTGGTGTAAGAATAGAATATTTGGATAAGCAGATTTGGGGATTGTGATCAATCGGTCAGCAAGGGACACCCGTATTATCAAATATAATAAATTACACACTAAACTTATTACTAAACTTGGACTTCATGAATTTATAAATTTTTCTTAAAAAGAAAAGAATATCTACCAACTTCTTAAGATTTTTACAAAAATGACAACTCAAAATTATTATACATAATACATTTCTATGAAGAAATGTGAATAAGTGCAGAGATTCACTTTGAATAGTGTTAGTGTAAGTTGAGGATATGAACCAGAATACAGTGATATCCCCATTAGCCGGAGCAATTGGTGCAGAGCAGTTCCGGGAATGAGAGATTTCCGGAAAACGAGAACTCTCTCATAGCCGGAAAAAACTCCCCCATCCCCGGAATTTTTCAGGTATCGGGAAAATTTTCTCGGAATTTTCCGGAAAATGTGCCCCCCGGCTTTGGGAACGATTTTCCGAGAAAATTTCAATTCCGGTTCTCGGAGAGTTCCGGGTTTGAGGGATTGCGGCTAACGGAGATATTACTGTATTTGGATAATTATACCTGCAGTGATGGCTGTTTCCTCTCACACTTGTCTTGCATCATTCTCTCTACTGTATTATTATTTGCCTTCTTCTTTGATGTTCTTCATCCACCCTGTATAGTAAAGGGGGAGAGAATTAAAGAAAGAAAATAGAAAACATCAAAGCAATCTAAAATAATATTATTCATCATTTGTAATAATTTTTCCTTGCAGATACACACCACCAAAAGCTCCCACACACCCCATCATTGAGCCAGTTACATCAGCGGCAGACATATTCTCCCCACCACTGTCACTCTCTGTAAAGTCTAGTGACAGGATCATTGAAACCACAAGAGAAGAGACGAGTCCCAACGACGTTACTCTCGGACCAGTAACAGTCGCTCCCAGTACCAAGGTGGAGACCGAAACCAAGTTCCGAAGACCGAATTACGGACCGCCCGACATAACTTATGCCGGAGGTGCCGTCGTGTTAACGGAGATAGGCACCATCGAAGACTCTCCGCAGGATGAGGTTCGACTCATTCTCAACGGACTTGGAGGCCGAAGAAGAGGACTCGGCCGCCCACAAGAAAAGAAGATCCCGCCCCCTGCACCTGCCGCTGCTCCTCTGGCTCTAGCAGCAGTACCAATAGAATATGATTACTATGATGACTATTACTAAGAAGTGTAGCTGTTGCCCACCAGATATTCTCACCTGGATATTGGGTGTTGATTCCAGTATAATGTAAGTCCACACATTTGTACAGATCTCTCAGTTTTCTCGGCATATAGTCAATGTTCAACACGACTCTCTGATAATTTTACATTTGAAATATGTCTTGATATTTCATTGGAATATAATTGTAGTACAGTATAAGGAGTTAAATACTATAGTTAGTTGCCAACATACAACCTGTATATTATAATACAGGGGTTCCAGTGTTGCAAGTCTCATAGACTCTTAACATTAACTTTTTCCCTGAACTGATGATGTAAGGTCACGACAGTACTGTACCATTGTGTTGTATCTTATGTATGCAGATAAAGACACATTCAAGGACCATCTACACAGGTGAAACACTTACACCTCTACTTTGACAATCCATGGACATAAATCTAGAAACAGCATATACTCAAATATACTCAAATTACTTGGTTCCAGACTTGTCATCCGGGAAATTAATTAAATCTGAATAAATAAGGTGTCTCATATGTTGTCACTGTAGGGAAATTAATTTTTGTTTTCAGATGAGACAATAACAAATAAAAAATAATGAGAGAAGTTAACACTAGAAGAAAGAGTAATTTTAATGTTCACAAATGGAAATACTGTAGTCACTACACACTAATCGGTTGCTCCAAAAAGTTTAATCGACAGCACCCATATGTCTGGGTGTTTTCTATTAAAGTCATTTTCATGCATGTGTAGCATCTGGCTTTCTGGACAGAAATATTAAACTCACTCTTTCCTCTAATGATAATGTCTCTGTCATCTTCACTGGTTTGTTATTATTCTGTCATCTTAAAAGAAAAAAAAAACATTAATTTTCCTAGTGACAACCTGTAGACACCCCACAGACCTATCTATAAGGTGCAGCTCAAATGGACACTACTTCCAGAGGTCCCACCCTAACCTGACCTGACCCGACCCAATTGCCATCCTAAAGGTTAAGTTACAGTGGGAACTATTACTACTGTGACCCTTATAACCAGTCATCAGATTTATATAGTCTTTCTTCAACTTGATATCTCTTGATGTTCGAGAGAATGTCCGACAACCGTGTTAAATCACTCGAGCTCATAATAACATATCAGACTCACTCAGTAATATAGTTGTTCTTTACCTTCATTAGATATACAGGTATCATGATCCTCTCTCTCTTACACATCATGTTATCACAGTTTTAGGATTAGTTTGTTATTTATTTCAAACTAACATTTTTATTCTTAATCTTTGACTTCTATACTGTACAGGGTGGCCAAAATTAGGAGCAACACGGACTCAATACTTTCATATGCTGTCACTCCTTCATACTTATGGGTGAGACACATATACATACATTGCTCAGTTATGATATTCCCCACAAGATGGCCCTAAATATTGCTTCACACACACACACACACACACACACACACACACACACACACACACACTTGGCATCATCCACAGCAGCACATCCAACTCCAAATGCTGCATATACTCGTCTTCTCTGTGCTCTTTGGTCACTTGTGTACATCGCTAGTTCCTGGATGTTGATGCCCCTATCAGCTAGACATACATTAGCTTCTAGTTATAAATGAGTGGGGCCAATGCCAGAGCTTTTAAACACATTCAATTCATCATCAGAATAATAAACAATAAAACACAAAATGAAGATAAAATTACAATAAAAAAATGCTTTTTATAATATACTGTACTGGGACCTTACATATATAGTGAAACCTCAATATAGCAGACTTTCCTCTCTACATAATCTGTGAGATGAGGGTTTCACATCTAATGGACCCTCGATATAATGGACTTTCATCTCCATATACTCTGTTAAATAAAGGTTTCATTGTATATTACTGGGAATAAAATAACAAAGATATGAATATTTAGTGGCGACTGAGCATCACCCAACATGAACCACACTGCAGTTCCTGGTGAGTGCAGGGCATCACCACCTGCTGGACAATACTTCCCATCACTGACTAACACTAAACTACCAAGAATCAGGTTAGTACTTATTACAGGGTTTTCAAAATGTTTTATCTCAGGACTCAGGAGGTATTTTGTTAATAAGTGGGTGGTGGTCGTCAACAGTGGATGGAGGCATGACTCACTTCACCAGAGACAAGTTTAAGTGGGATAAAATACTTCACTCTTTGGTTGTGAAGTAAATAGAAACATTAAATCAGCAAATTGTTAATATTTCTCTGATTATATATGAAGATTTTGTGCTGGGGATAAACTGGATCACTGGTTCAGATGTCAATGGAGTCAGTCAAGTTTGCTGACAATTGGTTCATGATGGAACTTTAAACTGGGCATTGAGTCTTAAATACTATACACTACTATCATAAGTTGTTAGAGAAGGAGTTCATGTAATATAATATAACCCGCCTCTGTGTATCGTATATTGTCGTGTAAATCTCGCATAGGTTTAAGGGTACAGTACGGTACACTATATATTCCAAAGGTCTGGGGACCTGTATCTTGCCACTAGAGTATCTGGGATCTATAGCAGTTTAGAACATTGTTAAGGCAATTAGTAACAAGTTTTATATAAAGTAAGATATAGTTTTGTTTCTCTCCGTTCATCTGTGTCTTATAAACTGTTGTGAGGTCGGCCACTTGGGTCAGACCTCTCGTGTGACTCTCCATCTCTTATATCCTTTATAGCAGTACCATTTATACCACTACTTAATGGCTATATCATTACACAGTGCCTTATGTATTTAAAAACATTATCATGTTCTTATACATCAAAGCTCTACTGAGATACTGATTTTCTGGATACAGTTTTGATCAAGTATGAAAACTTCTACCAAACTCCTATTACACTGAATCCTTGAACCTCATAAGATATACAGTAACAGTCATATTTAAGGGTTCAGATCAGGGGTTCAATGTTGGCATGATGCTGTTTTTGGAATGTATGTCTGTGTTGTGTGTGTAATAGTTTACTATGTGTGTGTGTGTGTAAAAAACATGTTTATAGTGTGTAGTGTGTAGAATTACTCTAATCCACATACTGATCAAGAATAGTTCTGGCTATTGTGAAAATATAATTTAAATAAAAGCAAATTTAAGTTTTCATTATTCTTTAGTGTGATTCAGTCATTTCTGTAAGAGATTTAGGAGTTTGGTAAAGACTTTCAGACCTGACTTAATCCAAAATTGGAAATTCATTGGCCTTGTATGACTAATCAGACCTCACTGATATTGTTATTGGAACATGAAAGTCTTTTACAGTACATTATGGAACACTTTATCCAGCTCAATGATATACTCTATCTATAACATGGTGCTTGGATTATATAACCCTTGAACAGCGGCCATCATTGGTGGGAATTATTTGCAGGGATGGGCTAGGGTTAAGAAATAATATAACTTCCATTTTTAAGTGAAACACTAGTGAAAAATATGAATGCCCTCAATAAATGAATAACAGAGGCAGTGTATGATATGTGGTTCTTCATTATACACACATTTATGATCGAGGATGGCTGGGCAGATGGGCAGTTGCTGGTACTGATACTCAACACTCAGCAGGTAGCTACAATAGGAAGCTTGAACATCAAAGGGTAGTATTTTCACCATCAAGGAGTACACTTAATGGGGATATAGTACAGTACAATAGTGTAAGGCCAAGTGTGCAAGCAAGGACCCAGCCAGCTCTATGTACAAATTTCTTCACTTGTGGGTCAACTCCTCTGCCACTCAACTTTGGAATCATTTGAAACAGCAAAAATATAACAATGATCACTTTAATTCACTGACAACAAAGAAGAAAGGCACTGTATAGGAATCTTTATAATCATTCATTGTGCAGTGAAATTTCTATTAAACAAACTAATATGTGAAAGGTTAATAGTACATACATTAGACCAAAGTTCGATAAATATGAAACTTCCTTCTAACGGACAACTGTATATGAGAGAGGGTAGTTTGTTATATATGAAACCTCTTTTTAATGGACTATATATACAAGACGTTAGTTAATTAAATCGAAGTCTGTTATATGGAGGTGTCATTGCACTACTGTAATGATTCAAAACATAATGGTGACCTCGTAAAATACTTTCATGTCATATTTCAATTTCTTTTTTTTATTTTCCTTCGCAATGAACTTGTACGTACGTTTATTAGCACAGATTATGTGTTTGTTGCTCTGTCCTTCTCAGTAACTTCATGTGATATTATGTGGCATTGTATTAATAAAGAGTATTTACAAATGTTCTTGTATACAAATAATTCCTCTACGCTTGTATTTTTCTTATTGTGGTGAAGTGTTTGAGAATGATCGAAGAGTGTGTTGCGGAACAGTGTGTCACAGAAGAGTGTGTTGTGAAAGAGTGTGTTGCAGAAGAGTAACTAAACCATACTGCTAATACAATGTACAATAACAAAGATATTATGTCTAACATCATCCAGGAAGACCTTAACTCTTATTGTTAATACCTGATGCAGTAACAAAGTCTTTAATTAGCCAGGAGCTAATAATACCACTCCTATAGCCAATATATTATCAATTTGTGTAGGTTCTCGCCGAAGGTTTAATCCCGTTCATCCGTATCATCACAAGACACTAAAAACACACTGTTGTATCACCATCCCTCACCCTATTGATGACCAAGAGCCGATAACTAAAGTACAATAACAAACACTTAACAATACTCACTAAAGTTGATGCTGTATGAAGATTTAGTCCTACTTTTCCACTGGTGAAGATATAATGCTGTTACTGCTAACTTTGTGAAATACACCAACGAGTAAAAGTCCATCACAGGCCAGAGATGCTGATGATAGTACTGCCATAAGCACTGGGACAAGCAGCAGTCTTCAATATTACTCCATACAGATCCAGGTCCTTGTGGTGTCTGGCCAGCCACAGTGTGTAATGCACTCATGTAATATTAATAAGACACAAACAGGTACAGTACTTACCCTTTACTTACATAACAATAAATACAAAATATTTACAAAACTCTCAGCCCTCCACTTAATTTTCAACACTTTATTAAATAATAGTAAACAGGTTTATCTATATACAGTTTATACAATCATGTAATTATTCACATATTACATATACTACACTACATGGACAGACCACCTCTTGTGCTCATAGTGTAAGAACACATAAAAGATGCTGAATCTGTATTGTTTTAGTACAAGAGTCTGTCCTCTGGTGTGAAAGTTCCATTAATACAAAATAAATTATACTTGAAAATTTACCTCAGGTTGTTCACCAAATTTTAAATAATTACAAAAGTCCCATTTATCCATTGCAAGATTTATCTAAAAAAAATTATTATTATTATTAGTTTTTTTTTATCATTGTTACCCCGGTACTTCTCCTCACTCCTGTGTGGGGTGGATCAAAGGAAAAGAAAAACTTCAAAGAAAAGGAGAAATAACAGTGAGGAAAATGGAACACAAGTGAAGACAATAGATAAAAGTTTCTGAACACACACCTGATCATATCCTCAACCAACCCATGGTGGCTAAGGACTTCCCCTACAGCCATCCCTACAGCTAACTTCCACTGATGATGGCTGCCATCTCTACAGCTAACTTCCACTGATGATGGCTCATGTCTCTACAGCTGACTTCAATTGATGATGGTTGCCATCCCTTCAGCTAACTTCCACTAATAACGGCTGCCATTAAATAGTTAATATTTAAAAAACTACAAAGATCATAATCCTACAGTTTTCCCAATATCTATTCTTCATTTTTTATCTTGGGGAGACAACACACTCAGGTCCAGTTTCTCCAGCTGATCAACAAGTTCCATGTGCTTGAACTGTTCCGGGGCCTCATGGAACTTTTGCAATAGAGCAGTCTTGGTCTTGTTTCCTCCGCCATAGTAAAGCTGAAGCTGATTCACCAGGAACTGAGCTTCAAAGGCATTCTGGCAGCAAAATACAATTGATGTGAATAACTTTACTCCTGTTCAGTTGTATCTCCTTATTGTTTTGTGCATACAGTATTTATCATTTATAGATCTCAAGATGATTAGGAACCACTGTTTCTTTAACCTGATGATTAAACACCCTAATACTAACCTAACCTAACCTCAGATAACTTAATCTAATACTGCATAACCTAACTTAATCTAGTCTAACATAACCTAACCTAACAAAAACTATCTCCCCCCCCCAGAGGTAGTGCATTTAACCATCAAGTGAATTAAGCAGTGGTTCCTAATCCTCATGAGATTAACACAATACAGGTTGACAATCCTTTATCCGAAATCCTTGGGGCCAGAGGCATTTCGGTTTTCGGAATTTTTCAGTTTTCAGAATGGTTAGGTTTTTTTTTTTTTTATTTATTTTTTTTAATGTGTATTAGCCCACCCGGGCATAGATCACTGACCCACATTGGGGCCTGGGGGTCTAAAATATAATAAAAATTATAATTCATAGGTCTAGGTCGTGTTTCTCACTTTTGATCTTTTTTTCATTATTGTATTTCTTTACTGTATTATTATTTTATTATTACAGTATTATTGTTATTATTATTAATTTTATTATTAATTTTATTATTATATTTTATTATTATTATTATTATTGTAATCATTATTATTTTATTTTGGTGTATAATTATTAAAAATTTTATTTACTATGAATAATTATTATTATTATAATTATTATTACTTTTACATTTTTGCCCCCCAGGCCCTGATGTGGGTCAGTGATCTGTGCCAGGCTGGGCTAATAATCCCTGGGAAAAAAAAAAAAAAGAAAAAAAAGCCCCACAAAAAACTTTCGGTTTTTAGAGCTTTTCGGTTTTCGGAATTTCGGATAAGGGGTTGTCAACCTGTACTTATTTCATTTACAGCAAAGATCATCTTGGGATTTGGTCAAGTCAGGTCAAAAGGCCTGGGTGACTAAATCTTATGGAGACACTTCAACAAATGTGTGAGTGAATGTAATGTACAATATTCATAATGAAGCTCCATGAACGGTCTGACCAGGATGATGGAAAAGATTAACATTATCATTATTATCATCATCATCAATTTGCTGATTCATTGCACCTGTATTTTCAATGTTACATTTGAATTACTGTGTTCAGATGATACACAACACTTTATTTTGTACTTAGTCCCTTCGTTATGGGATGCCACCTATTGCCACTATGCTATTTAATTAACACCAGACAATTTATTCAGCTCAGAGGGGGTCCATATACAGTACAAGTGATTAATACCTTATCCTCTTTGCCACTGCTCAACTCTCTAGACAGTTGGGCAGTCAGTCATTTCTCTGTTAAACACTGTCACCAAGTACTGGATCTGCACTAGCTCTAGAATTTACCAGAACATGATAACGTTTAGTACCATCACCACACTCTCTGGCAATGCAGTAGCCAGTACTTCTTCCAACCTAACCACATACAGTACATAAATGATAAACACATTGCTGTCATCAATTCTTACACAGTTCCATGACACACAAATCCATTCTTACATAAATTGGCTACATAACTGGCAAAAGTACTGTACTTCAAACTATACATCAACTCAAATTGCCTACTATCATTATATTGAGTAAAAACACAACAAAACTGTGCACTTACGATTGTGTTTTTGTCATAATCGCCATGCATGAAGACAATACCTCGTTCTTCCTTGAGGTCCGGATAGTGTACCAATGTGAGACACTCTGGAGCGTCCTCTCGGTGTGCCTGTAATGGAAATTATTATAAGAAACAACAACAGCTAACTTTATCTAACCTAACCTTATCTATTTACTTGAGGGAGTGAAGGGGAGGAGATCCAGCATTGTGGCCCATGTTCCACCACTAGCCAGTTTGGAATAGGGGGGAAGTGGGGCATCTGCCTTTATTTGAGTTAACAGGTAAAAATTCCTACAATATGAACATGATTAGACAACAATTTACAGAGGGAAAAGCATCAAGTATTAGTAACACTTATTTCTAATGTGGTCCTTGAAATGATAAAAAAAAACCTAACCTCACCTTTTACTAAATACAGTAAATGTACAGTAATAACAATATACATGGTGACCATCATATAAACCCACTATCTTAATGGAATACTTGATGACTCAATACTAGCTGTTACCCACTCTGTATATTCCTCAAGTCTCCACCAGATGGACAAAATATAATAAACTTTCACAATTTCATTAACAAATTTTATCCTCTCACCTGATAGTTTATGAGAGAAGTGAAATGCACCTCATGAGCAGCAAACTGTGCAACAATAAACTCGTAGCCTTTATCTCTTGGTAGTGGGAAGAGGAACTGAAACATATAAATATACAAATAAAAATCAATTAAATCTAAAAGACACCAACAAAAAATTATTACAGGCTAATATTCACACAATGCCAAACTATATAATGAAATACTTTATTAATGTAAAGGCCAATACCATACTGTACCTACAGTACCTGAAATACTTGTGATAATCATCTTAAGCGACACATTTTGCTGTGGGAGAAGTTGGTTCATATTGCTGTACAGTTCAGGTAAATTGTAACAAAAGTCAGGCCAAATAACAACTATTTTGATAATACAGTACTGTACTCCAGTACCCTTGCTGGCTGGACAATAGGCATGTTATGATACTAACAGTCTCCTACAACAATAAACTCTTCCACACCCATAGCAGCGGTTACTTACTGTTGTATACTTAAGAGCTGTTTCATGTAGTTTATCATATGTGGCAGCAGGAATAACTGCACTCACAGCATCTTTGTGTCGGAAATGTTCTGTCCAAATCTGGAAAACAAATAACATTATAACACACCCCTAAAACTAAATAAATAAATATATGGTCCTCAAATAATAAGTTCTACATTGGTAGTGTTGTGTGGTTTGTACAGGTGTTGACGCTTCATTTTGTTTGTTGTAGTAATATTGTAGATGTGTCTAAGCTGTCAACTGATGAAGACTTGGCTATTAATCTTTAACTGGCAGCTGACTCTCCCCATTAGGGTAAATATAAAATACCTGTAAAAATTAAATGCAATTTCCACAAATGATAGCCACCGTCCCTAAAGCTAACTTCCACTGAAGATGGCCACCATCCTTACAGCTATTGAATTACTATACAGTTGGTCCTCCTATTACGCGGTCCCACAATCCGCGTTTCACCGTTAACGCGGTGCCTTGCCAGAATCTAACATTTTCACATTCCGCGGTCGTGAACCCCATTACGCGGAGAGCGGCTGGCAAGCCGCGCCATTTTTGGATCCAAACCTCCCGCCATCCGCCATGTTGTGTAAGAGGCGCGAAAATGGTGCGCACAAGGTCGCCCAGTCATCAAAACATCAGCGAGTTCTTCACCCGCCACCCACTACAGCCGGCCCAAGTCAGTGATAGTGATAATTATAGTGAGGATATGGACTTATATGAACTTTGGGGGGTTTGACAAAGAGGCCCTGCAAGCCTCTGTGGTGGATAGTGATACAATTGATACAAGTGATACAGGTGAGGGCCAATAATCTGCCCTCTGCCTCGGAACCAACCGCCCATCCCCGTGTGCCCAGCCATCTTTTCTACTAATGTAAGTGTTAAAAAACCTAATATTATTGATATTTCTCTTAATTATTAATTGTGTGTGCATGCCATCATAAAGTTAAGATAATATTTTTACTACAACATAGTTGTGTGTCGTCAAAAAGTGGAGTTTGGGGATCGGCCCGGACTCCATTTCAATTAATCCCATATGTTATGTTATTCACTTTACGCATTTCTCACTTTCCGCGGTACCCTCCGGGTTACATTAACCGCGTAATACGAGGACCAACTGTATTAATTTTCAGGACAGGACTTTTGATAATAAATTTCCTGGTGTACAAATACAGAATTATTAAGAAAGAAAAGAATAAAACTTGCAGACTTACATATTTAATTTCATCATTGTGTTTGTCCTTCAGGAGGTCCATCTTCATTACACTTTCAAGTTTCTGTAAAAAAGAGATTAATTTTTGGCAGTGTTAAAATATTGTGCAGTATATATATTTAGAGCAATGATTCCCAAATTGAAGGGGGCACGAGGTTGGTACAGTGAAACGTGAGATTCTAGCACTCAAAACCCCTGCTCGCCCTTGACAAGTACTTCCTCAGATACCGTACAACATTTTGAGAATTCTCTTTAACGAAGAATTAAACAAATGACTGGGTCTAAATTCTGATAGTTCTTTCTATTGAATGAAGATGAAACAGATGACTGGGTTTTACCTTCTGGGGAGTGAAGCCATAAGCACCTTTAGATGTGGTTTCTTTAGATTTCTTAGCTACTTCAGTAAACCCGTGACCACCTGGCTGACTCTTCTTTAATTCTTTATGCTTAGCAAATTTCTCTAGGAATTCTTCTGGAGATTCTCTGTGAATAATGTAAACAATCTTAGATATCTGATCAATTAAAATATAGGTTTAAACGTTAACTATGATGACCTCAGGATGACAGGTCTTTTTTTATACAACTGTAAGACTTTTCTTAGAAGGTTGGGAGGAATGGAACTCCTGCTTGTGTCACCTGATGATAGCTAGATGTCCTAATGGAAATCTAACCAAACTTACAATACAGTACATGCCCAGTACTGTACGTGCCAACAGTGTGTAACAGAGATGTGACTGATCGCCCAAGTGGCTAACAAGTAGATAGGTGACAAAGAGGATAAAAGTAAAAAGTAAAGTAGTAAAAATAACATACTGTAATCTTATCTAACCTCATCAAACCTAATCAAATCTCACCAAACCTAACCTCCCTATATGGCATCCGGTTGGTGAACTAACCAGGGTTCGTAAGCATTATGAGATCCCATGACAGTATATTTTTTAAAACTGGTTAAATATTCCACTTAGTATTACAATTATAATACAGTACATAGCAAAAGGCACTGTACTGTAATATTGTATGAACTCTTGAGAGATATATTGTACTGTACTGCAAATCATACAGTACAGTAACTACAATAATGAAACAATAAAAATATGAAAACTGACTCACTTCTGCAACATGGCGATCTTGCCAGCATACTTCTCAAAGTAAGGGTTCTTCTCCAGGTCTTCTATGGCCATCACCATGGCATAGCTGGAGGTGCTCACAGGCTGTTTACTCATGATGGACCAAGATCTCAGCCCTAACAGACAACAACCACGACTCAACCGATTCATTACCGATGTAGCTGATCTGCCAATGACAAAATGAGACATTAACTATATGTACTCCAGTAGAAGAATGAACTATGGCATATGGCTGATCGGTAAGTTCCTACTAACGCTATTTTACCGTGAGTGTGCTCTGATTGGTTAATCGTCCATTACCCACGGACAATGCAAGAACTATATTTGACAGTGACTGGCAGCATCTGGCATTTATTTAGCCATGAGTCGATCATTGTGTAGCTGTAAACATACTTAACCATATTTCTGTTGTGCATGTAAACTTATCATTATAAAAGAGGCAACATTTAATAGAACCTAATAGAACCTGACCTAACCAACCAAAGAAACCTACCTAACCTTACCTAACTTCCTAGCCGGGGGACAGACCCCTTGCCATATTAAACAGAAAGTACTTAACCATAAGAGAGCACTCATGGTAAAATAGCATTATAGTAGGAACTCAGCCGGACACGGCAAAATATCCATAATTATAAGTACGGATCATAAGGTTTAATATGTCAGGGCAGCTAAAAAGTTAGGTAGGGTTAGGTAAGTTTCGTTGGATGGTTATGTTGGTTAGGTCAGGTTCTATTAGGTTCTGTAATTTGTCATATAATTTTTTTACTTTCTATTATCCATAGAACATCTGTGGGAAAAAAATTATGAAATCGAACAACTCCTTCTGGTGTTAGCCATCTGCTCCAACTTTACCAAACTATATTTACCAAAGTTGTGCCGAGGAGAAAATAACACAACATACAAGGATTTTGACAACCCTACCAAAGCAACAGGAGTCAGTGTTCATTCTGAAATTCATTGATCATCTCCAAAGGAAAGATAAATTTCTGAGTGACCGGTACTCGTGATTAATAAGAAAAGAATATGTTGGTGAAGAGGATAAAAGCAAAATAACAAAGACAGGGGGGGGGGGGAGTCTAGGGTACATAATACGAAGAAAAAACAACTTGGGGTCAGTCTTAAGGTTAAATTGTATTACCTTACCTTACCTGACAAATAACCTGACAGATAAGTAAAAATTAATTCGGATAAGTGCATAATAAAGTACTGAAATTATAAATACGAAATTAACAAAACACAAACATTTCCTTTCCCAGACATTACCATTAATACAGGTGTTGTCTGTCACATATAAGGTGATGATGTAAAACTTCAACAGTCACAGATAATGAAACAACACCATCATAGTCTAACTACTGTAATTAATAACAAGAATACTACAACTCGTGCTCACCTACACCACCTCCTGATCACCGAAAACACGATAATGTAGTAAAAGTCTATGGTACGATTAATATTAATATTCATGTGTGTAATTTTAGGTTTTCTGTTAAATATTAAAAAAAATGGAGGTGAAAGAAAAATTAGAAAATTGAGAATTACAATTCATCATAATGGTTTATATAACCCTAATGGAAGTATAGAACCAAACATTTAGATACGTATTCTGGTAGGAATTCTGCCATGTAAAATGTATTCTACAGGTTTTTGATGCAATAAATTCGATATCCTTGTAAAGAGCACGTATATTTTTCTTATTTCATAGAAAGATTTGAGATTTTGCGTTTTAATATTTGAACAACTATCACTTTGGCAATGCAGACGACCAATAGCCTACCATCGTTTCTACTGTAATGGAAGACCAATTAATGTTTTTTCTTGCAATATACCGGTAGGTCTATGTTCTAATTGAGATAAAATTGGTAAAAATAACTGTTTTCTTTTATGTACTTTTAGTATGCTAAAATTATAAAACATTTAATTTGAATTTTGAAATGCTGCAAGTGCCTGGCAACTCGTTTATTACATCAGTCTCTTTTACTTTTACGCCTGTATTATGAAACAACATCTACCCTCTCCGACGAAGATTCTTTTCGAAGGGATTGTTCTTTCAAGCGGTATTTTCAAATGCTCGAGCCTCTTCTACTTCGTGTGGGATGATTAATTTAGGTCTGGTAATACTGTCCACTTCGCTGATGCATTATGGGTCCTGTGTTTCTCTTTACCTTCGTTGGCGCCAAAATTAATAGTATACCTGCTCTCGTCATGGACATTTTTTCCTCCAAAGTATCCAGGGCAAGTCCCATATCACAGAGAGAATGGGATGGTGATCTACCTATCTCTACCTACACCGCCCGTTCTGCCTCACAATGTGCTCTCTGTATACATGTTGTATTGGATGTACAATGCAGCTTGGTGCTGGGAAGGCAGCGTGGTTACAAGCGTTGAGTAGAGAGAGCTGGTTGGTGAGGGTGCTCAGAGGAGGGCAGCTTGTGGGTCGCCATGCTCGCCGGCGGGAGCGAGGGCCGCCAGGCAGCGGAGGAGGTGGTGTTGCTTGCTGTGGCTGTAGCTAGAAGAAGAAAGGTAGGTCACCACGAGGTCAGGTCTTATATAGCGGAGGTAGGCGTGGCTTAATAGTTGACCTCCGTCATGTAAGGCGGCGCTGGTTGACCTAGACCATGAGGCATACACTGGGGAATTCGCGGGGTCGGCTACTCAGCGACAAACAGCGTTTGTAGGGGAGGTATCCACTACAGTATATTTGATTGAGGAGGAGAAAATATTACAAAACAAAATTACGTGTGGGAAGCTTGTTTCGTTAAAGAACCAACCATGGTTATTGGTATTGAAGTGGATATGGACCCGTCAATCAATTTAATTGATGAGGACCACAGTTACTATACTCAAGAATGGTGTGTGGTAATGTTTCAGAAATCTTACGTAGCCCAAGTACAGTACAATATATTGACTACACATAAAAACTGTACTTTTTTATATAATTAACCCGACCCCATCAATATACACGGAGTATTACTTCTTCCTCTATTTTCTACATTGTCTTGCATTATTCTTTTCTTTATTCCAGTTGTGTAACTCACCAACATGAGGGTTAATGGATAAGTTAAATTCTGCAGCAATAGTTTCATGTTTTACTGTAACCTTCACTTCTTGCAGGTGAACAAATACTCAAGTTACTTACAAGGTACAAGAAGAATCTATGTATAGTCATTCCATAGCAGGTATTGGTATTCCTAATATATGAGTTACCTTAAACATGGATAATTATTCTTGCATATTATAAAAAGAATATATTATTAACCTTTGTTCATTTCCCAAAAGTATTGTACATGGTAGACATAAGCTATAAATAAAATACATAAAATAGACTATACTGAGAATATCCTTCCACCTTAACTATCCACCATTTTCTAAATTAAAAAATATCAATCAGACTCACAAGGGAGGAAGTAAATGTAATACCAAGTGACTAACAAACTACTCATAAAAAATTGCACAAAATTGCTCACATTCTCACAAAGTCCTCACCATAGAGGCATGACAAAATTAATAAGCGGTGACCTTGTGATCGGTAATGACCATCCTAGCCCACATCATGAAGACTCACTCAAAATAATGCAACTCAACCTGTAAAATATAAATCAGTTGGGTTTTGAATAACATTAATAAACACTTTATAGTAGAGTACTAACAAGTATTCCATGACAAAATAACAAGTCCAAACAGCTGTAAGTTTGGTAATGGACTGAATCATCAAGAGAGTTCTGCCAGCTGTCTCCCTTAACATGATACCAAACTTAGGTTGACTCAAGGCCATTTACATCTGTTCTGTACACAATGAAATTTTTTTCAGATAAAAGCATAGTTTCCACCTAAAAAGTTTCAGGTTAATGAAAAAAAAAGGCTATGATTATTCTGAGATGTTGCAACACTTAACAACCAATAGTCAATTGACCTCAAGAATATTCTGAGCTATTTCAACACTTAACAACAAATAACCTCTGAGTACTGTACTGGCTGTTAAAAGTCAAAACTGGGTTGAGTTTATCTAACACAAATACTTAAATCAGCACAGGATCTGATGTATAAGACTTGTAGCTATAACAGAGTTGTGAGTAGAGTAGGTCTTGGGCTCACTCTTGGTCGTGGTCTTGGCTACATCACTTGAGTGGACTTCATGGGTCAAGAACATCTCAAAAGATGAACCATTTTTAAATACTTTCCTCCAGGTGGTAATTTAATACATAAAACAATCATACTTTCCTCCAGGTGGTAATTTAATACATAAAACAGTCATCTTTAAGGACTTTGGAAGAATTTAGTAAATAATGTAATCATCATGAAAGTGATAGACTTTGCACCTTGATGACTTTAAAAATAGAAGATCACAAATTTTGGGCTGCAGTTCATATAAACAAACCACTAAAATTGGTTGCCTATCAGAACTGGGCCCAAATGATAATATTCGGAAGCCTTAAATGAAAGTTAAGAGTAATGAATCACAGAATAATGTTGGCCTTGATGCATCTAATAGCTAAGGATATTCACCTATATACTGTACTGGACAATACAATACACAAGATACCAATATTGAAAAAAGACCAAGAGATGGACTACTAAACCCTTATTTTCTCCTTGAAGGTGACGTCACCAACTTAACTATTCTCGGGTAATTATGGTTAGTTCATCACCCAGTGAATATAAGGTTTAGTGGTCATGTTTGTGAGGCTCTTTTTTACCACTGATTATTTTGTGAAACTAAAAGTGTGAACATTTGTTCCATAACAATAAAAATATACAAGAAGCTTTTGAAATACCCAGTGTCTCAGAAAAATGTACACACACACACACACATATACACACACAGATTCTCCCAGAGATCACAAGAACGATTGTATTACAACAGCAAGATTGTCCTTGCTTGTTGAGGGGACGTCTCCCACAAGTGAAGACAATGTTGCTTTTGTTATATGAGCATTCACACTACCTCCACAGAAACCTGTAATGCAGCGTGTATACATTTTTCCGAGACATTACAAATGTATGGAGAATAATGAAGACTGTCTACAACCTGCACATTTATTAAAGACCACAAAGAGAGCTAATATTGACTGACTCCTTCATCAGATGTAAGAACTGATCACTTCACAAAACAGTTATATATATACAGTACTGTACTGCATAGCTACCTACCCATATGTTTAATGGTTGCTCGGCATGGAAAAGACTGCCACTTAGAGATTTCTCTTAATATTTACAAGATGATCACACACCATGAGCTTCACACACTGCAATTACCAAAAAGTATGTTTATATGGTACAAGTAGCAAAATACACCATGTGGAGATGGCCCCCAATCATAATAGGCCCCCAACCTAACCTTACCATGCTGATGGGCCCATGGAGAAAAAACTACTCTCCCTTAAGACTGGGCCTTGGAACTTATTTCTATTAACAGGGGTCCCTTACAGCTGATGTCCATTAAAACTGAGCCTCAGCATTAATGGTTAAGTTAGGTTAGGTTAGATTAGGTTAGGTAGGGTCCCAGTAGGTATGGGGCCTATTCAGACTGGGGCCCAGTTGACCAGTAATCATGAAAATAGAGTATAAGGCCTATGTCTAGTGGTCATGTGTACATTCATAACATCAAACAAAGATGTAATGTTATTCATTCATCTACTGTACTAATTACTGGTACTCTTATAAATGGAAATCAGGAAAAATGGTCATATTCAACAATAATAAGTTATTGGGATTAAAGATAAATTTCTTATTCCTTCACTTTGTTTCATACATCTAATACAATGTGAATACAGTAATACATTTGTACCCTGAGAACCAGCATACAGATAAAAAATATGTTAATGATTTAGGTGTCTGGTGTGCCATCCACAGCCAAGCCAATGTCTCTTTCTGTATAGGACCCAACATCTGACACCAACACCCACCACATTGCCTGATAAGGGCTACACATCCCTGGTTTTGGACCTGCAGCCTTCTATGACAGCTGATTTTTAAATACATTTATCAATAATTAAATAATTTACTCCAAAAGTTAAATCAAACACACTACTCAACCAATTCCAATTCTACGTGACTGATGATGTGATTGTCATTGTATAAAACTACAGAAATGAGCCAAGAACTAATATACGAGACATTTATTCCAATGAGCAAAGAGGTAAAGTATGTAAGACTTTTCACATCTTATGATCATTTCTTTTATTCAGTATTTTATCACATACTAACACTCACTAAGTGAGAATCCCAGAACTTTAATGTGTAATCAACACAATTTCCCAATCTACACAGTACTGTACACTGTTAGTGGTGATGAACCATCTTAATGGGGCATTACTAGGTAGTTACTCTGTTAATAAAGTACAGTACAAGAAACCTAGGTTTTATTAAAAAAAATTATCACCACTAGTTCCCAAACTAACAGCCATGATTAAATCATCAGCTACAAATGACCTAACAAATAAACTCTGCTGTGCTAGCACCTGTAACAACCATTACAAGTCACACAAGTTGACAGATTGTTGGATGTTCAGCAAGCTATATCAACAAATTCACAACCACCAAATACTGTAACTTCTACAAAATGTAAATGTTGTCATGGACATCATAAATGGGCAGAGCTTATAGGCAAGTCAGTTCTCAAAATGCGAAACTTGATAAAAAGGCAACAGTGGGGAGTATCTACTGCAGTATCTTGCTGTGCAGACATAATAAAGGTTAAGATAAGTGGTGCAGCCATAAACTAAGGGACTGAGTAAACAGATACCCATTTTCAAGCAGCTTGAGTTCAAAGATGTCTCCTGCTAGTGTGAAGTGTCTACAGCACTTCACAGCAAGATGTAAATCTTCTGTTTCATCTTCACCACATACTGTACTCCACGTCATCACTGTCGGCCATGATGAAGAAACCCCAAATGGTTAAAAACGATACCACATTTCCTGCCAGAACTAGTCCACAAGCTCCCCACTGAATCTAGAAAAAAGGTAAATTGCATTAATATTTCTTACATAATATGTAAAACACCAAATATTAATCATAGAGGGACAGCAGGTAATATCAGCATCATAAAGTAACTGTAAGCTAAAATGAGCGACCCCAGCCACTCCTAATATTATCAACCTCGCAACATATACAGGTACTGTCATTTGTTCTTTCCTACTGCCTTTATATGAGTGCTCTGTCTCCTTCCTTTACTGCTGTTGTTTTATACAGACAATGTTCACTATTTTATCACATTACTGAAGTGTCATGAAAAAAAATTCCCCATAAGGACCATCCTATCTATTTCACAACTAAGGTTCTTAAGTCTTTCAGTACTGATACTACAATCATCATCATTATCATCATCATCACCAAATTATGGCCATTTTACATGCTTGTGTATGTTTGCTGTGATCACCAATGGCATGGTGTCTCAACTGCTATCAGGCAACTCCATTTTACAGTGGGAACTGGGCATCATATGTAGGATCTCCTGTGTATCCTTAGCTGACAAGGCAGGTCGCTATTCCCTGTCACTACTAAAAAATGTTTTTACCACGACTCCCTGAATTTATCAAAATGGTAACAAGCACTACGGTAGTAATGAGAAAAACCCGAGGAAGACAGCCTACATCAAAATATCTGTAAGTTTTAAACAGACTATTATTTTGGGCGTACTGAAGTAGTTAAACACATTAATTTCAAGTTACAAGAGGTTTTTGGGGGTCTGAAAGATCACTTAGTGGTAAAGTTTAATATAAAATATTACTCCACCATTCCCTCCCTTAACCCTTACAGTCAAGAGGACATACATCCTCTGGTGTATTGATTGGTTTTATAGATAGTACCTGGCTGTTAGAACTAAGAGACAGAAAGGTGGAGTACTACTGTATAATATGGAAAGAATGAGGTAAAGAATAAGTAGAGGCCAAGAGCAACACATGCCGTCAAGGTGGGCTGAAGGCTCTCAAGTCAAACACTCACTACTGGCTGCAACACAGGCGATCTGGCTAATACGATGGGAAGACCAAATGCAGAGACGACGAGGACAGCTGTGACAAAATAGGCCATCTCTCTGCAGGGGTTGCTCCCTCCCGTGTCCTCTGACAGTCTGCGAGCTATGATGATTGGTACCGGAGCCAATACATAGAACATGAGCACGAAAAATGGCCACCAGTTACTGTGTGATCGAGAGAAGGCAAGATATCAGTGTACCAGGAATATGTAATGGTTATATTACAAACTTAGTGATTGAAAGAGAAATGTAATAGTGATAAAGATCTAGAGAAAGAGAGAAAATATTACATGTCATATTCTCTGATAGCTACAGTAAGACCTGATAGATATTTAAAGAAATAAAACACTGCTACAAGTTTTACCTCCTGTCAATATCTTTGCCAAAAAATATGACATTTCAGATAATGTCAAGTACCATCAGTAGCTACAACAGTCATCCCTTATTAACTATTTCTGTCGTACACAAGGTATGGTAATCTGACTAACAATTTTATCCAACTGAGAAGTGCAAGTTGAACCACAAAAATACTCACTTAAACTCTGGTAAAGCACAGGCCAGTATCAGGAACATGAGGCCTATCGAGGCTGAAAATGCCAACGTCACCAATGCTGGAAAAATAAACATGACACACTGCTGTACATTACAAAAAGTGCATCTGGGAATTTGTGTACCACAATCTTTTATTTTATTTTTTTAAGTAAATAAATAAAAGCTTTGGCTGCTGCTGTACATAAAAGGAGGCCAACTGAGATAAGAACTCAGATTATCAAATCAACTTTCTTTTCCTTAATTAGCCAAAACAAACATTATGAATTATGACAAACTCAACTCTAACATAAACTTTATCAAGATTCATTTTAAAACATATTAAACATATGACTGTATAAAAAATAAAAGTAAATTAATAAAAGTATGACTACAAGAAACATAAAAGAAACACACTTACTGTACCGCCCTAACACTTAATATATAGGGTGTCTAAAAAAAAAAAGAAGTAAATGTACACATTACCTTAAAGGTTTATTTATGGAGACCATGTGAATATTTGTACTGTATCAGCTACAACAACAACAGTGTCCTTACATAACAGAGGCCTCACACACCAACAAGTGAGGGCCAGGTTGCTGTTGTAATACATTACGAACATTCACACGATCTCCAGGAAATATGTAGCGTGTATTCATTTTTCCGAGACATCCTGTAGAAACACACTTACAACCCCCAACATTTAATTAACCACAATAAAAGCCAAACAATTAAAATATGACCAATGCTAAGTTAAGGGTAGTTAGCTACTAGTTTAAAGGTGACAAACAGATGCTGTGAAGTATTATTACTAGATGCTTTATACTTGATGCAGGTCTCCAACTGTGTACCAACAAGATGGGTCTATTCTCTCTCTCTCTCTGTACTAGTCTATGGTCATCTCAGCTTCATTAATATACATGTCCAACAAGGTTTACTAACTGTTTTATTTCCCTCTGTCACTTTTATCACTTTATGAACTGAATCTAAATTGTACATTGTGGGTTTTGGTAACAGGTTGTGTATGAATGATCAGCGGGGTAGAGTGGAAACACCTCCCCGAGAACCATCCATGAGACACACAATAAAAAACTTTAGCTAAATAAGAAAGAGGCAGAAGAAACCGAACATTTACCCAGTGTGGATATGTTAATACAGTAGGTTACAGTACAGTATACGGACACTGTATTTTCATTCTATGTTTTCACTGCACTTGATATGGCTACAACAGCTGCTGCAAGCTGGCTCTTATACACACACAACCAAACCTAACCAAAATTAACCTAAAACTAGGTTACGGTACTGTATATGAAGTTAGGGTCATCTACTTATAGAGAAATAGAATGGGTTTCTTCTTTGCCCAGTTGACATTAATTTTCCCACATCAACCATATTGTTCAGTATAGTACAGTACATGTACAGTATATTAGCATCACTCCATACAGTCTACACACACGATCATCCCACAACTCTACTGCACTCTGGTCACTTCAGTCCTCACTGTACCTTTCATATTCATGTTGAGGAGACACTGATAATCCACGTAAATGGAAAAAGTTGACGAAGATCGGATTAGTACGGGAATTAGAAATCACGTAGGTGGTGACTCAATCCGAGATGAAAAAGTGAAGTACCGTAGTAACTTCAACAAACTTCAGAACTGCCCAAAACATCACCTTTTAAATTAAAAAGTGAGAAACCTAAAACATTAGATTAGGTTAGGTTAGGTTAGATTAGGGATGACCAAAACAAAAATTTTACTAGTTTTTTTTAGAAGTTTTGAGAATTTAAATGGAATGAAAGAAAATCAGCAGATAAAGTTACTAAGCAAAAACGAAATGTATAGGCAGTGGATATTTTGCCATGACCGGCTAAGTTCCTATTAACGCTATTTTACCGTGAGGGTGCACTGATTGGATAATCGTCCATTACTGGCAAACAATGCAAGAACTATATTTGACAGTGACTGGCAGCATCTGGCACTTATTTAGCCATGAGTCGATCATTGTGTAGCTGTAAACATACCTAACCATATTTCTGTTGTGCATAAAAACTTATCATTATAAAAGAGGCGACATTTACCTAATAGAACCTGACCTAACCAACCAAAGAAACCTACCTAACCTTACCTAACTTCCTAACCGGGGGATAGACTCCCCGTCATATTAAACAGAAAGAACTTAGCCAATCAGAGTGCACTCATGGTAAAATAGCATTAGTAGGAACTTAGCCGGTCATAGCAAAATATCCACTACAAAATGTATAACAACTTCCCCCAACCAATGACGTATCCACAGAGAAACATCAACGTTAAGTTTGGTGATGGAGAGAAAGACCTGAGTATATATGGACCTCTTACAGAATGGTCACCTGGAATCACCTGTATACAACCATAATTAAGAAGAGTGAGGAGGATAAGCAACTGTTAACCAAAATATAATAAGGTCATTACAAGCTGTTGTCCAATTTGATAACACTTTTCATCAATACAAGAATGACAATGTTAGTGCAACAATATAGAGAAGTATTACTAAAATATTAACTTCTAAGGTGAGATGTACTTGGCTAGTGACAGATAAAACGATGAGTCACGTCACCTGATAACACTTCAGGGTGACATGACTGCTAGATGACGAAGCAAACATGAATAAACGTAAGAATTTCATAACTTTAAAGTGAATTAGACAAAGAAAGAAGACAAATAGTAGATGAAGACTGATATACGGCGATGTTAACGTCACAAAATTATTCACTCCACTGACAAGTGACAGTGACCAAACTATCAATACACCTCATAACTCTCTAGAAAATAAAGATATCATCTCAAAATAGTACATATAGAACAAGGAGTATTATAATGAGGAGTTTATATATGTCTCAGACTGTTAACTCAAGAAAGAAGGATATAATAGCAATAAATCACTTAGTTAACTGACCCTTTAAACCCGCCATGTTTGTTATGATTTGCTTCTCTGCGATTCACTTAACTTATAAATTAAAATAAAATAAAAGGTTTACAATAAATTTTTTTATGGCATATTCAGGTGCATATATGTAATACAAAAAATAATTAAATTTCTAATATTTATATGACAATGAATATGATTTTTAAAGTATAAATCGCATATATATATATTATTGAACCAAGTTCTTTTTAACAACATGTACTTCTTATTTTGTTACTAAAATTTAAAACAAATAATAAAAATATCTACTTATTTAATATATAATACACTATTTTAATAAGCAGTATATTTGATTGATTACTAATGTTAAAATATTACAACTAACACTGCCAAAACTTTTTACTTTGTTACACATATTTCTAGAAAAATATCAGGATATAGACATATTTTTTTTAGATATACTAGAAATATTTTTAATATTAAATCAGTTTGTACTCGCCAATATTTGTCAATAAGATCTGTTCGTTCATGTCAGTTTCAACATTAGCCATTACAGCCGGTCCCGAAGTTCAGAACTAAATTAAACCAACAGAGAAAGTCTAAGTTAACATCAATATTCAGGTTTTAGGGTGTAATCCTTACTTGAATATGCATCTAAAATTTTACTAATGAGTTTCTCTTCGTTCATTATGGATATATAAACCATTATGATGAAATGTAATTTTCACCTTTTTAATATTTCCTTCTTCTCTATTTTTTTTAATCTTTAACAGAAGGCAGTGGATATTATGCCGTGACCGGTAAAGTTCCTAATAATGCTATTGTACCGGGAGTGCGTTCTGCTCGGTTAGTCGTCCATTACCGGCGAACGTGAGATTGACTTAACGTGTTTCTGGCGGCGTTTGGCATTTCCGTCGGAAATTTATATTTTTCGAGTATTTTAATAGATAAAATTACCAACAATATTACTTATTTTAAGTGGGAAAATGTGGCGACATTGGTAATGGACTTGCTAATGCGAATAAACTTAATATTAACTAAGTTAATGGCTTTTATATTATAATAAATTACCTCTGATAGCATAAAAAATATTTAACCGAGTCATATACAGTACAGTACTGTATATCAGTGTTAGAAATGTCAATGGCTGCTGGTGGTACAGTCAACAGTGGTAAAGGGCGCATCTCATATTGTGTCCTGGGTTGAGTCCCACAGAGACACGGGTGGGAAGATGTTATCCAGTGTGACACACCAATAAATTTCATAACAAAGTATCAAAAGATGGGACCAACCGCCTGATAGATGGTGAATTAAATCCTACTCAATCCCACACCCTGTGTATTAAAAAAATCTATAACACTCACCATTTGCTAAAAAGGCATCGTTGTTGTCATCGTTGGGGCCCTGTTGATATCAGAACTTGCAGATGAGCCTCTTGTCTGCATACATGTTATCATTAAATAACCTCAGCATCTCATCCTTAAAACAGTTGTTATTGAAGTATAGTCTTGTTTTGATTATAATAAACTATCGAGAGTTTATTTCGTACGTTACTTTTCACATTTGCAACACCAGGAAATATACCTAGATAACGCTACATCAACATCACCACAAGGTCAGGATTCCTTCTCATATTACATTACCCAGACAGCCTTACGAGCACGACCACACCCCACAGTCTTTCCTCGCATCATTTAACCGGAGTAAAAGAGTAATGTTGAACATATTTTACGTGGTTCATCATGTGATTGGATACATATATCATCCCCCAGCGGCAAACGTCATCTCCGTTAGATCGGTGAGACGTGCTGTGCCTGCGTGCCTTTCCGATGGGGGGTTGAAGGATGGCGCTTGTAACGATAATCGACATTTTATGAGTTATTTCTCTTTTACCTCCAACGAGCGAGAGAGAGAGAGAGAGAGAGAGAGAGAGAGAGAGAGAGAGAGAGAGAGAGAGAGAGAGAGAGAGAGAACCTCATTTTCCTCCGCCACTTTGACATCAGAGCCTCAACCTCTCCTCGTCACTACCATCACTCCCTCTCATCTCTCACTCCCTCTCATCTCTCACTCCCTCTCAACTCTCACTACCTCTCATCTCTCACTCCCTCTCAACTCTCACTCCCTCTCATCTCTCACTCCCTCTCATCTCTCACTCCCTCTCATCTCTCTGTCCGTGTATCTCTCAAAGGCAGGAGTCTACCCTTTGAAAACCTCTTGATATCTCGTGTAACCTGCAGTTCAAAGTGTAGGATGTACAGGCCAGTCTTACCTTCAATAACCTGCAGTTCAAAGTGTAGATCCAGTCAACTCCCCCCCCCCCCTTTGAAACATCGGGGGAGGGGTACTGATGAAGAGTAGCCCCACCCAAGCTTATTTCACCTGATGATTAACCACCTTGACGCTACCTGGCCGGGGTTAGGTTAGGTTGGTTAATCTTCAGGTAAAATAAGCTTGTGGGGCTAATCTTTAGGTAAAATAAGCTTGTAGGGTTAATCTTCAGGTGAAATAAGCTTGTGGGGCTAATCTTTAGGTAAAATAAGCTTGTAGGGTTAATCTTCAGGTAAAATAAGCTTGTAGGGTTAATCTTCAGGTAAAATAAGCTTGTAGGGTTAATCTTCAGGTAAAATAAGCTTGTAGGGCTAATCTTTAGGTAAAATAAGCGTGTAGGTCTAATCTTCAGGTAAAATAAGCTTGTGGGGACTAAGCTTCAGTTGATTTAGCCACCTGCCCTCGCCTCACTGGCAGGTTTCAACAATATACACAAATGCGGTACAGGTCTGAATAGTAATTACTTATATAATGAATTAATTCCATCTGATAATTACTAAGCTCGCAAATTAACGCATTTTTCATAGACCAAGTTAATGCTGCTTCAACCACCTGAGGAGCTCAATTATTCGGTGCTGTCGAGAGAGAGAAAGAGAAAGAAAGAGAGAGAGAGAGAGAGAGAGAGAGAGAGAGAGAGAGAGAGAGAGAGAGAGAGAGAGAGAGAGAGATCGGAAATCGAACAGGTGATCATTCGCGCGCGCGACGAACCTTCTACCATTAAGGGCGAACAAGTCCCCTGGCGCCACACACAGATATCCATGGCTTCATAACTCTACACGACAGATATAGATAGATAGATAGATAGATAGATAGATAGATAGACATAGAGCTAGATTCAGTAAAATTGACATAGATGATTACGTTGATTCAGTATGTATACCTTGCAATGCAGGTGTACAGTTGGGATATATTCATCTACATAATTTAATTTATATCCGAAGCTGTTTGTCTAAGTTACTGTGTTTCCGAAATCCTGGAAGCATAGTGGAAACAAGCATAGAGAAACGGACGCAGGCATAGAGAAACAGACGCAAGCATAGAGAAACAGACGCAAGCATAGAGAAACAGACGCAAGCATAGAGAAACGGACGCAAGCAAATAGAAACGAACGCAAGCATAGTCAAACCTTCTACACTCCTCACTTAGAAAGAGGGAAGAAAAAATTAGCCTGAATTTGATTAAACTTGATTGATAGAGAAAGTTGAGTATTGTTTTAATCAGTTCCCAGAGTTGGAGAGTCACTGACCGGCCCGTGATTGGTCGCCCTCCATCCTCATACCTTAACGCTCATTGGCTGCCTGTTCCTAGAATCCAACAGGCACTGGATACAATTATTTTCGGCATCATAAAAACAGCAAAGTTCATTAACCCTAATCCTTCGTTATAATCACGTTGGAAATTTAACTGCACTCTTAAACTGGTATGAAAGCAAGTTTTATTACGATGTTAATGGCGGTTTCTGCCAGAGTTGATGAGTGACGAGAGAAAATGCAGTATTTTACAGGGGTAACTGAGGTAAACCCTTTTGTCCATGTTTTTTGTCGCAAGTAATATAAAATTTCTGTTTTCGCTTTCCCTATTCGCCCTAAGGCCTTCATGCCAACATTTTATCCTAATGTATGTATGTATGTATGTATGTAACAACACACAGCAGAAAACTATAAAAATTCACGTTAAAACTCAAGTCTGATAAAAAAAAAAATGAAAAAAAGGAAAAACACAACATTACGTTAAGTTTACCCTCGACTTTATAACCAACTCTGACACATTATCTGCACAGGGGAAAGATGGATTTTATGCCAACCATTAAACTAACGGGATTCATAAAAAAAAAAAAAAAAATCCGCCAGGAGTGTTGGGGATAATTGTCGCATTAAACATGATAATACATTAGACACTTTTAGCTAAATAAAGATTAGTTTTAGCGCTAATAGTTATACGCCCTGGGTTACTTTAGCGTAGGTCTGGTCAAATTAAGTTTATATTATGTGAAGGGAAATGTTCTATGTTATCATAATTATATGTTATTCAAATTAAGTTAGGTAATGTTCGGTTAGGTTTCGTTAGGTTCATCTACATTATTATTCGTTTGCAAGGTTAAGTTACGACCATATCACAACTAATGCTTTATTATTATAACTTAACCTACCTAACGTACCCTACCGTAACCTAACCTAACCTAACCTAACCTAACCTACCGTAACCTACCTAACGTAACGTAACCTAACCCAACCTATCCCAACATAACCTAATTTAGCCACCCGCCCAGGTAGCATTATGGAGATTAATCTTCAGGAAAAATAAGGAGGGGTGTTTAATTTTCATGTGATCTGAAACGACTAACACAGACGCTGGAGAGAGAGAGAGAGAGAGAGAGAGAGAGAGAGAGAGAGAGAGAGAGAGAGAGAGAGAGAGAGAGAGAGAGAGACGTTGGACACATTAAAACACATTATAACACCGATCTATTATTTTCATCTTATAATAAATTTTCTATACTAATTGGATGACTCAGCTTCGATCAATCTTTACAAAAATCGACTAAAAAAATAATATTACTAATCATCCCAGGTAAATTTATTGCAAACACACTCTTCTCTCTTATGAAAATTCCCTCACAATCATCAATTTCCCCGCCAGTGTGTTAATATGCGTGTCAATCCCACCCCCAGCTCCACCCCGTCCCGCCCCGTTCCATCCCTACCCCGCCCCGCCCCCACGTACTTCACAGTCCATTACGTGCTTCTCTCAATACCCGGCACAGATGCTTTATATACTTCACCCTAATGCCGTAAGTCTGGGAGCGTACGGCCCTATCGAAGCAGTCAGCCTCTCAGTTAATCAACCCTGTAGCTCCCTGGCTCCTAAATTCTCCTCTGTTCAAGCTACCGTGCGAGGGAAAGTGTTTCAAAGTGTCCATAAAACTGTGATGAAGTTAAGCGTCAAATCCAACAACAGTGGAGGCGGGCTAATGGAGTGCATAATTGGATCTGACACAGTTTGTTTTATTTTGGTTCGTGACTTTAGAGAGAGATTCACTACAAACGTTGCCGGAAGTAACGACGTGTGAGTGATTTTCTGTGTTGTGAGTTTAATGTGTGTGTGTGTGTGTGTGTGTGTGTGTGTGTGTGTGTGTGTGTGTGTGTGTGTATTTTTGGGGACGAATTTACATTTTCCTGCTAAATTCTGCAAAAAACAAAAAAACAAAAACAAAAAAACAATCTTGTTCTACCAATTTGTTTCTTCCCATACTAAATAAATATCTTTCATCACTTAACATTGAAATTATTTGGCGTCACTTAGAAATATTCCTTGTCTATAGAGTTGTTATTTAAAGTTACAAACATACGGTACATTATTCGACTTAGCAAACCAATTTATTCTAAGAAAATTATGAGAAAAAATGAATGCAAATGAATAATACTGTAATTTATTCTCTTCACTATTCATGTAAGATTTTTATATGAATATTACTAATAACCTGGATTAATTAGAGTTAACTACCTGTGGTGCTAATTACAGGTGATAATGGTAATTAGGGGAGGGTATTGGGGGGGGGGGGGTGTAAGGGTGTAGGTAAGAGGTTCAAACACCGCCTCAATTTCAATGATGTAAGAACCATTTTTTTTGGGGGGGGGGGAGGTTAGGTTAGGTTAGGCTAGGTGAAGATTAGTCCCAGCTAACCTAACCAAACCAAACCAAACAAAACCAAACTTAAGCTAACCTGGGGTCATATTCTCCCTGACCTGACCTGACCTCGCGGGATCAAATTATACCGGAAAAATATACAAGGAAATGAAAGTGATCAATTTTGTGAATAACGATGAATAAGGTGAAAAAGCTATGAATGTCAAGTAGGGTAGAGTGTGATGATTCCTACCCCGGGGTGACGAGTGGGGGGGGGGGGGGGGGCAGGAGGGTGCAGTGTGTATGTAATGATGATGGGATAATTTGTATTTTATATTGCCTAACCTAACCTAAACCTAACCTAATCCTAACTAAATCTAACCAAACCTGACGACCCCTCTGTAAACGCACTAGTGAAGGGGACTGACTGTACATATATATCCAATTGACTATGAATCATCAGTTGGTAATAAATTTTATAATAGTATATTTTTTTTTACAGTACCGTATTGTGACTGACGTTTGATTTAATGGCGTTAAATTTGATGTTATATGTAATTTGGTAGACACACACACACACACACACACACACACACACACACACACACACACACACACACACACACACACACACACACACACACACACACACATGTAAACCCTCTCTTTATTACAACATTGGAAGTAATTATATTTTTTTCAAACTTTCGCTTTACAAAAAAATATACCAAGAATTTATAAGAAAAAGTTTTGTGAAAGTAGTTTTTTTTTTCTTAAGTAAAATTATAATGCAAAATTTTCTGCGTAGATTTAATCCAATTAAGACTTAACCGGTGAGATGTGTTGTCTGTCTGTCTGTTCTGTCTGTCTGTCTGTTCTGTCTGTTCTGTCTGTCTGTCTGTCTGTCTGTCTGTCTGTCTGTCTGTCTGTCTGTCTGTCTGTCTGTCTGTCTGTCTCCAAACTTTGTCCATTTGACTTCCGATGAGATAAAGTTCTTTTTTATACGAGAGAGAGAGAGAGAGAGAGAGAGAGAGAGAGAGAGAGAGAGAGAGAGAGAGAGAGAGAGAGAGAGAGAGAGAGAGAGAGAGCATCTCCCCCCCCCCCCCCCACAAAAAAGTCAATTAATCGTCATAACAACAACCTCAGATAATATACAACACATTGAAAGGAAGATCCAATTACATTTTGCTCAACATTAAATAAATAAAAAACTCTAAAAAATAAAAAGCTCTTGAAAGGGACAGTCGGTAAAGAGACAGACAAACAGACAGGCAGACAGACAGACAGCCAGGCAGACAAACAGACAGACAGGCAGACAAACAGACAGTTATCAATATGCCTCTGTATCGATGCCCCAAGTGAATAAAAAATAAAATAAATAAAAAAATAAATATAATATAGAACGGGGAGGTCGGCCCACTTACCCAAAGCAATGTGCCATTACCCACAGCGGCCTCCCTCCCCCTTTTACTAAACCTGACGTGTGTTCCTAGATAATTGTAATCTCTTTAAGCTAGAGTGATTGTTGCCTGTGTGTGTGTGTGTGTGTGTGTGTGTGTGTGTGTGTGTGTGTGTGTGTGTGTGTGTGTGTGTGTGTGATCAAGACCTTACCTGAGGCTTAATGATTCCAGACACAGGTAAGAGAGGAATTATAACACGGTGTGAAAGATCCCCCTTCCTCCTCTCTCTCTCTCTCCACTTCTATCCTTCTCTTCATTATTCTTCTCTCCTCTCCGCCCACTTCTTCCACGCAGCCCACCCTGCCCACTTCTTCCACTCAGCCCACTTCTTCCATTCAGCCCACCCTGCCCACTTCTTCCACTCAGCCCACCCCGCCCACTTCTTCCACTCAGCCCACCCCGCCCACTTCTTTCACTCAGCCCACCCCGCCCACTTCTTCCACTCAGCCCACCCCGCCCACTTCTTCCACTCAGCCCACCCCGCCCACTTCTTCCACTCAGCCCACCCCGCCCACTTCTTTCACTCAGCCCACCCCGCCCACTTCTTCCACTCAGCCCACCCCGCCCACTTCTTCCATTCAGCCCACCCCGCCCACTTCTCCAATTCCACTCACTACGCCCACTTCATCCACCTCACCCACTACTTCTCCCTAACCCACACCCACTTCCACTCCGCCCACTCCGCCCACTCGACAGACTCTAGTACAGAGAATCAATAAGGTCGTGATTTTAATTAAACAATTTAATTTGGTCGGAGGATTTAATTTTCCTCAACTAGATTGACGAGAAAAATGACGACTGAGAGAGAGAGAGAGAGAGAGAGAGAGAGAGAGAGAGAGAGAGAGAGAGAGAGAGAGAGAGAGAGAGAGAGAGAGAGAGAGGATGTCCCACAACAGAATTTGTTCAATGATTTAAGAGAAAAGTTTAACCCCAAGAAACCATTTGTTCCTCACCACCAGCAGCACCTTACCTCACCTCCCCTTACTTCACCTACCCTCCCCTTACCTCCCCTCCCCTTACTCGTCTTTTTCTATTCCTTTCCTCTTCCTCCTCTTCTCCCCCTTCCCCCTCCCCCCTCCCCCCCTCCCACAGGTGTAGAGTGCAGTAAGTGAGAGAAGACAGAGGCCGTGTTGTGATGATAACACCATTACTGGCAACTCGGCCTCGGGGAGAGCTGCCAACGAGGGATTACTGAACTAGTTTCTTTGTCGTTCCTGATTTGTTGTTGTTGCTGTTGTCGTTGTTGTTGTTATTGTTGTTGCTCTCTCTCTCTCTCTCTCTCTCTCTCTCTCTCTCTCTCTCTCTCTCTCTCTCTCCGTGTGAGAGGTTAAGGTTATAGCTGGAGGTCAAAGGTTAAGGTTATAGCTGGAGGTCAGAGGTTAAGGTTATAGCTGGAGGTCAAAGGTTAAGGTTATAGCTGGAGGTCAGAGGTTAAGGTTATAGCTGGAGGTCAAAGGTTAAGGTTATAGCTGGAGATCAAAGGTTAAGGTTATAGCTGGAGGTCAAAGGTTAAGGTTATAGCTGGAGGTCAAAGGTTAAGGTTATAGCTGGAGGTCAGAGGTCAAGGTTATAGCTGGAGGTAGGGAGGGAAGGGGAGAGAACGGAAGTCGAGAGATGAAAGGAGGGAAGGGAGGGATGGGAGGAAGGGGAAGAGTGGGTAGGAATGGGAGAAGAAAGGGAGGGAAGGGAGGTGTGTGTGTGTGTGTATGCGCATGCGTGTTGATATATTTGTATGGTAATCAGCATTAAAAATCCTCACATTATCTCCACTGTATAAGAATATTCCCCCCTTGGCAGTTTAATATATCACTCTCTCAATTAAATCACCCAATAAGCTTCCTAAATTTAATAAACCATTTATTTTTACTACTGCTAAAACGATTGTCGACGCCATTATAATTTGGAGGGAAAAAAGAAACGCTATAAGGGAAATTAACTCAACACGACTCAACAAATGACAATCGTATACTTCACCGAGGTAAGAGGATCCGATTCAGGTTAAATAAGCGCCTGGATCGCCTTTATAACCTATTGGATACTTTATATATGAGTTTCTTTAGCGTTTATAACTCTTTTTTTCTGTTTCTGTCTCTCTTTCTCTCGTTTTCTCTCTCTTTTTCTTCATCTCTGTTATTCATTAAGGTTCATTTCTCTATTTCTCTGTTTTTTCCTTTGTTCACCTCGCCCTCTCTCTCTTTCTTCACCTAATTCCTTCTTTGATTCTTTTGATCTTCTCTCCATCGTGATCATCTCTCTCTCCTTCCCTTGTTCTCTCTCTCTCTCTCTCTCTCTCTCTCTCTCTCTCTCTCTCTCTCTCTCTCTTTCCTTCCTCCTTACCTCTCTCTCTTTCCCTTGCTCTCTATATCTCTCCCTCCCTTAGATTGGATTAAATTAGATGGGTTAGGTTAGCGTTAAAGTAGATTAGGTTAGATTAGATTAGCGCTAGATTAAATTAGATTAGGTTAGGTTAATCAGGTGAGATAAACTAGGGGTGTTAATCTTCAGGTGACCCACAAATGAAGTCAACAAAACATACCTGTAGTGTCGTGTTACCGTCCCTGGAGGAGCTGTTACCACTCACTCACCTGTAATAGAGGAGAGGTTACCTGTCTGATGCCTCATTATCACCGTATTATGGCATTTATACTTATTTGATGATACCTTTGTGGAGTCTATGTTTCTTGAAGCCATTACCAACATTGTGACGTCATAGTAAGGTTCCTCTATCTACTGTGACGTCATAGAATACGGCTTTATTACCGCCAATTACTGTGACGTCATAATGAATACCTTTACGTTTCCCGTGACGTCATAATACCTTCCTTCAGTCCGTGTAAGCCCCGCCCACTACCTCCTGTGACACCATAATACCTTCCTTTACCTGTGTAAGCCCCGCCCACTACCTCAAGTGATATCATAATACCTTCCTTTACCTGTGTAAGCCCCGCCCACTACCTCAAGTGATATCATAATACCTTCCTTTACCTGTGTAAGCCCCGCCCACTACCTCAAGTGATATCATAATACCTTCCTTTACCTGTGTAAGCCCCGCCCACTACCTCCTGTGACACCATAATACCTTCCTTTACCTGTGTAAGCCCCGCCCACTACCTCCTGTGACACCATAATACCTTCCTTTACCTGTGTAAGCCCCGCCCACTACCTCAAGTGATATCATAATACCTTCCTTTACCTGTGTAAGCCCCGCCCACTACCTCATGTGATATCATAATACCTTCCTTCACCCCGTGTAAGCCCCGCCCACCCAGGACATGCCACCTGCTGCGTCAGTAATGAAAGTCTGAAAAATTTTCCCAGAAATTTGGATATAAATTTTGATTTCGGAATGTAGTCGCCATTATAATGAAGCCTTTCATGAGAAAAATGTTCCTCGGGGCGCTTACTGGTGAGTTATGAGAGAG
>CAUDMG010003668.1:877500-895000 GCA_958450375.1 Homarus gammarus | reverse complement strand
CAGACGCTCAGCACCGAGGAGGCATCTTTAGTCTCCTTAAAAGAGGGAAAAAAAACCCTCGTAGCGTGCGGTGTGTAGGTGGGCGTCGAGATGGGGGTAGTGCATACACGCCTACACAATAGTCTCGCTGTGGACGTGGGCGTGGTAGAGAGCGCGGCAAGCTGGAGCAAACGTCTTGTAACGCGGTCCTCATCAAGCGGGAAGTGGGCAGAGAACTACATCTCAGCTGGAGGCGTGGTAGAGGGCGTAGGAGGTTGAACCACGCCTACCACGCCTACCACGCCCTAGACGAAGCTCTGATCATGCAGGAGGTGGAGAGGGCTTGGCGACTCCCGGTATAGAGGTCGTCCCGCCACGCCCACCAGAGGCCCCACCTGCAGCGACTCCCGGGGGCCTGTCTGAAATACCACCACAAGAACCTTAGTTAAGCCTATGGCGAGGAGTAAGGTGGTCACTGGGGTAAGGTGGTCACTGGGGTAAGATGGTCACTGGGGTAAGATGGTCACTGGGGTAAGATGCTGGGACTCACTCGTTAATCTCAGGTCAAATTTATGCATGCTTGACTATGGTGAATTTGGTGACCTCTGACCTTAACATATGACCAGTCTTGACCAAAATCTTATGGAATTTAGTTGATGTAAAGGACGAATCATTTTGGATGGATGAACTTTGACCTCAATCATTGCTTCATGTTGACCCGCCAAAAAAGGATAACAGGATCTAGGTTGAGGGAGACCAGCTGGGAAAATTTGTAGATATATCTGGATGCAATCATGCGAGGAAACAGAAGCAACACAACCACGAACACAGCCACGAACAGAACACAATATCAGCAACACTCATAAAAATCTTCCTTTTCATAAACACAAATATGACGAATAAAACCATACACTATAAACTCCACGATGATAAAAAAACAAAATAAACTAAAAAAAATGCAAAACAGAAATACATATCATTACCCACAAGCTTCTGTCCGTCCTGAGGCCAAATTAAGTTCACATTCAGAATAAAATAATATCCAATATAAAAAAATCCTTAATAACTGTGGTCGAGTCGTGGCGGTGTATAATAACGAAACAGAAATAGCGATGTGTTCATAACGAGAGGGGGTACAACAATTGGGGGAGGAGGGGGAGGTGAGGGGGAAGGGGAGGTGAGGGGGAAGGGGAGGGGGAGGTAGGTGAGGGGGAAGGGGAGGAGGGGAGGGGGAATAGTGGACCCCCTCTCCCCCGTCACCCTCCAAAAAATTCCACTCTCGTGACACTTCTGGGGAGCATGCTTATTCCCTTAAGCTTAATTTCAGCTTATCTTTAAAACTGTAGCCGTGCATAGCGAACAACCACACACAGACAGAAAATACTCTGCTATAAACATTAAGATTGTAGAGAAAACAGGATATTATAAACACCAAATGAAAAATAAAACAAGTACAATAAATTTTAACTTGTTTCTATAATATAAATTTCAAAAGAACTTCAGTCCCAGTAATAGTGTTGTTGTTGTCATTATTATTGTTCTTGTAGTTTTTGTTGTCGCTGTTTTTGTTGTTGTGGTTGTTGTTGTTTTAGTTGTTGTTCTTTTGTTGTTGTTGCTGCTGCTATTGTAGTTGTTTTTTGTTATTTTTCATGTTTGTTATTGTTATTGTTGTTGTTGTCATCTTCCACAATATTACTCCCCAAAAAACTTGCATCATTGTGCCAGCAAAAAACATTTTAAAAAGTGTGTGTAAAATAAATTCTCTGTACTGGCTGAACATGGCGTCTCTTGAGGGAGTTGTGGGCACTTTACACCCAGGCTCATGGTATGTAACACGTCAGGTGGATAAAGTTACATCAGGTGGATAACGTTACGGCAGGTGGATAAAGTTACGTCAGGTGGATAAAGCTACGTCAGGTGGATAACATTACGGCAGGTGGATAAAGTTACGTCAGGTGGATAAAGTTATGTCAGGTGGATAAAGTTATGTCAGGTGGATAAAGTTATGTCAGGTGGATAAAGTTATGTTAGGTGGATAAAGTTATGTCAGGTGGATAAAATTGTCAGGTGGATAAAGTTATGTCAGGTGGATAAAATTGTCAGGTGGATAAAGTTACTTTCATTGTCATTGTCTAACTTTCTTCTATCATTCGTTTTCTCTCACTCTCCCTTTCTTTAACTCATTCTGTCTCTCACTCTTTCTCTCTCTCTCTCTCTCTCTCTCTCTCTCTCTCTACAAACTGTTGACAATTTCTTCTATAATTGTTCCCTATCTATTTCCCCAAGAGTCTTACCTATTTCCCCACGAGTCTTACCTATTTCCCCAAGAGTCTTACCTATTTCCCCACGAGTCTTACCTATTTCCCCATGAGTCTTACCTATTTCCCCACGAGTCTTACCTATTTCCCCATGAGTCTTACCTATTTCCCCATGAGTCTCACCTATTTATAAAACAAAAACAAAACAAATACAAACAACAACAAAAAACAAAGACACTGACGAACACCATTCATCAGGTAAAGCCTTTTAAATACCTACCATCTATTTCAACTGTTTAATGACCAATTAAAAACCTCCATAAATCACACATTAATCACCCAAAAAAAATGACATCGTAAAATTTGTAAATGTCAATATATAAACAGATGTGGTTATTAGGTATTATAGAAACAATACCCATTAGCCCGTTAGTTAAGCTTATACGTACGTGTGTGTGTGTGTGTGTGTCATTATATAGCCAGCGTGAGACATATAGCCAGCATGTGACGTCATTATATAGCTAACGTAAGGTAACTATATAGCCAGCGTGAGACATATAGCCAACATGTGACGTCATTATATAGCCAGCGTGAGACATATAGCCAGCATGTGACGTCATTATATAGCCAACGTAAGGTCATTATATAGCCAGTGTGAGACATATAGCCAGCATGTGACGTCATTATATAGCCAGCGTGAGACATATAGCCAGCATGTGACGTCATTATATAGCCAGCGTGAGACATATAGCCAGCGTGAGACATATAGCCAGCATGTGACGTCATTATATAGCCAGATCTAGTCGTGAGGGTTTGTTTCTCGCCCCACTGACTCAAAGAGCGCACTCACCATGGTATATAGCCTGGCGTGGTGGTGGTGAAGGCATGGTGGTGGTGGTGAAGGCATGGTGGTGGTGGTGAAGGCATGGTGGTGATGGTGAAGGCATGGTGGTGGTGGTGAAGGCATTGTGGTGATGGTGAGGGCATTGTGGTGATGATAGTGAGGCGGTGTTTTGGTGTTGTCTTATTCTTTAGTTTATTTTTTCTTCTTCGCTCTCTTTTATCTCTTTCTCTTGCTTCTCATTCTCTTTTTAATGCTTGTATATTTTTCTTTCTTCTGCATTCCCATTCTTTATTTCTCTTTTAGCATCTTTCATCTCTCTCTCTCTTCTATTTTTCTCTATATCTATTTCTCAGAGACTATTACACTCGAATAAGAGAGAGAGAGAGAGAGAGAGAGAGAGAGAGAGAGAGAGAGAGAGAGAGAGAGAGAGAGAGAGAGAGAGAGAGTGTGCGCGCCAGGTAGCAGGTGTGTCGCGAGGTTAATTAAGAAATGTTACTTGAGATTTCTGCTTCTTTCTCTCATCTCTAACACATTTCCCCAGACGCTTCTTAAATACTTTCACGGAATAAAAAAAAAATATTTATATCATAAAAACTTAAACCTATAAATATAAAATAAATTAATCTTGGTTTATTTTGGGGGTTATTTTATTTACCATAATTATTTAATCTATCAATTTTACGTCTTTTTCAATACAATTAGATTCTTTAAGTATAGTAAGTTAGTAAGTTAAATTCTACCTCTCAAAAGTATAATTGTCAAAGTTATTTTATTTATCAATTAAATTTAACATAGGATAAACTAGTAAATAAAACTTGAGTTGACGAAAATCATATTAAAACATCCAACATCGGAATCCAAGTTGGCGGACAACCCCTCATCGCCGACTTTAACTCAATACCCAGGGAACTAATGCCTGGGTTTACGGTTATTCTCGGGCAGTTTTATACAACGCTCATCAATGATACGACATTTACGAGACATTTTACGTTTCATGAGTCTCTTGGCGGGAAGATAAAGTTAAGTTGTACCCTGAGAGGAGACATTCATACACACCTCCTTGGCGCTCATGTTGACTACGGGACGAGGTGTTGGCGCCATCTAGCAACATTATTATGATATTCACTAATTACATTATTATAGAGAAATGATCAATAACTAGTAAAAATGGTGAAGAGAAAAATAAGAAAGAACACACACACACACACACACACACACACACACACACACACACACACACACAAAGATGCAGGTAAACTCCAACAGACGGTGAGGTTCCCGCGCGCGCCTCTTTGATGTGGCTGAGGAAGAACGATAATAAAGCGAAAAGTAAAGAAAAAAGAATATTCATATATTTACAGCCGCCATCCTTCATCCTGGTCGTCAAAGACATGTCTTCCTGTTTAATGGAAAAGGACGTTTGCTGCTCTGGGATTAAATATGCATCCAATCACACTGTGAACCAGGCAAAATGTTCTGCATATGTCCTCTTCTTTCTGCCGGGAAATGATGCCAGGCAAGACTGGAGGGCGCGGTAGTGCCAGTAAGGTCGTCTATGTTATATAACACGCAAGGAGTTCCGCCCGTGTGACAATAATGACATAGGGTTATCTAGCCTCGCGGTCGGGTGATTTCCCTCCAAGCCTCTGCATTATCAGAGAAAACTGAGGTTGTTCTGACCCAGACGGGAGTATGTGGCCCAGGGTTTGTGACTCGTTTGGATAACGTCGGGATGCACGGCGACGGAAACGGCAGGGACATGGCCTTTAGGACATGGTTGTAATGCTCCCGACGGCAGTGTGAGGCACGTGGCTTATAACTTTATCCTGGACATGGCCTAGGGGTGATGGGTCAAATAGGCACCAGTAGAGATAGGCCCCATTCCTTAGGGTGGGTTCAGCAGGATCCAGGAATATTAAGACAGGGAAACAATTGACCTAAAATCACTAAAATAAGCCATGGATTCATAGACATGGGGATTAGGACACGGCTAAACACACGGCTGGAAGACATACGTAGAGGTATACTGTCTATGTCTGAAATTTAATCTAATGACTAAACTCCGCCCAAATGTCTCTCTTCTTAGCAACCGTGGCAGCTCAGACAAGCGAACCGGTTGCTAGGGGAGTAATGGTAGGTATTAATATATTTTAAGAGGTCATATGAAGGTGCTAGAGAGAGAGAGAGAGAGAGAGAGAGAGAGAGAGAGAGAGAGAGAGAGAGAGAGAGAGAGAGAGAGAGAGAGAGAGAGAGAGAGAGAGAGAGAGAGAGAGAGAGACGAATTTTTACCCTATACAAACACTGCACTTAATAAAAGATGATATATCAAGCCAACATTATGACCTACATACACACAGACACATAAGCAGACATACATACAGACATGCACATAAGTACAGACAGACATACGAACGACACTGGATGCATTTTCGTTCCTAGCGTCAAAAGTTTTCTCTGTGGCAATAAATAAATAAATAAATAAACGATGCACTTGGGTGGTCAAGAAATAAGCTTAAGCTGCGGTAGTGAGAATTGCTTGCTGGGTTGTGCAAAGCTTAGAGGTATTACAGTATACATAAGAGTGACTTGATGCTTCTAAGAACACCAGTCAGTCAGTCAGTCAGTCAGTCAGTCAGTCAGCCAGTTAGTCAGGAAAGGCATTCACAAAGCTAACCATCACAGCTACAAAAATACCTAAGGCTCAGCAAAGGTGGAGGAGGACTTACCTGTACTCTGGTGTAAGGTAGAGGAGGAGGACCTACCTGTACTCTGGTGTAAGGTAGAGGAGGAGGACCTACCTGTACTCTGGTGTAAGGTAGAGGAGGAGGACCTACCTGTACTCTGGTGCAAGGTAGAGGAGGAGGACCTACCTGTACTCTGGAGTAAGGTGGAGGAGGAGGACCTACCTGTACTCTGGTGCAAGGTAGAGGAGGAGGACCTACCTGTACTCTGGTGTAAGGTGGAGGAGGAGGACCTACCTGTACTCTGGAGTAAGGTGGAGGAGGAGGACCTACCTGTACTCTGGTGTAAGGTGGAGGAGGAGGACCTACCTGTACTCTGGTGCAAGGTAGAGGAGGAGGACCTACCTGTACTCTGGTGTAAGGTGGAGGAGGAGGACCTACCTGTACTCTGGAGTAAGGTGGAGGAGGAGGACCTACCTGTACTCTGGTGTAAGGTGGAGGAGGAGGACCTACCTGTACTCTGGTGTAAGGTAGAGGAGGAGGACCTACCTGTACTCTGGTGCAAGGTAGAGGAGGAGGACCTACCTGTACTCTGGTGTAAGGTAGAGGAGGAGGACCTACCTGTACTCTGGTGTAAGGTAGAGGAGGAGGACCTACCTGTACTCTGGTGTAAGGTAGAGGAGGAGGACCTACCTGTACTCTGGTGTAAGGTGGAGGAGGAGGACCTACCTGTACTCTGGTGTAAGGTAGAGGAGGAGGACCTACCTGTACTCTGGTGCAAGGTAGAGGAGGAGGACCTACCTGTACTCTGGAGTAAGGTGGAGGAGGAGGACCTACCTGTACTCTGGAGTAAGGTGGAGGAGGAGGACCTACCTGTACTCTGGTGTAAGGTGGAGGAGGAGGACCTACCTGTACTCTGGAGTAAGGTGGAGGAGGTACTCGGGCTGGTATAATCTCAGGACACAGCTGCGTCTCAAGGAGCTCAGCTGTGGGGGGACAAGACAGTGTTATCCCACGATCAAGGGGTTAGGGGAGGGGGTGGAGGGGGGTAGAGGGGGAAGGCGAGGGGTGGATGGGGTGGATAGGGTGGATGGGGTAGAGGGGGAAGGAGAGGGGTGGGGTGGGTGGACGGGGTGGAGTGGGGGGTGGATGGGGAAGGAGTGAAAGGGGGGAGGAGAGGGGTGGAGGTGGGGTAGAAGGAGGGGTAGAGGGGGTGGAGGTAGATACATTAAATGGGCCCCCTCAATACTAATGGGCTCCCAGTTCTAATGGCTAGGTAAGAGTAAGTTAAATGAAGGCCAATTAGGGGTAAAGCCTATTAGGATTGGGGTCTATTAGGACTGGTGCCAAACATGGTCTCAAATAATGGTGACAATATTGGTGCCAATCATAGTGTTAATATTCGTGCCAAAAGTGGTGTCAATGATGGTGTCAATAATGATGTTTAGTGATGGTGTCAGCTAGAGTCATTACCATTAATAGTTCTAAGGACATCAGGTGCGGTTGGCCTGTCCTCGGTATCATACGGGTGATGGTGGTGGTGGTGGTGGTGGGCGGAGGTGGTGGTGCTGGTGGTGGTGATGGTGGGCTGGGGGGAGTTGCTGGAGGTCACCATGCCTCCCTCACCCCCTCTGTGGCCCCAACACCTACGGGAGAGAGAGAGAGAGAGAGAGAGGTAATCGTTTTGTGAGAAATATTTCAATCCTCCTTGAACTGACTGACTGGCCAAGTAAGTTGATTTAGTGCGGGCGGGTCTGTAGGTGTAAGAGACAAGATTTTCTATTCACACACACACACACACACACACACACACACACACACACACACACACACACACCTATCAATTGGATCTTTAGAACAAAAGCGCATCAATCAGCCCCGGTTTCTGTATCTATGATTTATAAGTAACTAAATATTCCAGGGTGACGCATCGTCCAGTTTTCAGACGTCATAACATATTAACACCACACCCCCGATATTCTCTCCCTGTGAATCCAAACTATTAAAAATAAAATAACAATTCTCCACTTGTATTAAATCAGCTTTACTTTAATTTATATACTGAAAGATATATTTTTCCTTTATTATTTACTTTAAAAACAAATATACCTGTTTTGTTTATATGGTGAACTGTATACCTGTATTATCTATCAATCTAAGGGTCTACAATGTGAAAAGAATTAATGAGTGATATAAATTGGTACAGGTGAGTCAAAGTTAATTCACAGGTAACACATACTGGTTGCTGTGATGACGACAGCTTCTACACCTTAGACAAATTCACGCCTAAGTGTCTCTAGCGTCGGCCATCTTCCAACACGAGGAGCAACCATTAGTGTTAGTATTATTATTAATGTGTAGTATTGATGTTGTGTGCTTCTGGGGGTACAGGGGAAGACGTGTGTGCGTGAGGACGTGGGTGGCGTGTGTGAGGACGTGGGTGGCGTGTGTGAGGACGTGGGAGGCGTGTGTGAGGACGTGGGTGGCGTGTGTGAGGACGTGGGAGGCGTGAAGACAGACATACCTGTTAGAGCGGGCGCGGGTGAGCAGTACGCCAGCCAGCAGAAGCAACACAAAGCCGCCCACTAGTCCCAGGAACACGCCCACCAGAGGGGACACGGGAGGCGACGACCCCCCCACCTCTACCATCCGCTTCTCCGCCACCTGTGGGAGAGAGAAAGAGGAGAAGGAAACAGATGAGGATAAAGTTAAAAGAACGGAAGAGGAAACGAGGACGAATAATCAGAGGTAAAACAGTCTCCAATAAACTTAACACAAGCTATTGGGGTTAACATAGTCAAACATACTCATGTGGTTGGTTAAGTGAAGCTAGGTTGAGTATCGTTGCTTTGCTTAGGTTAGGTTTGGTTAGGTTAGGTGGGACTCTTCTTTAAGCCAAAACACATTACGTAAGGCAGACATCCTGACCTTGAGACGGACGGCGTCGATCTGTTGGGGTAGACTGGCGCCCTTAGCGTTGACGGCGGTGACGGTGATGAGGTAGTCCTGACCAGGGGTTAGCCCGCCCACGTGGAACCTGGGGGTGTCCTCCTCCAGGGTGGCCAGGAGGGCGTGGGTGGGGGCAGCATACACCCGCGCCACGAACCTCTGCTTCAGCCCTCCGTCGTTACCTGGCGTGCACCCCACCTCCAGGCTGCCAGACGTCAGGTTCACCAACACACACTTGTCCACACGCTCCGGGGGTCCTGGTGCACACGGTGACACAGTTAACACGACTGACTGGTGCACACACGATCCTATACTAATGCAAAGTGTGTACAGTCAGTCTACACCTCTACCTTCTCTCCCCTCTCCTCGCCTTTCCCCCTCTCCTCACCCCTCCCCACCTCCACTCCTCGCCCTTCCTTCTCTCCTCACCTCCTCTCCTCGCTAGGTCCCTCTGCTAACCTGCCCTGACCTTCTCCCCTCCCCACCTCCATGACGTACCAGCCTCGATGACAGTGAACCTGCAGGGGTCAGCCTGGGTGCCTACTGCATTGGTCGCCCAGCAGGATAAGGTTCCGTAGTCCCTCGGTGACCTGTGAACAGAGACGCACATCATGGTTAGCATAGGTCAAAGGTCAAGTGTAATTAGAGGTCACAGTGATCGATAGTTTCACAGTGACCTGGAGTGAAAGATCATAGTTACTAGGGGATTCAAGGTCAGAGGTCATGTAATTATACATGAGAGGGTCTCATGGTATCGCGGTGACCTAGGACTAAAAGCCCCAGTTATTAGAGGACAAAGGTTAACAGTCTTAAGGTAAAAGGTCAACTGGTATATAAAAATAATCATATTTTACTACACTGGTGTTATACCGACGAGTATAATTCAAGTACGTAAGTGTATAATTCTCCGAATGTGTTGTATAATGTACGTGCGTGTGTGGTTATTATTCACCTACCTGGGTGTATAACTAACTTACCAGAGAGTATAATTAAGGTACCTGGGAGCATAACACCTACCTGGGAGTATAATTCACCTGCCTGGGAGTATAATTCACCTACGTGGGAGTATAATTCACCTACCTGGGAGTATAATTCACCTACCTGGGAGTATAATCAAGCTACCTGGGAGTATAATTAACGTACCTGGGTGTATAATCGAGAATACTAAGGCCCCGCTCCAGGGTAATACGGTGACGATCGACTCGGATGGTGTCCAGTGTGTTGTTAAAGATCCAGGTGTAGGTGAGGTGGTCGCAGGGCTGGGCGTCGACCCGGCAGGTGAGGCGAGTGCTCTCCCCCTCCGCCACCGCCACCGTCTGCGGCCCCTCCAGACACACCGGCAGGTCTTGGGGGAGAGAGAGAGAGAGAGAAAGAGAGTGATAAAGAGATAGAGAAATAGACGTAAATATATAGACAAATATAGAAAATAAATAAAAAATGAGAGAGAAAGAGAGGTACACACACACACGCATCAGACCGCTATCTCTCGTTCCTATCTCTAAAATCTCTCAGCGATATCATCTCTAGGTAACTTCTATACTCGTCATCAGGAGAGACCAATGTACTTCAGCCTGGAGCGGATTACCTGTAGTGACCCTCTTAAGTGACGTCTTTCAGGTAACTAATAACGAAGATGGTGGTGAGGGGTGAGGGGAGGGGTGAGGGGAGGGGTGAGGGAAGGGGTGAGGGGAGGGGTGAGGGGAGGGGTGAGGGGAGTGGTGAGGGGAGGGGTGAGGGGAGTGGTGAGGGGATTGGTGAGGGGAGGGGTGAGGGAAGAGGAGGGATGATGAAAAGAGAGAGATCAGAGGTGAAGAGAGGATGGGAAGAAAGAGGTTTGGGAAGGAGAGGGAAGAGAAGAGGGGTGAGGGAAGGAGAGGAATGAGAGGAAGGAGGATACAGGATGAAGCCAATAAAGTCAAAACCACCTGAAGAAGCCAATAAAAGAAAAATATTGCCTTCATAATCAACCACAACTCATCAATGACATCACAGGAGGTAACCAATTAACACTTACGTACAATATCACCTCTAAATACCTGAGTCACCATGACGAAGCACAAAATAACCAAACACTTTAAAGAGTTATTGATTATGACATCATTAAAACGTCATACCTCATTGACAACTTAAGGTAATTCTAGTACACTTTACACCCTCACTAGTACACTTTACACCCTCACTAGTACACTTTACACCCTCACTAGTACACTTTACACCCTCACTAGTACACTTTACACCCTCACTAGTACACTTTACACCCTCACTCGTACACTTTACACCCTCACTAGTACACTTTACACCCTCACTAGTACACTTTACACCCTCACTAGTACACTTTACACCCTCACTCGTACACGTTACACCCTCGCTAGTACACTTTACACCCTCACTAGTACACTTTACACCCTCACTAGTACACTTTACACCCTCGCTAGTACACTTTACACCCTCACTCGTACACTTTACACCCTCACTAGTACACTTTACACCCTCACTAGTACACTTACACCGTACATCGAGGTTGACTGGGTTACTGGTGGTAGAGCCGAGAGCGTTGGCAGCCGTGCAGGTGTAGTTACCGGCTGAGGATCGACGCACCATCTGTAGCACCAAGTTCATCCCTGACACCAATACACCGGATTTACGTTGGTTGGTGACTTGTTGTCCCTGTTGGTGAGAGAGTGGTGGTGATAGTGGTGGTGATAGTGGTGGTGATAGTGGTTGTTATTGGTGGTGATAATGGTTGTTATTGGTGGTGATAGAGGTTGTGGTTATTAATGGTGGTGATAGTGGTGGTGGTGATGAGTGGTGGTGATGATAGTGGTGGTGGTGGTGAGTGGTGGGGAATGTGCTTATTGATGGTGGTGATAGTGGTGATGAATGGCTAGTGATGGTGAATTAGAGGTGATAGTGATGTGGTGGTGCTATCTATCTCTCTATCTATCTATCTATCGCCCCTCTTCCCCTACCTCCTCTCCCTTCTACTCTCTCAGCCTCTCTTTCTCCCTCTCTCTCTCTCTCTCTCACACTTTCTCTTTCTCCCCCTCCGTTCTTTTTCTTCCTCCCATTATTTCTGCCACTTCCCTCCCTATCTATCTCCTCCCTCACTCCCTCCCTCTCTTTCCCTCTCCTCCTCCATCACTCTCTTCTCCCTCCCTCTCTTCCCCTCTCTCTCAAACTTTCATCCGCTAGACAATCTCCCTGGCAAGAGGATTAAATGTCACCGAACATTCTCCCTTCCTTTCTCTCCCTTTCACTCTCCCCTTCATTCACTCCCTTCCTCTCTCCTTCAATCTCTCCCTCCCTTCCTCTCTCTCCCCTTCTCTCTCTTCCATTATCTCCCTCCCTCCCTTCTTCTCTCCTTCTCACTGCCCCTATCACTCATATGACCTCCATGAAGGGGGAATAGGATGTCACCTCACACTCTTCCTCTCTGCCAGTCCCCTACACCTTCACTCTCCCTCCTCCCCCCATCCTTCTCCCTCCTTCCCTTCTCAACTCCCTATATCCTTCCCTCCCTGTCACTCTCTACCTCCCTCCTTCTCTCCCTACCTCCCTCCTTCTCTCCCTCCTACTCACGTTCCTCCTCCAGATGACGTCCCAGGTTGGAGGATTGGCGTCGACCTCACACTCGAAGTACACGTCCTTGCCCTCAGTGATGGGTTCGTTGCCCAGGTTGGCCCCGAGCTCCAGCCTCACCCGCGGCGCGACTGACCTCATCCACGGCACAGACAAAGGTTAGATAAGGTCACCAGGGCACAGATAAGGTTAAGTAAGGTCAATAAGACAATATATATGAGTGTGTGAGAGTGATAGAGTGTGTGAGAGTGTGTGAGAGTGATAGAGTGTGTGAGAGTGTGAGAGTGTGAGTGTGAGAGTGTGTGAGTGTGTGAGTGTGAGAGTGTGTGAGAGTGATAGAGTGTGAGTGTGTGTGAGAGTGTGATTAATGATAGCAAGCTAAAAGGATCTAGAGTCCCTGGTGGTAAAGCTCTTCATTGAAGGACCTGTCTGGGGGGAGGAGGAGGAGGAGGAGGAGGAGGAGGAGGAGGAGGAGGAGGAGGAGGAGGAGGAGGAAGTGAAATAGGAGAAGAAAAAGAAGAAAGAAAAGAGAAAGGTAGGGGGAGAAAGAGACAGACAGACACACAGACAAAGGGATGAAATAAGAGCTGGAAGGGAAGGGGCAGACAAGAGGGATAAACGAGGAAGAGAGAGAGAGAGAGAATCAGAAGCAACAAAAGACTAAGAGAGGAACAGATAGAAATAAATAAATAAATCCAATCTGAAATATTGGCAGCGGATATCATTCGTGGACTCGTGTATAAGCAAAAATATAAATAAAAACAACTAAACAAACAAACAAAAACAAGTGAGATTAGGTAACAGTTTGTTTATTTTGACGTAATATAAAAAAAACAACTTAGTTTTTTATTTGACTTTAAAAGGAACAACTAAACAACTAAATTAAATAGGTTTCTCTCTATTGGCGGAAGGGTTGTAAACTCAAGCGAGATTCAACCAATCATAGATGAGATGATGGTAAATGTCAGCCAATGAGGTTGAAGCGATGTCCGCCTTAGCAGACATACATTACTACATTAACTAGCAACTATATTTAATTCAGACTCAGATTAGATATTTAAGTAGGGATATTAATCTAATACGTAGATACAAAAGAGCTCATTAATTTAAACTGATTCATAATATTAATGTGTGTTATGAGTTGTCTTTGTCAGGGTCCCGTTAAGCCGTTTCCCCTCAAGTGGCCGGAATTACCATCAACATAAGCTACTTTCCCTTTCTTTCTTTCTTCCTTCATTCATTCATTCGCTTCTTTCTTCCTTTCTTCCTTCCTTCCTTCCTTCCTTCCTTCATTGTCATTGATTCGCCCATAACTGGTGCAACAGATATGACTTTGTTGGGGAAGGAGAACGAGGCCATAGTGTGTGTGTGTGTGTGTGTGTGTGTGTGTGTGTGTGTGTGTGTGTGTGTGTGTGTGTGTGTGTGTGTGATGTTTTCTTGTTAGAATAGATGACATTCCTTGATAATGATTCTCAGAAAATCTAAATTAACCTAACCTAACCTAGTCTACACCTGACCTAGTATAATTTAAACTAAGCAGAAATATAATCTAGAGCCTTGTAAAAATACTATTAGATAATCTAGAGCCTTATAGAGATACTAACACACAGCTTAGAGCCTCCCAGACATACAAACAGACACCTTAGAGCCATACAGACATACTCACAGACGACTTAGAGCCATACAGACATACTCACAGACGACGCGTATGACGGTGGTGGTGGTAATGCCAGGAGCAGTGATGTTGGGATTGAAAGCCGTACAGGTGAGGGTGGCCAGGTGGTCCTCTGCGGCAGGTTTTACCTTGACGAAGGAGGAGGTCCGATCCCCGAGGTGACGTGACTGAGGAAGAGAGTTTAGCTCCAGTACCTTGACAGTATGTTTAGGGGTTCGACAGATACCCTTATGAAGACAGTTTAGTTAAGTTACCCCTTGAATTATACATAGGGGGTTCGACAGATACCCTTATTAAGAAAATCTAGTTAAGTTACCCCTTGAATTATACATAGGGGGTTCGACAGATACCCTTATGAAGAAAATCTAGTTAAGTTACCCCTTGATTTTTTTTTTTAGGCTTGTATAGCTTCAACAAATGCCACTATTAACTTTTCCTACCACATGAAAGTATATTTACGAGTCTCCCCAACACAACCAATAAGAAAGTCCGGTTAAACTGCCCCTTGAAATACGTTTATGGTTTGATCTGATGTGACTTAGAGGAAAGTATGGCCAAGTTACCCCTTACTATCATACAGGAGGTGATCCACAAGTTGTCCTGAGTAACATCACAGAGGAAAAGCTGGGACGAGTTCTCAAGATCAACTATTGAGAATTTTCATATGATTTTTTTCCTAATGACTTTTTTCCCCCTGTGAAATTTTCCCAGATTTTTCCCCTTTGAATATTTCCCAAGACTATTTTCCTTATGACTTTTTCCCGTGTTAGGTTAGGTTACGATAAAAGATCCTTATATCCCATAGGAACCTTTTACTCACGGTGGAGGCCAGGGCGGTGGTGACGTCGTGGTTAGGGGAGGTCAGGGTCCAGGAGAGGGTGGCGGCGGGGTAGGCGCCCTCGGCCACACACTCCAGCCTCGCCTCTTGACCCTCCACCAGCGGGGACTGCGGCGACCGGATGCTGACGGACTTGGGACGTACTGTAGTGGAGGAGAGAGAGAGAGAGAGAGAGAGAGAGAGAGAGAGGTAAATAAATAAATAAATAGAGATAAATATATATATACACAGACAGACAGACAGACTGCACTGATAGATATAAGAACAGCACCATCCCATCTATTGTTAAAATAATAAACAACTCCTGATTTATGTACTGTACAGCCCTGTAAATGTATTCAACGCATATCATTTTGTCTAAATCAAATGTAAGTTCGTAAATTTTCAGCCACCGGCTGCAACACTATTAATAAACCGTTTATTATTATTATTATCATTATTATTATTACATACACCAAAACCAAACTCACTCTATTTTCTCCACCAATCTCGTCATATATCACACACCACAAATCAAAATATAATCTAACTCAGGTAAATTTCTAAAAAAAAAAAAAAAAAAATCGGCCCTAAAACTCTATTGTAATATCAGTAAAATGTTTTTGGTTTGAATAGAAAAATAAAATGATGAAATAGTCACTGGAAAAACATGTTTGTGGAAATATGACTGTTGTACGTGTGTGTGTGTGTGTGTGTGTGTGTGTGTGTGTGTGTGTGTGTGTTTTAATGGATGCGTATGTAAGTGTGAGAGAGACAGACAGACAGACAGACAGACAGAGGGCAATACTCACAATACAGCAGGAGAGCCAGAGTGGTAGAGAGAGGTTCAGTGATGTTGTTGTTGGTGGCGCGGCAGGTGAGGTTGGCGTGTACATAGTCCCTACTGAGGGCTGGGATGCTCACCTCCGTCCTCACCTGCCGCACGCCCGCTCCCACCATCGAGGGGGCGTGGGAGGGACTTGAGGCATGGGAGGAGGAGGAGGAGGTGCTGATTGGCCCATTGTGTCCCAGGATGAGGCTGTGATTGGCCAGGAGCGTTGACCCTCTCCACCAGGTGACTTCCGGTACCGGCCAACCTATTAGAATGAGGTAGATGAATGTCAAGAGGTCAACTGGGGTCATGTTTTGGGGGGTCATAAGGTCAATTGGGGTTATGTTTTGTGGGGTGATATTGTTATCTCTCTCACTTCCCTCACCTCACCAATAGAGGAAAAAAGTACCTCACTTCCCTCACCTCCTGTAGCGACGCAGTAGAGAGTAAGAGGTTCTCCCTCTGTGAGAGGTCCCAGGAGGCCAGCTGGGACAGGTCGGTCCATCTGGTCCACCACAACCAGGCGGGACGGTACAACTGTAAGGAAGAAATGGTACACTTGTTAGGGGTACAATGATACAGTTATATAATGGTACCTAACCTAACCTAACCTAACCTAACCTAACCTAACGAACCAACTAACCTAACCTAACCAAACCTAACGAACCAACGAAAAATAACGTAACCAAACATAACGTAACCTTGGGAGAGAGAAACACACACACACACACACACACACACACACACACACACACACACACACACAGGAGACGCCACGGGAACACAGAAGACAATACCATTTACAAACACTGTGATGACGCGTTCGATTCTTACAGGGGAAAAAAAAACAGTATTTGTGTTACTATTGTGTTACTGTTGCTACCGTTGTGTTATTGTTGTGTTACTGTTGTTGTTACTGTTACTGCCGTTGTGTTATTGTTAGTTTACTGTTGTTGTTACCGTTGTATTACTGTTGTTTTACTGATGTGTTACTGTTGATACCGTTGTTTTACTGTTATGAATTCTATCTCCGTTTCTGTCCTGTTATTTACTGTTATTTTGGGGTGTTATTCAGGTTTTGTATCTGTTATTGTATGTTCTTTCTCTGTTCATGGTTCGTTATTTACTGTTATTGTGTGTTTTGTTCTGTTTATGTTTCCTGTTATTTTTTGTTTTGTGTTCTTCATTATGTTATTGTTATTTTGTTCTCTCTCTCTCTTTCTCTTTGTTCTCCATGTAATTCCTTGCTTTATTTGTTCTCGTAATTGCCTGTTCTTCTGTTCTTCATCCAATCTTTGCTTACAGTGTGTAGTCTCAGTCCTAATAGGCCCCAGTCCTAACAGACCTCAGTCCTAATAGACCCCAGTCCTAATAAACCCCAGTCCTAATAAACCCCAGTCCTAATAGGCCCCAGTCCTAATAGACCCCAGTCCTAATAGACCCCAGTCCTAATAGACCCCAGTCCTAACAGACCCCAGTTCTAATAGACCCCAGTCCTAATAGACCCCAGTCCTAATAGACCCCAGTCCTAACTGACCCCAGTTCTAATAGACCCCAGTTCTAATTGACCCCAGTCCTAATAAACCCCAGTCCTAATAGACCCCAGTCCTAATAGACCCCAGTCCTAATAGACCCCAGTCACTCTTAATAATATACACCCTAGTTCTATTAGACCCCGGTTCTAAAAGGCTCTCCCCTCTATGACATTAATCCAACTGGTTACGTTACGTTAATTCAAGGGCCCAATAGGACTGTGTAGGGGAAGGGGTCTATTAGGACAGGGGGGCCCATTTAACCCAGCTACCGTGTCTAATCCAATCTAGGTTGAGGTACAAATAGCAGATGTTGTCTTCCACTCCCCTAGTCATATATTTCCTCTCACACCT
>CAUDMG010003668.1:867500-872500 GCA_958450375.1 Homarus gammarus | reverse complement strand
CTATAAGGATATTTAAGTCATCCCAGCCTTCCAAACATTACTTATTATCACGGTGAGAGAGAGAGAGAGAGAGAGAGAGAGAGAGAGAGAGAGAGAGAGAGAGAGAGAGAGAGAGGCATTACAAGTGTGGATTGTTTGATGGTGGGTTGTGGTGGGTAATGGTGGGTGATGGTGGGTGATGGTGGGTAATAGTGGGTTGTGGGAAGGGACAGCTGTACACAAAGGGAAACATCATAGTGGAATAAATCTCTTTAAAACAATTCAAATGACCAGAAAGACAATAAATGAGAGACTATTCTTTGCTCACCAACCCGCGTGGAAGTGACAAAAGAGTTCCTAAGTGTAAAATAAAGTGATCTATAACTTGGTCTTCATTAACCTGGCGAGAATGTGGTGGTGTGGTGGTTTGGTTGCGTCCGAGAGGTGGTTGGGTGGAGGGAAGGAAGGGGGGCGATACCTCCATGGCGCTAATTTATATTTCTAACACTCACTGAACAAATCATATTGAAAAAAAAGTTATTTTATATATGTGAATGAGGTGGTAAAAATAGCTGTGGGCGGTTCTGTTGATATATTTGGCGCCAGGTTTTTCTTTCTTTTTTGTTAACTGGCGTCATTATCCGCCTCCACTGATTGGTTGAAGCTGACCAATGGGGATTCATCTTCAGCTTGTTGGTGTTTGAGGCCAGATTGTAATAATAGTTAGCTTGTAATAATAACCAGGATGGACTCCCCAGGTAATAATTGGTTGCAGGAAAGTTACGACACATATTTTCGGACAACAATGAGAATTTTAAATGCTAAATAACGGTAAATTATCTCATACTCGACCCAAAACCTGTCAAGGGTTTAACGTCACTGTGTATAAAAAACAAAAATGCTTTTAGTTTTTTTTTTCTGGTATTAACTAGCAGTATGTCATCAAGCACAACACACTATGCATTACAACGATACTTTAATCACTTTGTATCCCGCTATAAATTAAGGATATTTACATAATGCACGACAAAATACTGCAAAAAGTGGGCGTTCCCAAATGACGTCATAGAACAAGTGACGAGCGAGAAGCGTCCAGGAGTGTGCAGGTAAAGGCTGGGTTAGAGGCCCTAAATTCACAACTTTATCAATAATTAAAGCCATGATGGGTATTTCCTGGCGTTTAAAAGGACATTTTCTAATACCTACAGCCTCGTGCCGTCACCACAGCTCCGAGTAAACAAAATATTGGTCAGAACGATTTGGGGATTGTTGGAGAAAATCCTAACCTAACCTAACCTAACCTATCAAAGCCTAGTCTACCTAACCTACCTAACCTAACCTAACCTAACCTAACCTAACCTATCAAAGCCTAGTCTTCCTAACCTAACCTAGCCTACCTAACCTAACCTAACCTAACCTATCAAAGCCTAGTCTACCTAACCTACCTAACCTAACCTAACCTAACCTAACCTATCAAAGCCTAGTCTTCCTAACCTAACCTAGCCTACCTAACCTAGCCTACCTAACCAAACCTAACCTAACCTAACCTATCAAAGCCTAGTCTTCCTAACCTAACCTAGCCTACCTAACCTAACCTAACCTAACCTAACTGCAATTTTGTCCAATGTTCGTTAAATAGGTTAAGGTCCAGTCGGAATTTAACTCGTATAACATTCTGTCCAATGGAATTTCATATAATGAGATTCAGTCCAGTGAGATTTTGTTCAATGGTCTGAAGTGGAGGTGTTTTGTCCAGTGAATACCTGTCCAGTTACTATCTGTCCAATGAGTACTTGTTCAGTGTACCTGTCCAGTATGAACCTGTCCAGTGAATATCTGTCCAGTATGTTTTGTCCAAGTTCGGCGGGGGAGGGGGGAGGGGGGAGGGGGGAAGGGGGGTTGTCGAGAAAAAATTCGGTTTCTCTCAAAAGTTTTAATGAATTACGAGCCACAAGTCCTTAGTTCTTGTGTGTGTGTGTGTGTGTTTTAGATCTCTCTCTCTCTCTCTCTCTCTCTCTCTCTCTCTCTCTCTCTCTTCCCCTTCCCCTATCATTCTCACTCCCTCTCTCCCTCTCCCTTGGTCACCGCGCCCCTGGACCAGTAAGGACAGGCCACACACCAGTATTTTTAGAACCCTGTCTTCAATTATAGATAGACTAGGGCCCATGCAAATGAAGTGTGTGTGTGTGTGTGTGTGTGTGTGTGTGTGTGTGTGTGTGTGTGTGTGTGTGTGTGTGAGTAAATTCTTGATGAACAATGTCATTTACACTCTAATAATAATAATAATAATAATAATAATAGTAATAATAATAATAATGATAACCACCACCACTACCACCCCCACTACCACCACCCCCACCACCACCACCACCACCACCACCACCACCACCACTACTACCACCACCACCACCACCATCACCACCACCACCACCTGTAGTTATAGCAGCATGTTACCCCCCCCCCCTCATCTATGCTGAGTGTGTTTTAATTATCTATTGGTTGGTTTCCGTTTAGCTGTATTTGATATGCATGACGTTTGTGTCTCTTCCACGTTAATGTTCCCTCCCCCTCTGTCTGTCTGTCTGTCTGTCTGTCTGTCTATCTGTCTGTCTGTCTGTCTGTCTGTCTGTCTGTCTGTCTATCTATCTATCTGTCTGTCTGTCTGTCTGTCTGTCTGTCTGTCTGTCTGTCTGTCTTTCTGTCTATCTGTCATGCTGTGTGTCTGTCTGTCTTTGTTTTTCTCTTTCCTTTTAACTCTCTCTCTCTCTCTCTCTCTCTCTCTCTCTCTCTCTCTCTCTCTCTCTCTCTCTCTCTCTAATTACGGTATATATCCCAACCTAAGTTAGATTAGATTAAATTAGTTTAGGTTAGGTTAGGTTAGGTCAGGTCAGGTCAGGTCAGGTGAGGAGTCCAAATTCCGGTCAACATTGTCGGAAAATACTGGCCGGAAAATAGCGCTAGACAGTGTGTATGGGACCCGGAAATAAATCAAAAGAAATGACCCAAGATAGATAGAGATATATGAGCTATTATGAACATACTGTGATCTTTGATATACTGTTACAGGTCAAATGGTCCCAGTCCTAATAGCCCCCTAGTTCTATTCTTCTTTCTAATAGGCACCTCATTCTAATAGATTTCAGGAAATAATAGGCCCCATTCCTAATAGATTCCATTCTTAAAATGCCTTTGTCCGTATGGTTAGGTTAGGTTGGGTTTAGGTTAGGTTAGGACTGGGCCCCTCTCCTTTCTCCCTTCCTTTTCTCTCCCTTCTCCTTACCTCCCTCTTCCAAACTTTCCCTTTTACCCTCTGCTTTCTCTCTTCTTCCCTCTCCTCTTCCCTTATCTCCCTTCCTTCGTATTTTTCTTCCTCCCTATTTTGCCTTATCTCCCCCTCTCTTTCCCTCCTCCTCTTCCTCTCCTTTCAATTACTCTCCAGTTATCCCTCACATCTCCTTACCCCTTCTTCCGTCTTCCTTCACCTCTCCCTCACCTCCCCTTTAGTACCCAACCCTCTTTGATGTCTTTCTCCTCCTCCTCCTCCTCCAACCCCTCCCTCCCTTCCTTCTCTAATTAGTTCTCTTGTATAGAAAATGGTACTCTCTCCCTTCTCTCTTCCTCTCTTCTTATCTCCCCTCCCTCTCTCCTTACCATCTCTCCCCTTACCTCCCCTTACCAAACCTAACCTCCTTCCCCCTCTCTCTCTCTCCCCTTACCACCCCTCTTCTTACTTTCCCTCCTTCCTTCTCTACCATCTCTCCCCCTCCCCCTCTCTTCCCTTCTTCGCCTCATTAGTACTCACGTGTAGAAGGGGAACCTGGCACCATCCTTGTACCAGAGCACCAGGAGGGGAGCATCACCATTATGGGCGTGGGTCACCAGGCAGGGTAGCTGTGTGGGCGCCCCTGCCACGCCCTCCACTCTCCTCACAGGCAGGGAAGGCACGGCCATTGACCCCTCTACCACGCCGTCCTTTGCAGATATCACTGAGGGGGAGAGAGAATTGGTGATTAGTGGTGTTATAGGCGTGGGTTAGTGGTGTCATGGGCGTGGATTAGTGGTGTTATGGGCGTGGGTTAGTGGTGTTATGGGCGTGGGTTATTGGTGTTATAAAGTCATGCACTCAGAAAAGGTCAAAACAGGTCACATACTCCAAGGTCAAAGCAGGTCACACAAATCAAAAAAGGTCATAAAAGGTGGAAAGGGAGCGACGGGGGGGGGGGGGTGAGGTAAGTGGGTCGAGTAGTCTTTTCAGGCTTCTGGGTCCTCTTGAGCAAGATGGCGTTTTATATTTTGCCTCGTGAACGCCCTCAAGTGTACCTCCTCCACGCACACGCACACACACACACACACACACACACACACACACTGATGGATACCTACATCTGTGTATGTGTGTGGGGAGTGGGAGGGAGTGGTGTGGGTGTGGGGAGAGGTGTGTGTGTGTGTGTGGGTGTGGGGAGAGGTGTGTGTGTGTGTGTGTGTGTGTGTGTTTTATTTCTTCCTCTTCCTTTTCGTCTTGTTTTATTTTCTTGTGTTTAAGTGTTTTTTATTTTTCCTCTTCTTCACGTGATATATTTATCTTCCTCTTCTTCTTTTCGCTTTCTTTTTTCACGCACTTTCCTTTCCTTATCTTCCCAGTTTCTTCTTCTTCTTCTTCTTCAAAGGAAAGTGAACTGTGTAAGTTTTAATATATTCAGAGCCTGATGGATAGTGTTGGTGGCAGAGGACAACACCCCTCTCTCACTCTCTCTCACTTTCTCTCTAACTCACTCTCTCACTTTTTCTCTCACCCTCATTCACTTTCACACACACACACACACACACACATCTCATGACTCGCCCTGAAGATCCCATGGAGTTTCTTACTAGTATGGACCATTCCTGACCACCTGTGACCTATAACCTCTTGACCTCTCTGTGACATTAATCCCTTTAGCACACTGACTGACCTTCCATTTTCTTTTCCTTTACCAGTGACCACCCAAAAGTTTCTGAGACACTTTGTTGATGTTTTTCTC
>CAUDMG010003668.1:860000-862500 GCA_958450375.1 Homarus gammarus | reverse complement strand
GTCTATAATCTGGGCTAGTTAAGTTAGAGTTATAGTGTTATGATAAACTGGTCATATAATTTATCAGGCCTTTCACTCTGCTTCACTCTGCTTCACTCGGTTCACTCTGCTCTACTCGGTTCACTATGCTTCACTCTGCTTCACTCTGCTTCACTTGGCTCACTCTGCTTCACTCTGCTTCACTCGGTTCACTCTGCTTCACTCGGTTCACTCTGCTTCACTCGGTTCACTCATATTGTAAACTTTTTAAAAATTTCATTCATCATTTTTTGGGTGGTTGTGATGTCAGGTTATTTTTTTTTACTGGAAATTTAAATGTGGATTATATTATTGGCATGGAGACATCGTCATCACTATCACCACCATCACCACTATCGTCACTACCCTTACCACCAGTATCATCACTACCCTTACCACCACTATCACCATCACCATACATCACCATCACCATCACCATCACCACCATACATCACCATCACCACACATCACCACACATCACCATCACCATCACCATACATCACCATCACCACCATACATCACCATCACCACCATACATCACCATCACCACCATCACCATACATCACCATCACCACCATCATTATCATCACCACACATCACCACTGTAGAGCAACAGCAGACATAACAGCCCTTAAGTCCGTTTAGCATAAGGGTCTATATCAGGTTCTGGGGGGGGTCGTGACTTCCGCCCTGTCTGCCACCTTAATAGGATGAGTCAGGTGAGGGGGGGGGGGATTAAGGGGGAGGGGAGAGGTGAGGGGGAGAGTGAGGGGGAGGGGAAGGGGTGAGGGGGAGGGGGTGAGGGGGAGGGGAAGGGGTGAGGAGGAGGGGGTGAGGGGGGGTTGCGGTAATGTAAATGAATTCTGAAATTTCGCTTCAATCGGAAGCCGGAGACAGTTTCATGACGGTGAGGGGAAGGAGGGGGGAGGAGGGGGGAGGAGGGGAGGTAGAGACATAAAGAGGGGTGGAGGGGAGAGGAAGATGGAAGGTGGAGAGGGGGGAGGAGAGGAAAGGAAGAGACATTAGCAGGATGAAAGGGGAGAGGAGGGGGAGGAAGGGAAGGAAGGGGGGAGGGGTGATGGGAGAGATGGGGGGAGTAGGGAGGATATACGGTGCTCTTCCTATAGTAAATACCTCCATATACACACTTAATATACACAGCAAATTAATGTATATACAAAAACTTCATCAATTAACATTTTTCTCAGTAATTTCTATGGATGTTTATACAGTACTCTCTCTCTCTCTCTCTCTCTCTCTCTCTCTCTCTCTCTCTCTCTCTCTCTCTTATTCCCTATCTTCTTCCCTTACCTCTCTCTCCTCCTCTTCCTGTTCTTCTTCCCCCTTCTCTTTCATTTATTTACTCCCCACATCCTTGTTCTCCTCCCCTCTCTCTCTCTCTTTCCTTCGCTTTCTCTCCCTCTACTGTCCCTGTTCTTCCGTCTCTCTCTCTCCCTTACTTTATTTCTCCCCTTGTCTTAATCATCCTTCCTCCCTGTGTATAATTACGTGTGTGTGTGTGTGTGTGTGTGTGTGTGTGTGTGTGTGTCATTACGTTCACAGCGTGTATACTTCCTCTTGTACAAACGCCATGACCATTAACAGCGTGTACACCACCACTACCACGTGTCAAGACGTACGCACACAAACACACACACCATGAACGTAATAGTCTGTACACATCCATCGTGTGTGTGTGTGTGTGTGTTTGTGTATGTATTATTTACAAATATTATAAACATTAAAATCATGTACACCTTTGCATGTGTATAAGTATATAAATTTTCCATAGTTAGTTTATCCGTGTGCACGACCACGGTGTACACAGTCACTGGCGTACAGGTAGTCCCCGCGATGCTTTGATCACGTCTCAACAAGTCTGAACAAGTTTCAACGAGTTTGAACTTGTTTAAACGTGGCCATCGGCGTGTAGAAGCAATCTGGCAGAGAGGTCAGACTTACTTGTGCTCTTTCATTCATCTCGGATCAAATTCTTTAAAACTCGTACGACAAGTTTTTCCCGTGTGTAAATAACATGTGAACATATCAAGATAACAGGTGAACATAGCAAGAAAACATGTGAACCTAACAAGCTAACAGGTGAGCATATCAAGATAACAGGTGAACGTAACAAGATAACAGGTGAACATATAAAGATAACAAGTGAACAGAAGACATTACACCTGGGGGGCCAAGATGACGACCTAATTACTCCCCAAATCCCGCAGGTAATTGTCCACGTTTCCTCATCTCAGATTACAGGGAAGATTTTCACGTAAGAAAGTTTTTAGGATCCTACATTTGTAACTTTTTCATTTTACACTGAAGATATTTTTAAGATCAGTCATTTGTAAGTTTTATTTTTAATTTTTCACGTAATTTTTTTTCTAAGATCCCAAATTTGTAACTTTGATTTTTCATTACCTAACCTAAACCTAACGTAACCTAACCTAACCTAAACCAAACCTAACCTAACCTAACC
>CAUDMG010003668.1:852500-855000 GCA_958450375.1 Homarus gammarus | reverse complement strand
ATAAATAATTTCCTTGATATTCCATACTAGTTTAATACATGAGAGGTTCTAAACGGTCAAAAGGTCAAGAGGTCAAAAGGTCAAATAAGGTCAAAAGGTCAAAAGGTCAAGAGGTCAAAAGGTCAAATAAGGTCAAAAGGTCAAGAGGTCAAGAGGTCAAAAGGTCAAATAAGGTCATAGTTCTATTCAAACCCTCAAAAAAGAGGCCGTGGGCGAGAGGTGCAGAGGCAGCGTGAGTTGGTATCTGGTTCGAGTGATATATTGTCTCCCCGGGTCAGCTGGTACCATTATTTCCTGGTGTGTTCTGTCGCCCTCACACTATGAACGACAACACTTTGGCTATACTGTACTCTCTCTCTCTCTCTCTCTCTCTCTCTCTCTCTCTCTCTCTCTCTCTCTCTCTCACTTAACCTATACTCTCCCTCACTCACTTCTCTCTCACACACACCAATTTTTTCTCATTCTTTTCTCTCTTTCTCTTTCACATCCTGATCTCTCTCTCTCTCTCTTATTCTGTTGCAGCAATTTATCGGTTGTATGTGTTCACTCGTCACTGTTTAAACTTTGATCGCTTCTGCGCGCGCGTGTGTGTGTGTGTGTGTGTGTGTGTGTGTGTGTGTGTGTGTGTGTGTGTCTCTCTCTCTCTTTTTCTCTCTATCTCCATCTATCTCTCTCCCCTAATACTGAGTCAACATTCATCGTCTCTATGGCTTCACTCGTCTCTATTTTAACTATTTTTTTTAACTCAATACCGTAACTTTACACGGTAGGGCCACCACACACACACACACACACACACACACACACACACACACACACACACACACACACACACACACACCACACCCACACTACCCCACACCCACACCACACCACACCCACACCACACCTACACCCCATAACACCAGACCAACACACAGTTTCTCTTGAGTGAGTGAGTGAGGAATGTATCAACTAGCGGCACCAGAGAGAGTACTACCACGATAGCTCCTCAAGTAGTACTCATAACAGCTAGAGTACACCATCACTTTAATTACTTACTGAACAATAAATAATCACTCAATCTCACCCTCAAATTGGTAGTTATTACACCAATTTCATCAACTTTCACCAAATATCAAAATTCTCCCTAAATTCGAATGACTAAATTGCATAGTTTGTTTACATTCAACCAAACACATGTGGCCACAACACTTCAACACCTGTGATATAAACAACTTCTTTTTTTTTTGGGACATTTCAGATTTAAATCATGCAGGTAAAAAAGCCTTTGACATGTGATATTAAATTAAGTTATCGTAAATAAACTAAAAGGTGACAGCACACACAAACACACACACCTGGCCAACGCTTCACTCAGGTAATTAACACTGGGATAAAAATGTATTACGGTAATTAAATTGTTGGAAAGTTTATTACGGTAATTAAATACGTTAAAAACTAAAGTACGGTACTGGTGTGGGTAGAATTATAAAGATTATTTCCCGTAATAATATAGATCATAGGATATATTTCTGGTCTAATAAAAAATAGTGTGTGTGGGGGGAGGGGGTGGAGGGTGGCTCAGTGTGTATTATAGTGAACCAAAAACATCAGATTACCGTAGTGTCGATACAGACTGAGACTATAAGACGAAATCCTCAGCTGTAACCTTAGCTATGATTCTATTACAATATATATATACTTTGTTATAATAATGATAATTCCAGTATGATTATTTAACCTATTCCCATAATGATTTGTAATTAGTAAACATTATAATGAATATGAGAAGATAAATGGTATGTAAATATCTCACTTAACCGGATGTTTAACGTATACGGATAAGACTCCCTCTCTGGAAATAAATATCCTGAGGAGGAGTATGAATGTTTGTAGAAGAATGATCTTATTCTTATTGAATTTATATCTCACGTCTATGGGAATTTTCCATGGAAATTAAGAGGATTTTCTAAGTGTTTAAAAATTTCCATAAAAAAGTAATATGGAAATTAATCGGACGTCATTAGTGATTAAAATAAAAATAAAGTAAAAAATTCTATGGAAATTTAGCGGACTTAGTGTTTTAAAATGTCCATAAGAACTACCAGGGAAACTAAACGAACCTCTATGGAAACTAAGCGGATTTCCTTTTAAGAGTTTCCAGTTACGACCATCAAGAGCTCTGGAACTGGAACACCACAATGGTAATCTAAATGAGAAAATTATCTAACTAAAAAAAATAGAACTTAACAACTCACAACTGTCTGTACTTCCTGGACGTGTGTTAAGACTTCCAGATTAACCTCTAAAGGCTTCCAGAATAAGACCATCAAGGCTTCCAGATTAAGACCTTCAAGGTTTCCAGGACTGCAAGGCGATAATGGGTGTATTAAGAGGCAGAAGAGGGGTCTTGTTTACACTCTTTTTTTACACTTTCCAGGACATATCGCTGGACCCTGTGTAGATACTTCTTCTTGGCCAGGTCACACCCACACAAGAGATTTCCAGGATACACGGA
>CAUDMG010003668.1:812500-845000 GCA_958450375.1 Homarus gammarus | reverse complement strand
GCTCATTCAGCTCATTCTGGTCATTGGTCATTGAGAGGTCATCCTGGTCACTCACCCAGAGTCACGCTCTTCCTCCCCCAAGGTCGGGGGGGGGGGGAGACTTACGGACGTCACGGGCTAAGCAGAGTCACAGCCAACCACCCACTGGGCCTACGTCAGGGTACACGTGAGTCTTGTCAGAACTATTCCTAGGGTGAGTTACCTACTGTGGGAAGTATCCATTCATGTTGTGTCTGAGAGTCAGTGTCGAGTAACGTAACATAATGTGCTAATACCCCGATATAATAATGATATTAACGTGTCCATGTCATAGAGTGAATTAATAAATAGTTGTATGAAAGTGGTGTTTGAGAAATTGTCCCTTCAGAACGTGACTACTATATGTGTATTGACGTATAAGATAAGTGTATTGACTCAGAGAAAATAACATCCCGGCCAGCTACCAAGCTTCTTATCTTTACATTACTACTCTCTATACTTCTTCCTTTATGTAATCCTCTTCTGGTGAGTTTTGTCTCATTACATATTTGTTAACTAGGTCCCTCGGTTAACGAATTACCTTCCATTAGAATCTTCAATTCGGTTAACGAACAAAAATTCGATTAACGAAATCCTTCCGAAAATCACGTTTTGTTGTGAGCATCAACTGATGGGCTACTTTGCCAATTCAGTAATCTGTTCTATGTTTACATTCATTTCCAATGGAGCAAATATCAATAAAGTTGTGCTATTTAATATTTTTGCATGTTTTATATTAAAATTACTAGTCATTTTAACATTTAACATATTGATATTGTATGCAGTACTGGGAACTAGTTTGTTGTGCGCCCATCAGATGCTTGAGTCAGTCACACGGCGTCAGTTGAGACTTTGAAAACAGTGGAGAGTTAATCTATTATGTTGGTGTCTTGAATATTTTTGCATTTTTCATTGAAATTATTGGTCATTCTGAACTTTAGTTAACATATTGATAATATATAGCGCAGTGCAGTGCTGATTTAAAGAAAAAATAATCTTGAATTACACCTAATGAACATAAAATTTTATTGGTGAAATGACTGCATCAAGCATAGGTCCACTGAAAAGTGATTTCTCCTCCATCCCCACTTCCTTCTTTTCTCCCTTCTCCTCCACCCCACTTCTATTTCCCATTATCATCATCATCAACCAGGAACCTTCTACATACACACCTCAAAGTAAGTGTACTTTACTGCATTTTTTCTTTTACTTTGTATGTACATTTCTGTGAGCAGGAACCAATTACCCAATATCCCATTGAAACAATGGATTCGGTTAACGAAATTTTCGGTTAACGAATGACCTTCTGGAAGGAATTGTGTTTGTTATTTATAGATTCTCGACAGCTGATGTAAACTTATTAGACTCAACAGAACTTACCTTTAACGCTGGTCAGTGACGTCACATCTTGTAAACACAGGGAGAAGGCCAGGAGGATGTACCTGCCTGCCCATTGGCTGGCTGGGGCCGCTAACGTCACCCCGGGCCAGCCAATCATAGCTCTACTTGACGACTTTCAAATTTCCAAGCAAAGTTACAATTGGTATTTCCGTAACCTAATTCTCTTTCATCTATCCTCTACGTCCTTTTCCTGTATTCTGTTATTGTATTTTCTCCATATTGTCATAGTGTTATTATTATACTCTGATCATCATTGTTTATTTAGAATTAGTCTTATAAGATACAGACATTATTTCGTCATATCCAAAACTGTACTTAAATCTAAAATACACAAAATTAAATAATATAAAAATTGTTATATCTAATTTAAATAATAATCGATCTTTTTTTATACTGACAACGTTAATATGATCAGTTTATAGGAGATAAGAGTGACCGGTAACTGTGTTTTTCTGCAGTTACGTCACGGTGTGCGTAGCCAATCAGAGGAGTTCTCTCGCTCATCTGTAAACAAAAGAGAAATTTGATTAGATGGATATCCTTGATATGTTATTGTTGTCATTATTATTATTATTATTATCATTATTTCTATTAATCTTATCATTTAAATAATCATAACATACATTATTTCATCTCTATACAGAAACCTTCACACATCACCGTAATTAACGCTTTATGAGTTGTGAGCGTTAATTAGGGTACAAGCTTGAGAGTATAACTAGCTTCTTGGAGCACACACACACACACGTCTTGTATGGTTGAGAGACGGGACACAGACTGGCCACATTACCACAAGCTGGATACAAATTGGTGATCGCGCACTATCACATACCCAGTTGACGACCACACAGGGCTCATAGGCTAGTTACCGTGGGTGATGTAATGATATAAACCTACTGTATATAACCCAAATGTATTACTGTGTGTATTAACTGGTCACATTAATACACCGTTTATATTATTATGTTGTGTATGAGGCGTGATCGGGCAGCTGTTCTCTGGCAGACAAATAAAACTGTGGGCACCCAATTTGTACTTCAAATTGAGTGGGAGAGGGAGGAGAGGGGAGATAAGAGGGAAGGAGTATGAGAATGGGAAGAAATGAGAGGGAGAAATGGATGAGAGAAGGAAGGACATGAAGATAGGAGAGAGGATGGGGAGATGAATTGGTGGAAGAAGGAAGGGGAGGAAAAAGAAGAGGAACGGAAGGGAGATGAGAGAGAAAGAAAGGAGAAGGAGGAAGAGATGGAGGGAAGGAGGATGGAAGAGAAAGGAAGGAGTGTAAGAGGGAGGAAAGAGGAGGAGGAAGAACTGAGAATGAGAGAGAAGTGAGGATGGAAGAGGAGGAGGAAGGGGGAAGAGGAATGAGGAACAGAATGAGATAAATAGAGAGATAGAAATAAACTACTCTCTCTCTCTCTGTTCCATCTGTTCCATCACCCAATTTCCCATACAAGTGAACGAGTTTCTCTTTTAGTTTACAATTATACTGAAACAGCAACAACACAACAACAACACAACCCGTAATTAGCTTCCCCTAGAGTTAATACATGTGTACAGTAGACGTGTTAATGTTTGTTTACAATTAGCTGCAGGGACACACACACACACACACACACACACACACACACACACACACACACACACACACACACACACACACACACACCTGAAACACTTCTTCCCTTTTGATTCGCTAGTATACAACCCTGACAAATATACACACACGAAGAAAAAATAACACAACCCATTTTTATCATCATAATTCACCAAAACACAACCCTGAATTATACAAACATACACCCAAATACGTATAATAAGACTCTGATATCATTCTCATTGTGTGAATAATATAACCTGAATATATGGTCCACTTTGTAACACGTTCATTTTTCCGGTTCACATTGCGTTTAAATGAGGTGGGTGCTGGTGTAATTTATATGAGGGTTGGTTATGATGTCTTGTAGACTGTTATGCTATGAGGTAATGGTTCCGGGTAATGGATTAGAGAGAGAGAGAGAGAGAGAGAGAGAGAGAGAGAGAGAGAGAGAGAGAGAGAGAGAGAGAGAGAGAGAGAGAGAGAGAGAGAGAGAGAGAGAGAGATGGTACGAATAGAAGCACTTGTGAATGAAGGGTGAGGGAGGGGGGTGAGGTAAGGGAGTGAGAGTAAGGGGGATTAGGATATTAGGATGGCGGTAAAGGGATGAGGAGGGGTAAGGGGATGGGGGTAAATATAATAGAACTCATCAAATCTTACCACACACACACACACAAACACACACACACACACACACACACACAATAATCCGGCCATCCCTTTATTACAACCTTTGAGAATGAAGGAATTTCAAGATACGAGGAATGAGATTTTGAGATCAGAAAGTAACATATAATGAGATCTCAGGTAAAAAGGTCTTCTGAGGACACCTGTTTCAACCCCAAGGACTAAAACTACCACAGGTGTTTCAATCCCACCAACTACCATCTAGAAACACAGGTAAAAACCAATTAAACAAAAATTCTACCTGTACTCTGGGGGTGATCGATGAATTCCAGAATGAACACTAAGACTCCTGTTGTCTGGGTAGGGGTTGTCAAAATCCTTCGTCCGTTGTGTCATATTTTTTCAACACAATTTTGGATAGATATTTTTTTTTGGAGTGATTGTACGGGATGTTGTTTAGTTGTTATTGAAGCCATAAGTTGATAATTATGACGTGTTGGTGATTTGATTGATGTCCTACTTGTATCTATATAAAACTGTGTAACTATCGTCGTATTTAAAGCTATGTAACTGGTATGATATGCTATGTAACTAATATATGCTATGTAACTAATATGATATGCTATAGAATGACACTTTGATGTCTACAGAGCCACACAAAATCCACAAAATATTGAAAATAAAACTTTGTGAGTTCTTCTTTATTAGTATATATATTTGTTTTACTTTTTTTTCATGGTAAAAATTTAAATTATGGAAGATTATTCGTAATCGGCCGGTAAATCGTCATGGAATTGAATTTGTCCGAATATATGGAGGTATGACCGGATATATACTGTACACTGTATGTATTTTTGGACTATACACTATTACTGTATATACCCGGATATACTCTCCAATAGGATACGACAAAATATACAACTATATACAAATGATGCCTCTCTCTCACTCTCTCTCTCTCTCTCGTCAACACTCACTTATTCTCTGTGCGTTGAAGACAGAGAGAGAGAGTGTGTGTGTGCTGAGAGAGAAAGAGAAAGAGAGAAAGAGAGAGAGAGACACTACTTGAAATGCCTCCCCCAAGAAGCCATTCCCAGTATTTTATCACGTCGTCTCATACAGTATTTGGCCTGTAAGCTCTTCTCTGCCAGTGGTCCCTCTGTGATCTCTCTCTCTCTCTCTCTCTCTCTCTCTCTCTCTCTCTCTCTCTCCCTTCCCCCGTTTTCTATATCACTACAAAGAGAAATACATTCATGACGTCACAGGCGCCATTTTTTATCCACCCAGTATTATGGAAAAACAAAACAACAACATGGAAATTTATCTACGATCCTCGGTGTTAAATTAAGCTCCATATCACATAACGTTCTGTCTATGTGACTATGTGTTTACTGTATATGCGGCCGGCTGGTGAACCGTCACTGTCATGTGTTTGTGTCAAGGCTGTCATGTCATGTTTGTTGTTTGTTTAAGTGAGTTTTGTGGTGTGTATTTTTTTCTTCGTTATCATTGTTGTTATTGTTCGTTCTTGTGATAATATTGTATGTATGAATTCGTTTATACTGTACATACATACATACATACATATAAATATTACACTAATACGTACATCAATACATTACACACACACACACACACACACACACACACACACACACACACACACACACTCACACACACTCACACACACACACACACACACACACACACACACACACACACACACACACACACACTCACGGGTATTAACTGGTTGTCAACATTTATCGAGCACTAGAGTGATAAATTAACACATATTACTCTGTATATTTATTGTGTTCCAGTGATGGTAATTATTGTATTAATTGGGTCACTGTTTACACTTGTGTATGATTGTATGTCAAGTGGACCCATTTCCTGATGGGCCCTCCTGTCCTAGTGGGCCCCTTGTCCTAGTGGGGCCCCTTGTCCTAGTGGGGCCCCTTTTCCTAGTGGGGCCCATTGTCCTAGTGGGGCCCCTTTTCCTAGTGGGGCCCATTGTCCTAGTGGGGCCCTTGTCCTAGTGGGGCCCCTTTTCCTAGTGGGGGCCCTTGTCCAAGTGGCTCTCAACATTAATGGGGGTGGCCAATTAGAAATGGGTCTAAACAGGACTGGAGACTGATAGGATTAGGCCTATTGCAACTTACAGTAGGTCTATAAGGACCCATTAGGAACTAGCATTTAATAGGCTTGGAACCAAATAGGATTACAGGTCCTATTGGAATATGGGGCCTATGGGATCTGCAGGACCCTCCCTTCACCTCTTCCCTCCCTTTCCCGGCTTTTACGTCTCTCTCTCTTTCCCTCCATTTTCTCTCAGTCTCTCCCCCGGCACACACACACACACACACTACTCTATGCTCTGTGTGTGTGTGTGTGTGTGTGTGTGTGTGTGTGTGCATCACCAATTCCCAACCAACGTAACCATCCAAATAACAGCTGTCGTTCCCATTATTCAGAGAACCTCACCTGGCGCCTAATGGATTCTAATGGGTTTAATGGCACTGTCACACACCCTACCTAACCTCCTCAACCCCCCCCCCTTCCCCCCTATAAGAGACAATAACATAATGGGCCACAATTCGACTCTAGACGCCATTAAACCATTAGCCAAGAGCCAAGTGACGATAATGATTTAAGGAGGAAGTTTACGATATATATATATATTTATAATAAATGGTGTTTATATTGAGGCGTGTTGATCAATGTGAGAGAGAGAGAGAGAGAGAGAGAGAGAGAGAGAGAGAGAGAGAGAGAGAGAGAGAGAGAGAGAGAGAGAGAGAGAGAATTCTGGCTCTGTTACAAATATAATACGAGTACACACCTACAGAAAGAAAGAAAGAAAAGAAAGAAGCGAAAGAAAGAAAGAAAGGGTGAGTGAGAGAAAAAGATAGAAAAAGAATGAAAGAATATGAGAAAAAAGAGAAAGTGAGAGAGAGAGAGAGAGAGAGATAGGCAAACACAGTACATAAGTCACAGTTCACACACACACACACACACACACACACACACACACACACACACACACACACAAAACCCAAAAATTAATTCACCTTTGATAATCACACGTATTCAAAAGTACAGACCAACTCATTATCACATTATTATTATTACCCTCCTGACCTTGAAGCAGAACCAGTGGGGGTATATTGTATTCACCCCCTCTCACGCCGGTATGTCTGTCTGTAGTTTAGTATCGTCTTTTATTATGGCTGTTGATGTGTTTATGGGGGTAGTCTGTTTGTTTATTGTTATTCTTATTATTCCCCCCTCCGCCATTAGTGAAATACGAGAGGAAGGAGTGAGGGTGTTGTTTGTGTTTGTTTGTCTGTATCTTTGTTTGTTTTTCCATGGTTATTGTTTGTTTGTCTATGTTTTCTTCTGTTTCTTCTTCCTTTATCCCTCCTCTTCCTTGTTCTCTTTCTTCTTCATCTTCCTCCATTCCCTTTGTCTTCCCTCCTCCTCCTCCTCGTCCTCCCTATTTTCCCCCATTTTCTCTCTTCCTCCTCCAATCTCCTCTCCTCTCCCAGTCCTCCCCTCCCACTCACCTCCTCCCTCTCACTCCCCCTCTCAATCCTCCTCCACTCCTCCCCTTCCTTTTTTCCCCTCCCCTCTCACTCCCCTCTCCCCTCCCTCTCCCCTCTCACTCCCCTCTCCCTTCCCTCTCCCCTCTCTCCCCTCTTTCATCACAACTTCTCTCTCTCTCCCTCACTATTAGAAGCAGTTGTCTCGTAAATACAAAAGTTAACGTTTCAGCATAACTCTGAAACAAGTAAGACGAATATGTCATAGAAAACGTGGTGTGTGTGTGTGTGTGTGTGTGTATACTAAACCCATACGCTAAAACAGCATCAAACTCATTAACTTCCTAAAGGATAATACTCTACACACACACACACACACACACACACACACACACACGAATATTATAGGAAATACACGTTAATGACTTGTTGAAGGTTAACACTATTACGATGATGCCTCTCTCTCTCTCTCTCTCTCTCTCTCTCTCTCTCTCTCTCTACTGTCACGTACCAGAGAAATAATTCGCGAAAACAAAACACCACCAATTACTTTACTACAATAAAGTCAAGTTAAACCAAGTGTTGATAGTCTACCAGGTTTATCTCATGGTTTAGCTGAGGTTTACAGGGTTTAGTGGTGTCAGAGTGTTTATGTAAAGTTTCATTACATGTTTACACGAGGGTTTACTAGGGTGTTTAAAAGGCTTTCCTGAAGGTTTAATTGGTTTAAGGGATTTACCTGAGCATGTGCTGGTATATTTGTGTCTAATTGATGTCTTGGTGTATTACCTGTCTGTCTGTCTGTCTGTCTGCCTGTCTGTCTGTCTGTCTGTTTGTTTGTCTGTCTTTCTGTCAGTCCTTCTCTATCTATCTATCTATCTATCTATCTGTATGTCTCTCTGTTGCTCCTCCTACTCACAAAACAATTCAATTACAACTTAAGTTTTTGGTGTTGGTCAGAAAAAGTTTATAATTAAGATAAATTACCGCGACCTCTTTAACGCTGTAACCTGCCTAACTTCTTACACACACACACACACACACACACACACACACTCACACACACACACACACACACACATCACACTCACACACACACACACACACACACTCACACACACACACACACTCTCTCTCACACACACACACTCACACACACACACACACACTCACACTCACACACACACACACACACACACACACACACACACACACACACACACACACACACACACACACACACACACGGACGCATAATACCTACAATAACAACAAACAGAACTGTATCATTAAGTCAGTACATACACAGGTAAGCAAGAATACAATTACCTGTCAACATATGCTAATGACTTTCCCTAAATTGACAATACCTGTACACAAAAAAATACCTGTATATGCAAATGAAATTTTCCTCAACATTAAACCTTAAATTGACAATAACTTTAAATAAAGAGTATGTGGATATGCAAATTAACCTTATCTCTGTTTACTAACATTTTCAAATTATATTAACCTTAGAAAAATTTGACCCCTTCCTCCTTCCTTACCCTTCCTCCCTCCCCTCCTCTCTCCCCTCCTTCCATCTCTCTGTACCTACTTCCCTCCTTTCCTTCCCCCACCTCCTTCCCCCTCCATTCCCCCCTTTCTCCCCCCTTCCATCCCTCCCCTCTCCTTCCCTCCATCCCTTCCACCCCCTCCCTCCCTCTTCCCCCCACAAAGCCAATGTTTCTTGAAGACAAACCATTTTTTTTGGTATATGTCCCAGCGAATGTCTCTCAGCCATGTCTCAGGTCGTGTCGTAATGGATGGTGACAGCTCTTCCTACCCCATCGTTTAAACCCAGAGACTAACCTGGCGACGGGAGGGGGGGGAAGGGGAGGGGAGGGGGGAGGAGGGAAGGGGAGGGGAGGGAGGGAAGGGGAGGGGAGGGAGGGGGGAAGGGGAGGGGGGACAGTTATTTTTTTCTACTTAGCTTAAATCCTTGTATCTAGACTAGTGTGTTGGAGAGAGAGAGAGAGAGAGAGAGAGAGAGAGAGAGAGAGAGAGAGAGAGAGAGAGAGAGAGAGAGAGAGAGAGAGAGAGAACTTTTGTATATGGAGGGAGATAGTGTGTATGTGACTCTCTCTCTCTCCTCATACACCAGCCAGTGGACCAGGCGGTGTATTTATTTAATGGTCTCTGCACAAGGAGGGAACTGGACTCTACTTCAATCTGGCTGGTACTCTAACCCAGGACAATTTGTTTATAAAGTGATGACTACTCCATGGTAAGAGATACATACACACGCACACACACACACACACACACACATACACACACACACACACACACACACACACACATACACACACACACACACACACGAACGCTTTGCTGACAGGACCGTGTGAATCCGGCTGCCCCAGGTGTAAGGGCCAGTCATTATGGGATCCTCGTCGGCCAGGGAAAATGACTGTCTGTCTGTATGTCTGTATGAATGTATGTCTGTATGTCTGTCTGTCAGTCTGTCTGTCTGTCTGTCTGTCTGTCTATCTATCTATCTATCCATCTTTTAAGGTAACAGTTCGCTCTTGAAAAAAGTATAGATGAAATAAACCAGACAAACGTAAATAAAAAAAAGTATAAACGAAGAAACCAAAAGTAAAAAAAAAAATAACAAAAATAATATAGACGAAAGAAACCGAATAAACCAAACGTAAAAACAAATATAGATGAACAAACCAAAACAAAATGCCATAAAAACAAACGAGCATCATTAACCACACAGTGTCACCGAGTATAAGTGCCATAACGAACAAGTGACAGTCGTATAACCTCGGGGTGTTGAGAGTATCCGATTCCCTAGATTGGATCGTCCGTGGCTAACCTGTTTTATCGTCTATACTCGTCCATAATCGTCATTCCCTGTCAGGACGATCGCTTATGTCTTGTTATAATGGTCTAATTCTCTGTACTTTTGTCACTTGTAATGTATTTTATGTATTCTATGTAATATATAGTGTTTTAAAATAAGCTGTAATATGCCTTAGTAGTTACAGACGGTTGAGTGGGTTTGTATTGTGTTGTGTTATGTTATGGTAATTCCTAATGATGTAATTAGTGAGTGAGGTCCTATTATATCACAGCATAAAGAGAGTCAGACAGACAAACAGACAGACAGACAGACAGACAGACAGACAGACAGAGCAACACCTTCTTTGTCAAGTTTGGTCAGATGATAGAGAGAGAGAGAGAGACAGACAGAGAGAGAGAGAGAGAGAGAGAACTTCACAGAGATCCCGTAAATCTTTAGACAGATGACCTGAGCACTTTACTTAATGCACCTTGCAGTCCCTCAAATACCCCCACTTATCGGAAATCTCAACTTGTTAAGCTGTAGTGAGAGAAAAGATCTTTTTCTCTCTCTCTCTCTCTCACACACACACACACATTCAACACAGTCTTCCACGCTCGTAATGTTTACAATTTTACACGAGTCAGGAACCACCGGGATAACACAATGTTTACGGTCCATGAAAATCCTTAAACATTTCCTGCTCTGTTTTCCTCAACATTCTACATTCGCTTAAGACATTCACTTTAAACATTCACTTAAAACATTCACTTTAAACATTCACTTCAAACAGTCACTTAAACATTACTTCTCATTATTATTGTTGTAACATATCTATCAACACATCACTGGACACTTCAACACATCACTGGACACTTCAACACATCACTGGACACTTCAACACATCACTGTACACTAAAACACATCACTGGACACTTCAACACATCACTGTACACTAAAACACATCACTGGACACTAAAAAAATAGTACCCATCTAATCTCCTCTAACACACAAAAAACATTAAATTTCAGTAAAAAAAAATAAAAAATTATATATATTTTTTTCCATTTCACACTTCTAAAAAAATCTACAGCAGTTATTAAGTTTTATAAAAATTGTCCACAAGTTAAATATTATGGTTTTTATTTAGTATTTTTCGTATTTTTATTTTGTATTTATTTTTGGTTTTTTATTTTGTATTTTTTGTATTTTAATTTTGTATTTTTTGTATTTTTTGTATATTCATTTTGTATTTTATTTATTTTTTTTCAGGCATTCACTCATACGTCTTTCAGAGGCCACAATAAAAGCCTCGGGTCGTGGTTTCCCTGAGAGTGCTTAGCAATAGTGATGAATAGTAAAGTATATGAGGTAAAGGTGGTTGAGCTTATTAATCTGGGTGAGAGAGAGAGAGAGAGAGAGAGAGAGAGAGAGAGAGAGAGAGAGAGAGAGAGAGAGAGAGAGAGAGAGAGAGAGAGAGAGAGAGAGAGAGAGAGACACACACGTCACAATCATTCACCCAAAATTCTGCTCTAAAAATACTCACGTGAGAATTTAGGACCAGTAATTCTTCCTCATTACCTGTAACTCTTAGAATTACCTGAGTTTCTGGAGTAAAGTAATTAAGAGTTAAGTAAAGTAATTAAAACTCTCTTGGGTCCCCCTACTAACCACCTCTCACCCCTCTCCCCTACACCCTGCCTCCCCCTCACCACTACACCCCCCTTAACCCTTCACCCCCCCCCCCCACCCACCCTTGACCTTGGTCCACCCAAAACCCCAACAACTAATTTAAGAAAAGTAAAATGTGTGTGTGTGTGTGCTGCAGTCATCAGTTAGGTATACGTGTGTAACTCCTCAGGGTAGTTGACCTATGACCCAAGACCTGCAGTGAGAGTTACTACACCTGTACCTGACCCTACCTGACCCACCTTCACCGCCTTTGTCGTGAGGATAAGTCGTAAGGTTACTCATCCGGGATTATCGACTTGGTGTTATGGTTGTTATGAGCGTAATGATGATGGTAATGATGATAGGAATTACATCTAGTCCATCAAGAATAAAAAATTATGGGAGGTATAATTTATTTTTTGTCGAGTAAATTCCACCGTCAGCCATGTTTCTCAATTCGTGGAAGTTGATTGGTTGATGAGTGTATAATGAATCGTGCTACTACAACGCTGATTGGATGACGAGGCTCAACGCTGATTGGATGACGAGGCTCACTTAGCAACCAATCATATACCACGAACTGTATCGGTTGCCAAGGACGCCAAAACAGTTAGGTCAGGTCAGGTCAGGTTAGGTTAGGTTAGGTTAGGTTAGGCGTCACAACATAAACAATGATTATATTTATACCCCGATGGCGTAACAATGGCGGCCCGTCAGCCTCACCAATAAAACTCGCATCTCTTTACACCAAATGACAATATTGCCGGGAATATTAAATACTCCCGGCAATATTGTGTGAGCCATTTGTCCATTGAGTAAATTTTTCTCAATGTACAAATGGGTCACACAATTTGACCCAAAATGACCTGACCATTAGCATTCAGGGGCCCATAACTAATGTGTCTATGAGTCCCAATGGAACCCAAGAACCTAATGGAACCCAAGAACCTAATGGAACCCAAGTCCTAATGGAACCCAAGTCCTTATGGAACCTAAGTCCTAATGGAACCCAAGTCCTAATGGAACCCAAGAACCTAATGGAACCCAAGTCCTAATGGAACCCAAGTCCTAATGGAACCCAAATCCTAATGGAACCCAAGAACCTAGTGGAACCCAGTCCGATAGCGGGTTAGATTACATTAAACTGGGATCTAGCAAAATATTTCACCAAGAGCATAACCTAACCTAACCTAACCTAACCTAACAACCTAATCTAACCTTATCAAATTTCCAAGAATAAACAATATCCCAGGAATTTCTTCAGATAAATTTACATTACGTCGTTGGTAATGAGGACAGGCATACAGACACTAAAATACTTGACGGAGCCTGTCATCAACTCTTACTGACACACACACACACACACACTAGTAGTAATAACCACAAGTCACTTTGCCAACGCTGGTGTGTGTGTGTGTGTGTGTGTGTGTGTGTGTGTGTGTGTGTGTGTGTGTGTCGTCAACAGATGGTAGCTTCTGGGTACTATGTAAATGAGTTAGTGTGAACTGCTTTTCGTATGTGTGTGTGTGTGTGTGTGTGACCAGTAACCTTTCTTTGTTCAGGGCCTCATGACCTGACCTGATCCCACCTATTCTAACTTTGCCACACCTGACCTAACCCAAATACACTAACCAACCAAATTTATTTATTTAAAAACCAAAAATCCAAAAGAACCCCTCAAAAAACTGATAAATTTCCTTATAATTAACATGCAAAGATAATTAAATATCTCCTGGTTAAAAATGTCATAGGGAGAGGAAAGTTAATTTATTCCTATAATATGTAATTATATAAATAATTAGGTGTTCGGGGTAAGGGGGTGGGTATAGCGCGTATGATTCATCTTAACGAGGTTGCCAACAGCTGATTACAGGTAAACATCACCAGGTAGGGAGGAAATAACCATGATTATATTCTTCTTTATTATACCTCGCCATGAATGTGATAGGATTATACAGTATTACTTTTATCTGTCTCTTTGTCCGAATGAAGTGACTCTTTATCACACACACACACACACACACACACACACACACACACACACACACTGCTTAAGTCTGGGTGAACCTTGGCATTTTCAGCACTTTTTAAGAGATTCGACTTTCCTACTTAGCATAATTTACGTGGTCAAGCTATGAGATGAGTTGAGATGAGTTGAGATGAGGGAAACGAAATACGAGATGAGCTGAGATGAGCTAATATCATGACTCACCTCTGTGTTTACCTGGTTATCATTTACGAAGGTCAGTAAAGTCCAGGTCAAATCAGGTCAGGTCAGGTGTAAAGTCCTATCAGCTTCTATTGTAGAGTCAGGCACTATGGGAGAGGAATCAGTCACTATGGAAGAGGAGTCAGTCACAATGGGAGAGGAATCAGTCACTATGGGAGAGGAATCAGTCACAATGAGAAATAAATCAGCCACTATGGAAAAGGAATCAGTCACTATGGAAGAGGAATCCGTCACAATGAGAAAGAAATCAGCCACTATGGGAGAGGAATCCGTCACAATGGGAAAGGAATCAGTTACCATGGAAGAGGAATCAGTCACTATGGAAGAGGAGCAAAGCCCGGCTAATATAACTCCTTCAATGAATGACAATATGTAACAGACCGCAGCCCAGCCCAGGTTCCCGTGTCTCAGCTTGCCATGTACACTGAATACTTGGTGGCTTACCATGCAAGATAGATGAGGGATAGCGGAGAGAGAGAGAGAGAGAGAGAGAGAGAGAGAGAGAGAGAGAGAGAGAGAGAGAGAGAGAGAGAGAGAGAGAGAGAGAGAGAGAGAGAGAGAGAGAGAGAGAGAGAGTAACCCACACGGCCTCAAACTATCGCCAAACTAAGCAACAATTCTGCCCACAAACGAAGAGATAGACAGCGCACAAAGTCAATTAATATAATCACTAACTCTACTTAAAATGGTATAATTATTAACTTTACTTAAAATGTGTATATATAAAAGATAATTATTAAAGATACAAGCGCAAAGTTTGTCCAGTATCACACACACACACACACACACACACACACACACACACACAGGAATTACTGAACAGTCTCCAAAACTGGGCCACCAATAACCATGTCACCATCAACCATACCAAGACCATGGTTATGCACATCAACCTCTCCTCCGACGTTGTTCCACCCCCTTCCATTACTTTAGGTCCCAACACACTCCAGGTTGTAGACTCCACTAAGCTCTTCGGCGTCACTATAGATAACAAACTAAATTAGAAAACGCACGTCAGTACAGTTGTCAAATCCTCCAGTTTTCGTCTCCACCTCCTCTGCCGACTCAAGTCCCTCGGAGTTCCTACGCCCGAGCTCCTCAGTGTTTACTCAACATTCATACTTCCCAAGCTCACCTGTGCTTCCCTGACTGGTCTTCCCCCTAAATGCCACACAACGTAAACACCTAGAAAAAGTGCAAAAGAGGGCATGCAAGATTATTCTCTCCCCTTCCTACTCCACATATCAAGAAGCGCTCAACACACTGACCCTCTCGGCTCTCTCTCACCATCACCACGACCTCATCTGCAAATTTAGTGAGAAGGTTCTGCAACATCCTCGACACCGGCTCCTACTACCACCCGAGATCCCTCGTCCGCGAATTGCTGATTGACACCACAACCGCATCCAGCCCATAAGAGCACGTACTGATCGCTACAAGAACAGCCCAGTCCCAACCATTGTAAAAATTAATTACCAACAACTCGTAATCAACCAGTGTGTTCACTCCCAGTCGGTCTTACCTTTTTGCACTGTCACTATGTTGAAATGTCCTGCAGCATGACCTTCTCCCCACCTAGTTATTATATATCATATTTGTATCACTTAAGTTACTTCTATATTATTTGTCAATCAAGAGACCCATTCCCCAATTATGCAACTGTATATTTTCAACCTTCCGGCTGCCACGCTCTTTCAATAAACCGTTTATTATTATTATTATTATTATTATTATTATTATTATTATTACACACACACACACACACACACACACACACACACACACACACACACACACACACACACACGCACGCACGCACACACACACACACACACACACACACACACACACACACACACACACACACACACACACACTATGTCACACGTCAGTACAAAGGTAAATATTTACACAACTCACCTGGGGTTCAACATCAGCTGATCAAATATAACAACCAACACACTTTGTTTATTCACACGCACCATGTCAACAGTAGATTTTTCGTTTTTATATATATATTTTTTTTACTTAAATTTCAAGGGATTAAGTTTCATTGCGTGGTTAACTTTGGATAAATGTTTGTATGTTTGTAATACACACTTCTCTAGCTACACTGATGCACTAATATGTGGCTTTAATTTAGACTGAATGAGGGAAAATTGAAGTGGATTTGAATGTATAAGTTTTTGCTGTGAGTCAAGTGCTAGCCAGCGATGGTGTGGGTGAGGCGGCGTAGAGAGAGACACATACACACGCACACACACACACCCTCGCGCCGCGGGCTGCCAAAGGCTACTGACTGAGTGTGTCCCTTCTGCCAGCCAGCCACCAACCCGTCCACAGCCACACACACACACACACACACACACCACACCTACTGCATATATGTACATTATCCACACACCTGCATATATCTACATTATCCACACATCTGCATATATCCACATTATCCACACGCACATGCATATATCCACATTATCCACACACACCTGCATATATCCACATTATCCACACACCTGCATATATCCACATTATCCACACGCACCTGCATATATCCACATTATCCACACACTACTTGCAAATATCCACATTATCCACACACTACCTGCATATATCCACATTATTCACACCCCCCCATACACCTGCATCATCCACACACCTATAATAATCATTCATACGCACAGAAAGAGAGAGAGAGAGAGAGAGAGAGAAAGAGAGAGAGAGAGAGAGAGATACACCTACCCTCACCTGCCCTAATCATCAACCATCAATACACCTGTGATCCTTTGTATGTCTGTCCGCCAGCAATTTAACTTAGGAACGCTTTCATCTGTTTCTCCCCAACTTAGAAGATCAGCTTCTTGTGGGCCTGCACGACCACCACTATCCCTCGACCATCCCCATCCCCCCCATCCCCCCATCCTCTCTCTCTCTCTCTCCCTCTCTCCCTCTCTCCCTCTCCCACGCCCTCTCCCTCCTGTGCTTCAGACGAGCCTCACTTACAGCTCAAAAGTTCTTAGGATCACACAAGCGGGCATGAGACTTGGCCAAGGAGGTCAGGGTGTAATAGTGGGTGATTAGTGCCTCTCCCCCTCACCCAAACCCCTCCCCCCTCACCCCTTCTACCCACCCATACCCCTCACCCCCCTCCCCTCTCACCACCCTTCACCTCCCCCCTCCCCCTCACCCCCCCCCCTCCCATCTCCACAACCCTTTGACGTACTCTCTTCAAACTTTTAGATTAAATTGTTGGGAGTTTATCGCTGGAAGAAAGAGAAAGTGAGAAAGAGAAAGTGAGAAAGAGAAAGTGAGAAAGAGAGGTATGCAGGGAGAGGCAGAGAACAAGAGGTAAAGTTATAATGAGAGAAGGACAGAGAATGTGAGAGAAAGAATGATAGAGGGCAAGGGAGGTAGGGACAGACAGACAGATAAACAGACAGACAGGCAGACAGGCAGACAGACAGACAGACAGAGCGAGAGACAAACCCCACCAGCAGGCTATTGAAGGTGCCGAGGTAAGACCAAATGAAGCTCTCCATAGGTTGGGGAGTGACCTTCATCAATGACCTCTGACCAATGACCTCTGACCCATGACCTCTGACCCATGACTTCTGACCCCCCTAACCTCTGACCCATCACTTGACCAATGACCTCTGACCCATAACGTCTGACCCACGACCTCTGACCCATGACCTTTGACCCATGATCTTTGACCTCTGACCCATAGTTGAGAGTTAGTTCTAGACCAGGACCGACCAGCTTTGCAATTTTAATGAAGATTGAGATGAAAAGAGAGAGAGAGAGAGAGAGAGAGAGAGAGAGAGAGAGAGAGAGAGAGAGAGAGAGAGAGAGAGAGAGAAATGGATGAATAAGTAGAGAGAGATGGATACATAGAGACAGATATGTATATAGAGAGAAAGACAGATAGATAAAGAGAGAAAAAGCCAACACAGACAGATAGACAGACAGACACATATACAGGCAGACAGACAGACAGATATACAGACAGACAGATAGACAGACAGACAGACATAAAGAGACACACAGACAGAAAGACAGACAGAAAGACAGGCAGACAGACAGTTAGACAGAGACACAGACAGAGACAGACAAATTTCCCCACACATCACAGACCACTAATAAATAGCCCACCCTTACCAAATACACCTTGACCCCGTGACCTTCAATAAACACCTGAATTTCCCAGACATGAACCTTAATAGTTTCAAGGTTGAGTATAATTAGTGCTGGCGTCTGTGAGGTTGACCTTGAGAATTACTATATTGTTTTAACTTTGACCTTTGAACTATCTCGAGTGTGACCTATCAAATAGGCTTCTGGTCCTACTAAGGGCCCTCGGGGTATTAATGGGCCACAGTGCAGAAGTGGTTTAGTCCTAATGGGGGCCCTTAGTCTTAATTAGTCCGAATGCAAAAGTGGTTTAGTCCTAATGGGCCCCAATGCAAAAGTGATGTAGTCCTAATAGGGGTCCCCGGTTTCATTGGGCCCCAATTCAAAAGTGGTTTAGTCCTAATAGGGGCCCCCGGTTTCATTGGGCCCCAATTCAAAAGTGGTTTAGTCCTAATGGGGGCCCCAGGTTTCAATGGGCCATAATTCAAAAGTGGTTAAGTCCTAATGGGGCCCCAGTCTTAATGACCCCCCCATTCAATATATTCATAAAATTCACCCTAATGAGTTGGTATTCATGAAGTCTTTAGACTACAAAAAATTTATTCATCACTCAACGCCTTACATAATTAATAAGGTAAAATTAAACCAGGTGTAATGATAACACATCGGGTTAATGAGGGTCAGTGACTTACCTGCGTCATAACACAATTACCATTTTCTGTTCGCTACACTCGCACGTCGTCAACAATAATATTATTTTATCCCTTAACATCGGTATTTTTCTCATGTTGCTCTCATTACTTTCATAAACCTAAGTAAACAAAAGACTAATTAATGAGGTTAATGTTGAAATATTACCACGGTGGGTCATGTTATTGCGATATATAAACACGGAAAAATTCTCACTGCAGTCCTGGATGTATTCCTTACCAAACGTCATCACTTTCCTTGTTCCTGATTGGTTCATTGTTTCTCGCCTCGGCAAACTCTAATTGGTCACTACCTCCACACTTCCTTACACCTGATTGGTTGCTGCCGTCCCACACAGGTTTATACATGTTCAGAAGACAGATATGATGACAGACACCCAGACAGGATTAGAGGTAGACAGACAGATTTATAGATATGATTACAAACACAGACATGACTACAGAGAACTAGCGAGACATAATTACAGACAAACAGGCAGATAGACAGGATTACAGTGAAGCATAAATACAGACATATAAACAGGCATCATTACAGAGAGAAACACACACACACACACACAAACCTTAACCCCCCCGCCCCCCACCCCGCCCCACTAGGACCCGTTCTTCTCTGCCCTACACGCCATTAAAATACCTCTACTTTATTTATTGACAAAACACAGCTGTTATTCTTCCAGCGCCAGAGCTTTCACAGGAACCAATAACCCAGAGGATCCCAGTCCCTGTGAGAGTTAGACTATGTAAACAATACGTCAGGACAGCGTGGAGCCTCGTGCCACTGAATTTTTAACTCGGGGAGCGGTAGAGGAAGCTGGAAGGAGTGGGGAGGGGGCAAGACGTGGTAGTGAAGGGGGATCGTATTTGATTTTTTTTATTATGTCTTACCTTTTATCTCTCTCTCTCTCTCTCTCTCTCTCTCTCTCTCTCTCTCTCTCTCTCTCTCTCTCTCACATAGGACAACACGTGTAAATTGCCTCCGGAGAAAATTGGATTTGCTCTCAATTAGTCCCCATGTGGTGGATATTTCGGGCTTAGGTTATGTAGCGTCCGTGGGAGTCTGTACGTGGTGTCCGTGAGTCAGTGGGAGTCTGTACGTGATGTCCGTGGGAGTCTGTACGTAGTGAACATCTCTCAGCAAAATTTTACACCTGTTAATTAGCAAAACTCTACACCTGTTCTATCAGTGGGCGTCGCCAAAATATAATTCCCCGGGTCATGACGTGTTGGGACTGGCAAATACTTAGAGAGAGAGAGAGAGAGAGAGAGAGAGAGAGAGAGAGAGAGAGAGAGAGAGAGAGAGAGAGAGAGAGAGAGAGAGAGAGACAAAAAAACGTTGACTGACAGCCTTTGACCTCTGCCCGTCTGTCAGTTCAAAAGCACAAGTAATGAACAACTGGCCATTGGTTACGTTGAACTGCACATAAAGAAAAAATCCAAAGTAAAAAGTCTATAATTTTACGTCAGGTCAGGAGAGGCGGGCACTGGGCGGAGTAAATGTTGTCGAAAGGGAATGAATTTTGAAGAAGAAGAAGAAGAAGAAGAAGAAGAAGAAGAAGAAGAAGATTGCAGGCGAGTGTTGCGCTGAGTAAATATTGCCAAAAATGATTCAATTTTGAGTCATTTTGTTTCATTCTGTGAGACTGGTAGTAGGAAGATGAAAGGGAGGAGGAGGAGGAGGGGAGAAGAGGAGGAGGAGAGGAAGAGGAGGAGAAGGAGGAGGGAGAGGAGGAGGAGGGGAAGAGGAGGAGGAGGGGGGAGAGGAGGAGGAGGGAAAGAGGAGGAGGAGGAGGGAAAGAGGAGGAGGAGGCGGGACTGAAGGAGGGGAAGAGGAAGACAAGAAGTAAAGAAAGTTAAGGGAGCTATAAAGTTAAGGGAGCTAAAAAGCTAAGGGAGCTATAAAGCTAAGGGAGCTATAAAGCTAAGGGAGCTATAAAGCTAAGGGAGCTATAAAGTTAAGGGAGCTACAAAGTTAAGGGAGCTACAAAGTTAAGGGAGCTATAAAGCTAAGGGAGCTATAAAGTTAAGGGAGCTATAAAGTTAAGGGAGCTACAAAGTTAAGGGAGCTATAAAGCTAAGGGAGCTATAAAGTGTGTCTACCTGTCTGCCTTAGCTGTCGAGACCTAAAGGGGATATGTGGTAGGTATGAAGGCCACTCTCTCTCTCTCTCTCTCTCTCTCTCACTCTCTCTCTCTCTCTCTCATGTAAGGTCCTTCTTCAACACTGATCTCTTGCCTGTGTTATCATTCTCCCTCCCCTCTCTATTCATCATCATCACCCTCTTCCTCCTCCTCCTGTTTCTATCCTCTTCCTCCTCCTCCTCCCTCCTCCTCCTCTTCCTCCTCCTCCTCCTAACACAATTCTCTCTTCCCTCAATTTACAACTTCATCTTTCCCATCTACCTCCCCTCCTCCTTTTATTCATCCACTCTTCTCCTTGCTAGTCTTCCCACCTCCAATACACACACACACACACACACACACACACACACACACACACTTCCCCCGTCTTATCTAAACGCATCCTTAACTAATGTACTGTATTGAAAAAATCTCTCTCTCTCTCTCTCTCTCTCTCTCTCTCTCTCTCTCTCTCTCTCTCTCTCTCCTCTGGCACTCTTCCCAGTCCGTCAGTCAATCAGCCAGTCAATCAGTCAGTCAGTCAGTCAGTCAGATGAAATAGCCACTGGGGGTGTTCGACATACTATAATACTCTCCACGGTGGCCAATAACAAAGCTCCATATAAACTTTGACTGTTTAAAAATCGACGTCAAATTATAGTCCCAAACTTTCTATACTTTGCAAATTATGTCGTCACAGCCTCGCCTCTGGTTCACTCTACGGCCCAAAGTTTGACCATTTTAGATCCCAAGGTTCAAATGTAAAGGTAATACTTTCTCAATAAGAATACAAAGGTACAGGTTCTAATAGACCCCTAGTTCTAATAGACCCCTAACCAATATGCCTGGGGTCTACTGAGAAAGGGGCTATGTTATCGACACCCCATCAGAAAAGTATCGTTAATGAACAAGAAAGTACAAAAGAAAGGACAAAAGAAAGTACAAGATCCAGGTGTTGGGTTAGTAGTACTGGACATCTAACCATCCAGGTCTACTCTCACTTTTTTGTCTGTCTGTCTGTGTATCCGTCTGTCTGTCTGTCTGTCTGTCTGTATGTCTATCTGTCTGTCTGTCTGTCCCCTCCTCCCACACACAATCAGACATACTAAAAAAAATCTAGTTAGAGAGAGAGAGAGAGAGACAAGAGAGAGAAAAACAGACAGACACACAGACAGAGAGACAGAGAGAGAGAGAGAGACAGAGACCAAAGTAACCCACCACCACTGCTGTAGTAGACAGGTGACAGACAGATAAAGAGAAAATAGCGCCTCTTCTCAGCTACGGGTAACAAAAGCTGTGGTGAGCCCCTGCTTTTATTTGGCTTGTTTTAGGGTCTGTGTGAAAGGTTTTAATATTCTATTGTTTGTGTTTGTTTTAAGGTTTTGTTTGTGTGAGAGATTATCCCTTGGTTTTAGGTCTGTGTGTGTGTGTGTTTGTGTGTGTGTGTTTGTGTGTATGTGTGTGTATGTGTGTGTGTGTGTGTGTGTGTGTGAAAGATAATATTTTTTCAAGAATCTTTTGGTCTTTGATGACTGAGAGTATTTGGATTGCATTATGACGTCACGTGAGAGTATTTATGAGTTGTAAGTTGGATTATGACGTCACGTGAGAGTATTTATGAGTTGTAAGTTGGATTATGACGTCACGTGAGAGTATTTATGAGTTGTAAGTTGGATTATGACGTCACGTGAGAGTATTTATGAGTTGTAAGTTGGATTATGACGTCACATGAGAGTATTTATGAGTTGTAAGTTGGATTATGATGTCACGTGAGAGTATTTATGAGTTGTAAGTTGGATTATGATGTCACGTGAGAGTATTTATGAGTTGTAAGTTGGATTATGATGTCACGTGAGAGTATTTATGAGTTGTAAGTTGGATTATGACGTCACGTGAGAGTATTTATGAGTTGTAAGTTGGATTATGACGTCACATGAGAGTATTTATGAGTTGTAAGTTGGATTATGACGTCACGTGAGAGTATTTATGAGTTGTAAGTTGGATTATGACGTCACGTGAGAGTATTTATGAGTTGTAAGTTGGATTATGACGTCACATGAGAGTATTTATGAGTTGTAAGTTGGATTATGATGTCACTTGATTATCTGATGACCTGAGCTGTCCTGGGGTCATAGAAAGTCAGAGTTTGTTTGTTGTGACTGTATCTGTCTATCTCTTTGTATATATATATTGACAGAATGTATTTGTTGTTTTGTTTTTTACGGGGATTATCCCACCCAGGTACAGGTCACCGACCCACATCAGGGCCTAGGGGGCAAAAAGCGAATAAACTGAACCATAAATAAATACGAAAATGGAAAAAAAGTAATTAAATAGTGAGAAACGATAAATATGTTGTGTAGTCAGAGTAAAAAAAATGAGACTGCAATTGTTTGTAAATGAGGCGGAAAGTCAGATGAGCAACCTGGGACTTGGTTACAATTTTCTTTACGCCATATGGCAGCAGGGTCAACCATTAAACGACACATGATCCTTCCAATATCATCTCCAGGCTGTAGTACCTCCCTGTATGATGAGAGAGCAGAGGCCTATGGTAATTCTAATGTGGATGGTAAGAGGAAGATGAAAGGATAGGGTGAAGGATGGATGGATGCATTAGGGACGAGGGTGTGTGTGTGTGTGTGTGTGTGTGTGTGTGTGTGTGTGTGTGTGTGTGTGTGTGTGTGTGTGTGTGTGTGTGTGTCCTGCGTGTATGTGTGTGTCCTACGCGTCTGTGTGTGTATGTATATATATGATGCCGTTTTGTATAAAGCCCCACTATTTATGGATGATGGTATGCTAACTTTTATTAATACATTCCGTTACATATGTATACGTCTAAATTATGTATAAGCTTATTCAGCGTTATAACCAGGGAAAGATACGACTATATATCAACTCCTATATCAAATGCTTCACCTTGCCTGAAATATTCTATGGAAAATTGTTATAGGTTAATACTGGTTGTAAGGTTGTAAGGTTGTAAGGTTGTTGTGACCATCCAGGCACTGCTTTTGTTATCGCTGTATATCACTTTGTTGTATTATTGTTGTTGTTGTATTTTTGTTGTTACTGTTGTTGTAGGTGGCTGGTAGTTGATATGAAAGTTGCCTTGTAACACACACACACACACACACACACACACACACACACACACTCTTTGCCTCTGGGTGAAGTAAGGTTCCTTATTGAGGTCACTGGCCCCTACAACTAATGTTATTTTTGGTTGTGTTAGTCATCCCAATAAACTCCTCCCGTGACTGACTGACTGACTGACTGACTAAATGAATTACTGAATGATTGACTGACTGACTGAATGAATGACTAACTGACTGAATGACTGACTGACTGACTTACTGACTGACTGACTGACTGACTGACTGAATGACTTACTGAACGAATGACTGACTGACTGACTGACTGACTGACTGACTAAATGACTTACTGAATGAATGACTGACTGACTTACTGACTGACTGACTGACTGAATGAATGGCTATCGTTGTACCGGGAAACATTAACTATCCGTTGTACAAATATTTGGAAATTAGAAAAAACAATAAAATTTTCTTATCAACTGAGCGACGCCCTCTACCAGCACCACCGAACAACTGACTAACTCTTGGGTCATTCTTCCTATCATTCTAATTATATACACTGTTATCATTCACTTTATTACCCGACAGAATAATAACAGATAGTATGAATGACCATTACACACCCACCGCCAAAAAGCACAACCGAGCGAACATTAGTCTGGCGGAGAGAAAAGCCAGTTTATGCTGATTGCTCGTACTGGCAATGGTGTTTATCATCAGAGGAACAATACTACCAACTCCCCCCTCCCATGTAGAAGCACTAATGGTAATAGAAGACGGGCGAACTTACGTCAGGCGTTTAGTCTCAGACGGTGAAGGAGAGAGGCGGGGCATAACTCCCTCCCCCACCACTTGCTCCCCCTTGCCACTCCCCCCGCTGCCCCCTCCCATTTACCGCTCCCCCTGTCCCCCTCCCACTTCCCACTTCCCCCTTGCCATCCCCCCCCACACCCCTTGCCCCCTGGAGGACCTCAACAAGGGAAGGGCTTTACTCTACAGCCCCTCACCATAATATCAACAAATTGACCTCCCTTTCCCCCCCCCCCCCCTTTAGTCGTCTTTGTTCGCCTCGTCCATAAAACTCATTAAAAAAGAAAACAAAAGGAACATCAACAAAAGAGAGTTTGAAGGGAATATCTCTTGTGAATTAAGTCTCAGATTCTTATAAAAAAAAAGTAGAATGGTAATTAATTTCTCCTAATCATGGGGGTGAAAGAGGGCATCTAGTTACTGTACTGGTGGTGATAGTGATGGTTATGGTGATAGTGATGGTGACTCGGGACTAGTTACAGAAATATATTAATAGTTAGCCTGTCACGGATCAATAGCCCCCCATCCCCCCCCCCCCCCCCCACACAACAACAAAAAGAGATCGAGAATATTGTTTCGGAATGCACTACACAATTTATGCCACGGTAAAAAGCGGTTCAAATTCCCGGATTGGACGGAGAGTGAGTTGGAAGGAAGGTGGGTTAGGAAGAGTGGGTTTCGAAAGAGGGTAAGTCGGATATGAGGATAGACTGAAAGCGGGTGGGTTAGAGAGTGGATAGAAAGGAGGTGTGGATAGGTAGGAGGGAAGGTGGGTAAGGAGGGTGGGTCGACTACAAGGTGGGTTGGACAGAAAAAAGGTGGGAAGGAGGACAGATTAGACAGAATATAGATCGGACGGTCGCGGGGGGAGAGGGGGTGTCGCGCAGAGGAAAACCCGGGAGGAAAATGGATTGGACGAAAAGATTTAGTCGGAAAAGGGAGGGGTCGAGTGGGAGAGGTCGAGTGGGAGGGGTCGAGTGGGAGGGGTCGAGTGGGAGGGGGTCGAGTGGGAGGGATCGAATGGGAGGGGTCGAGTGGGAGGTGGTCGAACGGGAAGAGAGGGAAGAAGGAAGGGGAGAAGAGAGGGGTCGAACGGGAGGAATCGAGTGGGAGGGAGAAGAGAAGGAAAGAGAGAAAGGAGAAAAGGAAGGGGAAGAAGGGGGGGATTGACGCCCTAAGAAAACCAAATACCGAACCACTGTGAGAGCTCTTTGATGTTCTGTCCGAATTCACAGCTACGGGGACATTTGTGAGGTGTACACTGTGATGCCTCGACAAGGATTACTGCTCACGGCTGAAAATGGGAACACTTTAAGTTATGAATATCTATATATAAGCTGAGCTACTGTGGGTGTATTGTGTGTGTGTGTGTGTCAGAGAGAGAGAGAGGGGGGCAGGCGTTGAATACATAAAAAGACTCACTCACTCGTTCGCTATTGTCGCTCATTTCACAAAGTCGACTTTTTATCCACAGTGGCTGACTAACCCACAGACACCCACACACGCACACATACACACACACACACACACACACACACACACACACACACACACCCATATCCATAAAGATTAACTGTCAAATACCAAGAAATGCTGGTAAGACAAGGTGACTCCGTCCATATATACATATATCACGTAACAAAGGATCAAAGCCTTACTCACAATGACAGATAGACGCCAGATAGACGGACAGCTAGACAGAAAACCCAGTGCGGCAAAGCTTTTTCCACATACATAGCCACACACACACACACACACACACACACACACACACACACACACACACCCCAAATTGAACCAAAATTTACTTTAAACGAGACTACTGGCGTGAGTTTTTTACACTTGTACCAACCCGACTTGTATATGACAGCCGTGACAGACGACCCAGCATAACACAACACATAACACTTGTACATGACAGCCATGACAGCCGTGACAATAATGACAGCTTAACACAACACTTCACATATGACACTTATCTTATTTTTTTTATAATATTTCAGTAATTATATTATTTTATAGGTAAATTTAGTAAAGTATTTCATTCTCCCACATAACCTCAGACGATGTTTAGTGAGGCCATCGTTTTGTGTCGACCGAAACAGCGACAGCGGGTGTTGACATGAACCAGACAGCCAATAGCCAGCACAATGGACGCGACAGGGACACAGCCTCTCTGCTCATGCTGGCTGTCGAGTGAAACAAGAGAGAAATTTCTACCAGTCTTTAGTTTCACCTGTGGAAAAAAAGAAGAAAAAGGAAAATAGAACGAAAAGGAAAGTAATTATAGAAAAAATACAAGAAGAGGAGAAAGAAGGGAATAGAGTCAAAGAGAAGAACGTGTGTGTTTGTGTGTACGTGTATAAGTGTGTGCGTGTGTATGGATGCTTCTGTGTGTATATAAGTGTATAAATGTGTGTATGTAACGTTATAAACTCACCAAGGAGACGAGAAGAGAAGGGAGAATAATTGGGTGCGAAAAAATTACCTAAGGAGTGAATAGGAAGGAAAGACGGAAGGAGTAGAGGAGATGAAGGAGGAGATGGGATGGAGACGTATTATAGAAGGAAGGAGTGTGGGCGGTGAGGAGACCAGGAGAGTGTGTGGGTGATGGTGGTGGAGAGAGTGTGTGGGGGAAGAAGAAGAAGAAGAAGAAGAAGAAGAAATAAAGAATGAGGAAGAAAAAACAAATGAAAAAATATGAGAAAAAGAAAAAAAACATACATACATAAATATTTTCCATGCATACATACATACATACATACATACGTAAACAACCAATATAAAAAAACACAAAATCAAATTTAAAAAAAGACCCCAATAAACAAGGCGTAAAAAAGAAAAACCTTCAGTTACAGATAAAATAACAAAAGACGATACCAATAACACGTAAAGCACCGGACACACACACACACACACAGATAGATAGAGATAGAGATAGATAGATAGATAAGACACCACCTCACACTTAACACCTTCTCATCTCAGGTGTTAGTTAATATTCATAGAGTATTAAGCTAATTAGCCGCCTACCTGCCTGCCTACCTGTCCCAACCTTAAGTGTCTTGTAAGTAGAGGGTCACACACACACACACACACACACACACACACACACACACACACACACACACAAGTTAGGACTGTATTCTCATTTATTCATCATCTCTGGAGTGTTATTTGAGAGAGAGAAAAAAAAGCACTTAAACTACTGTGTATCCTGAGTTAATTCTTTACCTCCCTCTCTCTCTCTCTCTCTCTCTCTCTCTCTCTCTCTCTCTCTCTCTCTCTCTCTCTCTCTCTCTCTCTCTCTCTCTCTCTCTCTCTCTCTCTGACCTTTTGGGTAAGTTCGGATCACCTGAGAATAGAAAGTCCTGGCCCCTTACCTCAAGTTTGTGAGGGAAAATAGAACTAATGTTGAGTTATTGTGTACGTGTGTGTGTGTGTGTGTGTGTGTGTGTGTGTGTGTGTAATAATAATAATAATAATAATAATAATAATAATAATAATAATAATAATAAACGGTTTATTAATAGAGTTGTAGCCGGTGGCTGAAAATATACAGACTTACATTTGATTTAGACATAATGATATAATATGCATTGAAAACATTTACAGGGCTGTACAGTACATAAATCAGGAGTTGTTTATTATTTTAACAATAGATGGGATGGTGCTGTTCTTATATCTATCGGTGCGGGCTCTTATGGGCTGAATTTTGTTGTAGTGGCGGACTGCGCGAGGTGGGCGGGGGACTGCCGGTGGCAGGAGGTGGCGATGACGAGGAAGGTGCAGTAGTCCACGGCCAAACCTTTCCAGTGCTTGGTGGTGGAGGTCACTGAGGGATGGCATTTCCAGGGTGGAGAGAGCGTTGGTGTAGCCGGAGTATTCTGCGCCGAGCATGATTCTGCAGGCTCTTTTCTGTACCTTCTCTAGCTGACGTTGTTGGGTGGAGTTGAGAGAAGACGACCAGGCTGGTGACGCATACGTTAGTTTGGGGAGAATAAAGGCGTTGTAGATGGTCCTCAGCTCTGGCGTCGGTGTCCCAAGTGACCTAAGTCGTCGTAGCATGTAGAGACGGTACGAGGCTGCCTTGACTATGTTATTTACATGGGCCTTCCAAGTCAAGTTTGTTGTGTATAGTTACACCCAGGAGTTTGGCAGACTGCACCAGCTGGAGAGGATGGGCACCCACTGTGTATGTGTGTGTGTGTGTGTGTGTGTGTGTGTGTGTGTGTGTGTGTGTGTGTGTGTGTGTGTGTGTGTGGCATCGCTCACATCTAAGGTCAAAGGGTCATCAGGACAGACGCGTGCCAGAAGAATGACGAAAAATGTTGACCTTAAAAGCATCATGCATTTTCAACACTTTTTCCCAGCTCTCTCTCTCTCTCTCTCTCTCTCTCTCTCTCTCTCTCTCTCTCTCTCTCTCTCTCTCTCTCTCTCCACAACAGTAACTCTATAGACGCCTGAATCTCAAGAGGTATCGACGAATACCTAACTCCTATAACGAGGGAGCAGCACATACGAGGTTTCTCATATGATTGTCGCGTCTGTTGAGAAGGCTTAAACCCCTTTCAAGAGGCTCTGGGACCTATATTATGGGAGTTGACCTGTTGAATACTATACGATGCCTTGAATATGTGAAAAAATATGTACTATGATAATATAACTACTGCTATTACTATTACTACAACAACTACTACTACTACTACTATTACTATTACTACTACGACTACTACTACTATTATTTTTACTACTAACACTGCTATTACATCTACTGCAGTTATAGCGGTACTATAATAATAATAATAATAATAATAATAATAATAATAATAATAATAATAATAAGATGAACAACAACAACAACAACAACAACAACAACAACAACAACAACAACACCAACAACAACAACAACAACAACAACACAACAACAACAACAACACAACAACAACAACAACAACAACAACAACAACAACACAACAACAACAACAATACAAATAACACAACTACACCATGTCTCTCCACATCACAAACTATTGATCAACAAAATATATTTCATAAAAAGCGAAAAGAATTAATTGGAGTAATTTAAAATGTAGTTTGGCATTAGCATAAATTAATTAACAAATTCTGTTTAATTAAGGATCACGTTGAAGGAGTCGACTGGTTTCACGGATTAATAACAATAATAAAATCAGATATTAGTAGTGTGTGTGTGTGTGTGTGTGTGTTTTCATGTGACCCGAGATATATAATACTAAAAATATTAAATTCTAACCTAACCTAACCTAACCTAACCTAACCTAAGCTAACCTTGTTCAGTTATCAGTAGTGAACATTAAAACAGCATTATACCGCTCCTCCTCCAGAAAACAAAGGTGACCTGTGTGTGTGTGTGTGTGTGTGTGTGTTGCAGAGCCCAAACAAGGTGACGGGCTTGGTACACACTCACCTTAGAGTTTATAGAGAATGTCTTTGATGGAGGGAGGTAGGGAGGGAGGGAGGGAGGGAAGGGGTGGGGGGAGGGAAGGGGTGGGGGGGAGGGAGAGAAGGAGAAGGGGAGGGAGGAGGTGAGTGAAGTGGGGAGATTGAGAGGGGACAGAGAGAGAGAAGGGGAGGGAGGGTGGAAAGGGAAGAAGAAAAGGGGTAGGGGGGAAGGAAGGGAGGGGAGGGGAAGGGAAGGGAAGGGATCATGTCCTCAACTGCCTGTGTGTGTGATACGTGACAACAAGGCCATCTACTCAAGCCCTGTGTCCGGCCCTTAATATTTCACGCTTCAGGGCTTGAGTGAGTGAGTGAGTGCGTGAGGCTTTCGCTGTCCGTCTGTCTGTTCCTCCTGTATACACACACACACACACACACACACACACACACACACACACACACACACACACACAGACAGACGAGCAGCGACAACAAGCATTAATGTACAATAGTCTAGACTGTATGTGTGTGTGTGTGTGTGTGTCTGTGTGTGTACAGGAGCAACAGACAGACGGACAGCGAAAGCCTTATCCATTCCAAATACATATTGGACAAATCCCTCAGACAGAATCTCAATGGACAAAAAAAATCTCACCGGACAGATTCCTATTCCAAGACATTCCTCTACACTTAAATCCAACCTCACGAAATTTCACCACATCAAAATCCTATTGGACAAAAATCTCACTGGATAAATAATAACAGTGTTTAATATTCCAACAGCACAAGCCTTCTTAAAGGTCAACCAACACCAGGTTCGCCTCACTTGCGTTCCTGGAGTATAAATGTCACAAGAAAAGATGAGAGTGTCAGATCTGTGGGTGGGTGGGGTGTTTGGGTTCCTCATCACAACACTGACTCCAATGATCTATAAAACTAAAGACTAATGAGCAGCGCTGGGGAAGTTATCTGGAGAGGTCATTCATTAGTGTTAATTGGTTTGTTTTTCACCCAATCAAGGTAGGTTAAGTGTCCCTCCAGCCTCCAGCCCACACGTATGATTGCAGTATGATAGCAGTATGATAGCAGTATGATAGCAGTATGATAACAATATGATAACAGTATGATAACAATATGATAACAGTATGATAACAATATGATAACAGTATGATAACAATATGATAACAGTATGATATAATTATGTTAGCAGTATGATAATAGTATAATAACAGTATGACATCAGTATAATAACAGCATGACAACAGCATGACAAGAGTATGATACCAGCATAATAACTAGGACCGACCATGACTTAACATAAATCACACCCAAGGGCCTGACACTGATAAGGACTCTAAAAGCTTCCCTCAAGAACTTTTGGCTGCCAGAGATCCAACTGTGCTGAGCTGTAGGAGATGAATAAAATATCGACGTTTGGTGGTGGTGATGAGCTGATGACCATTTTTTTTTGAATTGTGACTTGTAATCAGTTACTATTTACGTATTTTGTGTGTGTGTGTGTGTGTGTGTGTGTGTGTGTGTGTGTGTGTGTGTGAGAGAGAGAGAGAGAGAGAGAGAGAGAGAGAGAGAGAGAGAGAGAGAGAGAGAGAGAGAGAGAGAGAGAGAGAGAGAGAGAGAGAGAGAGAGAGAGAGACACACTATGATTTCTCCAATATTAACATCAAGAGGAAATTGCCAGCTTACCTGTATACGGTATACTTGGCCCTGATCTGTCTCCTGATGTGTAATCCCATTGAGGGAGAATGAAGCCTGGCTGATATTATTATTATTATTATTATTATTATTATCATTACTATTATTACCATTATCATCATTATCATTACTATTATTACCATTATCATCATTATTATTACTATTATTTTCATAATTGTTATCATAGTCACTACTGAGACAATATTTATCATCATGCCTCTCTAACATTATGACAACAAAGAACAATAGTCCTCTTCTCTGATTGGTTCATTAGAGAAAGAGTGTTGCCACCCACAGCGCAACGAATTACCCAGTGATGACATTCTGTTTACAATATCCGACAACAACAAAGGACTTTACTATGTAGGAAATTATCACAGGACTTTTAACATAGGTAATAACGATGAGAGAATCTTACCTGTTTTCTCATCGATTTATCCACGTAAAAAGAAGCTTATTAAACCCACCGAGGTCATGGTATCTTGTTTTAATCCGTGTTTTAACACTGGTTTACCTTTTGGCTTCGTCATAATATATATTTTAACTCTTTATTAGCCTTTGTTTTTTATTATACATTTTA
>CAUDMG010003668.1:775000-807500 GCA_958450375.1 Homarus gammarus | reverse complement strand
GGTTGGTGAGGGTTGGTGAGGTTGGTGAGGGTTGGTGAGGGTTGGTGAGGGTTGGTGAGGGTTGGTGAGGGTTGGTGAGGTTGGTGAGGGTTGGTGAGGGTTGGTGAGGGTTGGTGAGGTATGGTGAGGGTTGGTGAGGGGTTGGTGAGGTTTGGTGAGGGTTGGTGAGGGTTGGTGAGGGTTGGTGAGGGTTGGTGAGGGTTGGTGAGGGTTGGTGAGGGTTGGTGAGGGTTGGTGAGGTTTGGTGAGGGTTGGTGGTGAGGGTTGGTGGTGAGGGTTGGTGAGGGTTGGTGAGGGTTGGTGAGGTTTAGTGAGGGTTGGTGAGGTTTAGTGAGGGTTGGTGAGGGTTGGTGGTGAGGGTTGGTGGTGAGGGTTGGTGAGGGTTGGTGAGGGTTGGTGAGAAAATACATAAAAGATACAGTGAACGTACCTGAGTTGTATGCTGTATTCCTCTATTACTGTATTGTATCCTTGAGGAACTGTTAACCTTCACTTACCTGGAAAAAAATACAAAAACTAATTAGCATTATTACCTGCCATCTATCACACTCTCACCTGTTGTGTTATTATTTATGCTATGACAACTATTGAAGAGTTAAGAGTATGTGCTTTATAACTACAGCCATTTAACCATAGTTTATTATTTACTTTTAAAATAACAACTTCAATGTTAACCTAAACATAACATAGTCTAACCTAACCTAATCAAACCTAACCTAATTTAGTCTACCACAGAATAGCATAGCATAACATGTCATAGTCTAACCAAAGCTAACCTAACCTAGCATAGCATAGTCTAACCTAACCTACCCTAACCTAACCTAATCTAGTCTACCACAGAATAGCATAGCATAACATGTCATAGTCTAACCAAAGCTAGCCTAACCTAGCATAGCATAGTCTAACCTAACCCATCCCAACAGATAAATTCCCAAAACTCAATAGTGATAATAACGAGAAAAAAAAATAACAAAACCTACTTATATCTTCCTTTAAACGAGAGTGTGTTGATAATGTAAGCTTTAAATCCTCGTTGTATTGTGGATGGTGTGTTGATGTCCTTCATATGTGAGTTTTATCCACATAACTGAGTAATTCGTGAGGCTTATGGTTATATAATGATTCAGTGATGGTGGGAGGGGTGGAGGGGGATGGTGGACAGTAGGGGGGTGAGGGGTGGGGGGAGAGGGAAGGGTAGTGGAGGGAGAGGGGTATTGTGGACAGTAAGGGATAGTAGACACAACCTTAGACTCACCCCCACTCCCTTTTCCCCCCCACTACTCCTCCTCTCCTCTCCCCCCACTTCTCTCCCCTCCTCCCCCCCCCACTTCTCTCCCCCCTCTCCCCCCACTACTCCCCCCTCCTCTCCCCCCACTTCTCTCCCTCCTCTCCCCCCACTACTCCCCCACTTCTCCCCCCACTTCTCCCCCCACTACTCCCCCCCCCCTCTCCCCCCACTTCTCTCCCCTACCCCGTTTCTCAAGTCCTCCGGCCAAGCAATTTCTCATATATTATCCAGACCAAAATTATTGTTGACAGAACGACGTAAAGATTGAATGAATTTTAAAAGACTTGCAGATATATTATACCATTTTATTCCACCGACCATTTCCCCAAAAAAATTTCATACAAGATTAGTGAAGAAATGTGACGAGAGTATCACTACTTTATGAGATAGAAAGTTAATTAATTATAAACCTTACTCTTGCTGTTATAAGACTTGTCAGGTTAGGTTAGGTTAGATTAGGTTAGGTTAGGTTGGGTTAGATTAGGTTAGATTAGGTTAGGTTAGGTTAGGTTAGGTTAGGTTAGGTTGGGTTAGGTTAGGTTAGGTTGGGTTAGGTTAGGTTAGGTTAGATTAGGATATAAAACCACATGTACACTTAGGAGTCACCCACACCAAGACGCAACAACCCCAAATAATAAGCTCACTGGGTTTTCTGTCAACAAGAACTGCGCATGCGTGAAAAATGAAGTCAATGTAAACAGGTGATGTAGCCATGGTGGTTTCCTGGGTAACGACTGAAGAGGCGGAGGTGAGGTGGTAAAGCCAGTGGCCCAGATCCCATTATTTGTCGTGGTTTAACCTCATTGTTAGAGAGGCGTAAAATCACCCTGAGCATGGTCAACAGCGGGAGAAAATGTGGAACGACGTGAGTGTGTGTGTGAGAACCACCGATGCTGAACAATTCTGAGTTCAAAATAAACTTAAACCTATGACGTTAAAACACACACACACACACACACACACACACACATAAGACACTCCCCCCCCCCCCTCCCACACCGTCTGGCTTTACTAATTAACTAATTTACCTGTGGTTGTGTGTTTGACATTACCTGACGGCTCAAAACACAGGTAAGAGAAATAACACAGCAACACTAATTAATCACAGGTATGTTACATGTTACACCTGTTCTGTCCCTCACCCCGCCTGTCCGGTTGTCTATCTGTCTATCTTATTTTTCTCTCTCTCTCTCTCTCTCTCTCTCTCTCTCTCTCTCTCTCTCTCTCTCTCTCTCCCATCAGGTAGGTTACATCCGTCATCCATCTACAGGTAAACACGTTAACTACTAAAGGAGGTTACTGAAGGAGGCTACTGAAGGAGGCTACTGAAGAAGTTGATGATCGCATTGTCTTAAAACACCACAGCAGAGACATCGGCCCGTCCCAATAGCTCAGACGAATCGGATGATAGACGTGACCCGATTACACTGCTTTAGCCGACGGACTTGAGGCGGGAGTCACTGAGTAAGAGTCGGTATATCATTGGTATTTACTGGAGGCGACGCAGAAGAAGGCAGAAGTACCCAGTATATTGACCTTATTATTTCTACTCTCTCTCTCTCTCTCTCTCTCTCTCTCTCTCTCTCTCTCTCTCTCTCTCTCTCTCTCTCACCCCAGACATATAACACGTATACCCAAAACACACACATATATATATACAGTAGATACTGAACACACTTACATAATACATTCGGATACATACCGTACATAAAGATACATAGTTCAACACACACACACACACACACACACACACACACACACACACACACACACACACACACACACACACACACACACAGGGGCATTTATAAGTTCGTCAGAAAGTAAACAGAACCAGATGTTAACTCGAGTAAGACAAGTGTTCTACCTGACAGCTCTTCACCTTTAAGAGGCTGTCTGAGGCGTGTGTGTGTGTGTGTGTGTGTGTGTGTGTGTGTGTGTGTGTGTGTGTGTGTGTGTGTGAGGCTTAGTAGATTTACATAACGTTCAAGTAAACATATAAATTTTCCTTTATCATTTGTTGTTGTTATTTTTATTGTTATTGTTGTTGTTGTTGCTGTTGTTGTTTCTGTTGTTCTTTTTATTGTTGTTGTTATTATCATTATTATTATTTTCCAGTAGTACCGGTAGTAATAATAACAATAATAATAATAATAATAATAATAATAATAATAATAATAATAATAATAATAATAACACGGGTAGGGGAGGACTGCAACAAGCCTACAGGCACCAAGACACTATTTACATTACGTGGCAAACATCAGGAACACAGAGACACAACTTTGACCATTTACCATACGAGCCACAACGGTTTACGTATACCTGATGCAATTGACTCTCCTGGAGGGGAGGGAGGGGAGGAAGAGGGGGAAGAGGAAGAGAGGGGGGGGGAGGGGGCACTAAAACATTGAATTATTTGTTACTGAAAATTTATAAATAAAAAAAAACTTTATGACGTGATGCGTGACACTGGAGTTAGTGTTAGCGTTAGGTTAGGTTAGTGTTAGTTAGTGTTAGGTTAGGTTAAGTAGAGTCTTAAATCTCCAACTATGAGCCTTAGAGAATCTGAACCTGAAGCACTTTTGGTCGAGTTTGGATTACAGTATATACCTGAGGCCCTCAAGTGGAAGACAAACACTCAAGTGGGTTATGATGAATCTCTTCCTGTCTCTCTCCAGTTTCTGAATGTCTGTCTGTATGTCTGTTCCCTTGCTTGTATGTCTGTCTGTCTCATTGTCTGTATGTCTCCCTGTCTGTATGCCTGTCTTGCTGTTTGTATGCTTGTCTCTGTATGTATGTATGTATGTCTGTCTCTGTCTGTCTGTCTGCATGCCTTAAAAGAACAAAATATAAGGAAATACTAAGCAATGTAAATACCATTATTATTATTATTATTATTATTATTATTATTATTATTATTATTATTATTATAAATTATTTTTTTTTTTCATCATGAAATATATCTGGATATAAACAATATATTTCCGGCTAAATTATGAGTCTTTCTTTCCCATTAATTGTGGGATTTATTTCTCACCCTCACACTCCCCCCCCCCCCCTTCCCTATCCCTTACCTCTCTTTCACTTCCTCTTCTCTCTCTCACTTTCTCTATTCTCCTTCCTTCCCTCCCCTATCTCTCACTTCCTCCTTTCTTCCCCTCTCTCTCTCTCTCTCTCTCTCTCTGGACGGTGATGGCTGACGGGTGTAACTCAGTCGCCATCTGGTGTTGGTGTTGACTGGGGGGGGGGGCGGGAGGAAGGGGAAGGGGGAGGATCAGCAGGAGGAGGGGGAAGGGGGAGGATCAGCGGGAGGAGGGGGAAGGGGGAGGATCAGCGGGAGGAGGGGGGGAGAGCCACAAGACACGCACACAGCTACTAAATATTGATAACCGTATTGTGTAGAGTCATACGTCACGTCTCGGGGGTATGTGAGCTGACGGTTTGATTACAGAGGTGGACGCCATTACTCTCCGCGACGTTTATCACCGTCGGGACAAAATGCGTCTTTTTAATGAACCAATACGGCTGGTGTAAGAGAGAGAGAGAGAGAGAGAGAGAGAGAGAGAGAGAGAGAGAGAGAGAGAGAGAGAGAGAGAGAGAGAGAGAGAGAGAGAGAGAGTAATGTATCTACGCCATGATACACATTTAATCTCTTCTCAGAATTCCTCAGAAACAGAACAGTTATAAATTCACGATTTTTTTATTTTTATTTTATTTATTTATTGTTCTTTCATAGATGCCATAACGACCTTGGTGGGCGGAGCTTAACTGATGGACGTAATACCATCATTATAACGTCATAGGTGGAACCAGCCAATTAGGACGTGGGTTTTACACGAGACAATATAAACCATCACTTGTATCTGTGCTTGTTTTATCTGAACCTGTACTGTACTTGTATCATTTACCTGTATTTGTACCTGTAATCGTCTCTACTGTTATCCATGAATCAATAAAGCATTAACACAAAACATGTTATTGCCTTGGTTGTTGTTGTTGTTGTTGTTATTGTTATTGTTGTTATTGTTATTGTTGTTGTTATTATTGTCGTGGTGGTGTTGTTATTTTTGTTGTTGTTATTTTTGTTGTTGTTATTGTTGTTGTGTTGATGTTGTTATTGTTGTTGTGTCGTTGTTATTGTTATTATTGTTGTGTAGTTGTTATTATTGGTGTATTGTTGTTGTTGTTGCCTTACAGACGTCATACAGTGTCAATAACTATACAATAATTCATCACCCGTTTACCTCTGCACGAGTCACTGATAAAGGTCACTGCTGATTGGTAATTAGACACCCAAGGCCAGCCATCACCACCAACCAATCAGGAATGAGCTTTTAACATGGAATTAATTGGTCATTAATCGGGGAGGACATTATGGAAAGATAATACGGAACCAGTCAGCATTACCTGTACGGAACCAGTCAGCGTTACCTGTACGGAACCAGTCAGCGTTACCTGTACGGAACCAGTCAGCGTTACCTGGTTACTGGCTAATTGGCACATAGTCGCCAGGGCCGTGAGATCAGGGTTCGGTCCGTTAATGGTGTATAAGCGTCAGTACCTCAATGCCACCGCGGCTTATATTACGTCGTTAAGGCTAAAGTCGACATAGGATTAGGTTAGGTCAGGTTAGGTTAGGTTAGGTTAGGTTAGGTTAGGTTAGATTAGATTAGATTAGATTAGGTTAGGTTAGGTTAGGTTAGGTTAGATTAGTGATGGTTTGGTTAAGTTTAGGTTATTTTAGATAAGGTTAATAGTACATCGTAAACACACACACACACACACACACACACACACACACACACACACACACACACACACACACACTAATAGTATAACATAACCCTAAATAACGTTATCAACTTTTCAACCTTACAACTTATTAAATAATGTCACTATTGGAACATCCAGAAAAGTTGGTTAATTCAGAAATACGAATATTATTACAGTGTTGATATGATGCATTATACAATCCTTTGGTCCTGTCCTCTCTGTCTCTGTATCTCTGTTTGTTTCTGTCATTTTGAGGGATTTTCCTGTCTTTTCTCTGTACTCCTCTCACTCTCTTTCATTCTCTCCCTTTTATTCTTTTTGATGTAATTCTTTTTTTCTTTTCTTTGTCATTCTCTTCTAATTACTACACACTCTTGCCCCCCCCCCCCCTACATCACGTTTCCTCAATGGTCTCTGTGTATGTTTGTTTTCTTGGCTGTCCAGGTGTTGATATCTCAGGTGTTTTGTAAGTTACGGAGCTGAAATATAAACACAACAAGGGCGTCTCACAGGTGTAAAGTGACGTCATCATTTCGGGAACTGTGCAGGTGTAAACAGTGACGTCATCATTTCGGGAACTATGAGTAAAATGAGTAGAGTAAAAAGACGTGAAGAAAGATTATTAATAAATAATTCACACATAATAATAATGGTTGACCGTCGTGTAACGAGGATGGCCGGCTCAAGGGCCACCTAGGCGTGAATTTGTTTAAGGTGTAGAAGCTGTCGCCAACACAAAAACCACACCCTGAGTTAACGAGCTGCATGCCTCAGTGTCAAGAAATAGTCCGAGAAGACCGGATAACTCACCAGCGGCACTGACTAACCATTACCCCAGAACAAGATCCGGAAATCGACTAACATCCAGGTTCCCAATTACTGCTGGGTAGACAGAGGCAAATAGCGTAAAGAAACTTACCCATAGTTTCACCCTGCCCGGGGAACGAACCCGGGTCCGTTCGCTTGCGAGACGAGCATGCTGACCATCATACCACAGGTCGCCACACACACACACACGCTTCAGCAGGTCGAGTGACGTAAACAGTCGTGTCTGTCCTATACCAGTACCACGCTAGTTAAACCTACACAGACAGGCGACCCACACACACTGTAAACACCATTCATGGGTATAGATGCATCACTCATGGCTGCTAAACTAACCTCTCTCTCTCTCTCCCTTGTTATCTCTTTCTCCTTCCTTCTCCCCCTCCCTCTCCCCCTCCCCCATTCAAAGCACCTCTCCCTCTTTGCTTCCTGCCTCCTCCACCCCCTCCCACACACGAAACACCTCTCCCTCTCTACTTTCCTCCTCCTCCTCCTCCCCACAAAACCAACCTCAACAATAACACTTGCAAGGGACGAGACACAACACACAAACACACAAAATCCTAACTTACCCCCCCCCCAGTCAGAGAAGTACAGCGGCGGAGGAACACAACCCTGCATCACAAGTAGTGCCCATTCACCCACCCACGCCATTTTGAGGTGTTGTATATATACCAGCATGGAGCAGCAAGGACCAGTGTGTTACTATCATCTGTAGAGCGAAGGTCGATGCTCGCAATCACATGGTCTTCTACAGCCTATCCCCACCGAAACACTTCAGAGCTTATGGTAACTACCCCCCCCCCCCCCCACAGCCTCCCTAAGTTGCTAGCATCACCGTTATCGTCATGAGAGAGAGAGAGAGAGAGAGAGAGAGAGAGAGAGAGAGAGAGAGAGAGAGAGAGAGAGAGAGAGAGAGAGAGCATTGAGTGCCACCCAAGCCAAGATATCTTTGAAGTCATTGTCAAGATCTTGTCTTTCTTCACTACTTGGCACAAGACCTGAGATGTGTATCACTCCAGGAGGAAGAAATTAACCAACCGAAAGTGTGTGTGTGTGTGTGTGTGTGTGTGTGTGTGTGTGTGTGTGTGTACAGAAAGAGAGTAATCTGGATATTCTTTCTCTCTTTCATATCAGTAGAGGAGTGTTTGTTTACCGTGATCGTTCGTGAGATTATAAACGCTGTGGTATAATACAGTTCACGGGTTCACTGTAAGCAAACCTAACCTAACCTGAACCTAACTTAACCTAACCTCACCCAATCTTAACCTAACCCGAACGATTCTCAATAATAAAACGCCTTATAGTCCTTAAGGGTTCCAATCCTAATGGAGCCTAGTCCTAAAGGGCCCAATACAGACCCCAAAATTTTAATGAACTCAGTATAAAATGGCTCTCAATGCTAAAGTACGTACCTTAATACTAATGGGTTTGAATCCTAAATGAGTTCCAATGCTAATGGCTAAATCAGGCTGAAACCTATCAACATTGAGGTGGGAGGAGGGGAGGGGAGGGGCCATTTGAACTTACAACCTCAGTAGTAGAAGAAGGTGCATGGTGGTGGTAGTAGTGGTAGTAGCAATAACAGTAGTGGTGGTGATAGTGGTAGCTGTAGCGATGGTAATAGTGGTAGTGGTTGTAGTGATAGTAGTGGTGGTGGTAGGAGGGACACTGGATGTTATCGACGGACGGGGGAGGGAGGGAGAGTTACTGGACCACGAGCAACAACTACCATTTATACGTGTCTTTGCTCATTGGGATATACGACTGTGGGAGAGACATGAAGGGGGGGGGGGGTATGTATGTGTGAGTAGTATGGAGAGAGAGAGAGAGAGAGAGATAATGAACATCCTCCTTCTCCTCCTCCTCCCAAGTCCTTCCCCCAGCTCCTCCTCTCCCTCTTTTTCCATCCTTCTTCTACATCCTTGCTCCTCTCCCCCTCCATCTACATCCCTCCTCCTCTCCTCCCTACCCCTCTTCCCTCCTTTCTCTTCATCTTCTTTCCCCCTCTCCCTTCGTCTTCCCTGCTCCTCTCCTCCTCCTCCTCCTCCTCCTTCTTCTCCCATGCCTCCTCTCCCTCCTCCAGGACCGGGGCGGATTGCCAGTAAGGACAATATACTGGTCTCTCAGGTGCTTCTCGACCTCCCAACGACAAACACCTCTACCACGACTTACCAGGGGAAATCCGGCCCTGATGTCGTGTTGTGTGCAGCCGCCGCCTCTTCTCACCGTTGCTCTAGTGCCAGGATGGTCGTCGTCGTCGTCGTGGGAGTCTTGTGGCGTTGTACTGTATAAGTAATTATTGTTCTTGTTGTCGTGTTAACGTGTTGCGTAGACTCTCATTGTTGCTGTCGTTCTTCTGTAGCTCGAGGCCTCTTGTTTGTATTTGTTCTTGGAGTTGTTGTCGTGTTGTGGTGCCGCTATTACTGTTGTTGTCGTCATCGGGCTAAGATACTACCCCAGGAGGGTCGTGCGACAAGGAAACACTCTACACCAACAACACACCAGGGTAAAACACTAGAAGAAAGCTGTAATGTACACTGTCTGCTACTGATGGTGTGAATATATAGTCTACCACAGTGAATCATACGAGGGCCCACAAAATATAGGCAGAAACTAATTAAAAAATCACATGGAAAAACGCATTAAGTAAGACAGTCAGGTAAGGTGTGCAGCTCCCCCCAAAAACACATATCCTCGCTGTTTGTTGCCAGAATCATTAATTTAATAATTTCATATATTAGAACATATTTGCTCCTACGACTGCAGTAATATCTAACATCCTTAAATGTTAACCAATAATACTGTCAGCCGTAACTCACTCTTAATGCTGAGTTTCCCAACTGTGATACTAGTCTGCAGAGTTTGTTGGCCTAAATATAATCTTCATTTAACTTTGAACCCATGAACTCTAATATATGCTGTATATATATGCAAGTAAATCACTGTAGGTGCGCGTGATCCAAGTATATGCTAGGGACTTGATCTCACTCCCCTCTACTGTATGTATTAGCCTTGTAAAGTATTTCTCCTTAGTCTGTACTCACCCCTGAAGATGTGAATTATACACGAAAGCGCTTGGGAACTTCGTGTTTTCTTGTTTCCTTGTGGTTATCAGCATATATATATATATATACATATATATATATATATATATATATATATATATATATATATATATATATATATATATATATATATATATATATATATTTTCGCGCAACGCACGAATTTATACTAAAGTTCATGGGTTCAAAGTTGAACGAAAATTATATTTAGGCCAACAAACTCTGCAGACTAGTATTACAGTTGGGAAACTCAGCTTCAAATTCTGGGGTTCAAGTAGGCATGGAACCGAGTATCATGCTTAGAAACACTGTAACGTCTCTTTAACACACATACACAAATTAATTCCATATAAAACATCGTGCCAATTTTGACACCATAATACAACCCCTGATATGGTTTGTTACCTTCAAGTTGAACTTCGGTGACACGAGTAATATAAAAAAAAAAGGATTAAAAAACTGAAGACGAGTAGTGATAATTGCAGGATTTGCAGGTGTTTTGGAAAGGGAGGTCTATTGTGTAGGCTAGCATAGCCTCTTATTATCATCATACACGATTAACGCATGTCTCGCCTCACAAAGTGTTGAAGACATGAAAATAGATTGGGGGCATAATGCAGGTACACGACCGTGACGTAACGTTCTAACAAAGGTAAACACATTTCCGCCCCCAGACTACCACTTACTCACATCGGATTTCAATTTTTCATTCCTCACACCCATCTCTTCCACCTTTCAAGATATTGGACATTTTGGCGCATTTTTCCAGCAGAGAAAAACGTGGAACATCTCGTCACCCATCACTTGTTGTCGTCCAATATTTTCGTTGCTAATGGGACCGCAAGTGTAAGCTGTAGGTTGGTATAGCAAACTGCACTGCGAAATGTTGGCATATTGTCATAACAGACATTCAAGCGCGAAAATAGAGCACGAGTGACTAAAAAGGAAGCGAAGAATTTGTTTTCACCCAGGAAAAAAATTGGTACATGACGCCACGTCAAAATTCGTAAACGTAGCCCAACTACGTCAAAATTCATAAACGAACCCCAACTATATCATAATTCATAAAAGAAGCCGAACTACGCCAAGATTCATAAACGAAGCCTAACAACGTCAAAACTCATAAGCGATGCCTAACTACGTCAAAATTCATAAACGAAGCCTAACTACGTCAAAACTCATAAACGATGCCTAACTACGTCAAGATTCATAAACGAAGCCGAACTACGTCAAAACTCATAAACGATGCCTAACTACGTCAAGATTCATAAACGAAGCCTAACAACGTCAAAACTCATAAACAATGCCTAACTACGTCAAAAATCATAAACGAAGCCTAACTACGTCAAAACTCATAAACGATGCCAAACTACGTCGATTCATAAACGAAGCCTAACTACGTCAAAACTCATAAACGATGCCTAACTACGTCAAGATTCATAAACGAAGCCTAACAACGTCAAAATTCATAAACGAAGCCTACGTCAAAACTCATAAACGATGCCTAACTACGTCAAGATTCATAAACGAAGCCTAACTACGTCAAAACTCATAAACGATGCCTAACTACGTCAAGATTCATAAACGAAGCCTAACTACGTCAAAACTCATAAACGATGCCTAACTACGTCAAAATTCATAAACGAAGCCTAACTAAGTCAAAACTCATAAACGATGCCTAACTACGCCAAAATTCATAAACGATGCCTTACTACGTCAAGATTCATAAACGAAACCTAACTAGGTTAAATTTCATAAACGAAGCCTAACCTCGTTAAAATTCATAAACAATGCCCAACCACTTAAAAATTCATAAGCGAAGATTATACATGAAGCCTAGCAACCTTTAATGCGTAAACGAAGCGTACCTGCATGAGAAGCGCATAACTGTATCGTAGCTAAATCTGAATTCATTAAACAAATCCTAACTACTTTATTTAAATGCAAATTATAGTCACAATTTAGATAGTGAAACAGTGTGAATGACCCTAGCTGTCAGGAGTACCCAAGACATAAATAGAGATTAAACGAAACAAGTTCAGTTTATATTACAAGTAACGATCCTAATCACAACTAAGTACGGCATTATAGGAGTTAGGTGAAGGTGTACAAAAGCGGACTACCTATTTATTCCAATAATTTAACAAGATATTTGTCTATATTTTCGTCTTAATGAATATAATACAAATCCGGTGTTAGAGAATGGAAAAAAAAAGTATAAGAAATGAACTAAGGCCTAACTTACATGTCCTTGGGTTTATACGCCTGGGGCCAAGGTATATGTGGGATTTTAAAAGCCTTCAGTCAGTCGTAAAAACTTATTGAAATCTAGTATAATTTGTTCTGGGTGTTACGGGGACTATGTAGGGATTAATTAGGTTAAGGTTTAGTTAGATAAGGTTCTATTCAACACCGCATTATATTGAGGCCCGCGACCATAATTTTGTTTATAATATTTTGGTTAACATTGGTTTAGTTAAGTTTGGCTGGTTGGTTAAATATCATTACTAGAGCTAAAATAGTTGTTTCTTTTCACCAACACCAGACTTACTGTGCATCATATTAAGAAAAAAATACTATAAAAATCAATAAAGTGTCAGCCAACATTACCCAATGAGAACCAGTATAAGACATTTAAAAATAGTTACAGCACCAGAGTCTAATTAACTTACACCAGATAGACCCAGGCACGCTACAGCCTGTATACAGAATAAATGACATCGCATGCATAAGGCCAATGATAATATAACTAACTAAGATTGGTTAGGTTTCAAAAATTTGTGCATAACTTAAAGCCGACAATGAGGAGACAGTACTGATCTTACCAATTACTTAAGTTTGGCTGATTTTTGTCTTGCTATTATTAATTAATTTTGGAAAATATTTACAGCTTGGTCGTCCCTCTTGCAAAATATATTATTGGCGAACCCAGTTTGGCGATAGCGTAAAATTAAATGACCTACCTGGAGCGGTGTGATGGCAGCTGAAAGACTTGGACAACACATGAATTATCCCTTTTATGTCCTTCACAAAACTGTCACTGTTACGGTATTATCCAAAAGTTACAATATTAATAATATGTCACACTCAGGAGCGCTGTATCACTAGTTTTTCTTACGACACGAAACCATCTTTTGCAACACTGACGGCCATCTTGTGTGTACTTTAACCAAGGAATTTGTTACCAACCCTCTCGCCAAGGACTATATCCTCAAGACAGGAATGAGTGTAAAATAGTCGGTAATAATACTAGCTGGAACCTCAAGGCACAGTGACGTCATTTTATGTCGTCTAGAATTAAGATGGCGCTGTTAGATGGAGTATTATGATACATGAGTATCCAAGACACAAATTGAATTTTTGGTTTTATGTTTGTTTATTTAAATAAAGATAAACAATAAGAATGCCTTTTAAAAGACAAGAAGTCTACTGAAAATAAGGTCATTTATTCCCCAAATTTATGTAATGGCATGATAGGTAATTCATCACACGCAGTAATTGGATGATAATTGTGCGAGTGAAAAGATTTTGTCTTTTAATTTCTGAACTCATCTAAGATCTTGGGGCAATGGAGTATGTATATATACTGTACATACATGCACACTGTACATACATGCATACATAAATGAAGATTGATATGTCTAAAATAAATGGAATACGTAAAAAACATTACTCCTGACGTCACATCAACGTCTATGAACTCACGAATAACTTTTGGATGCATCCAATAGATGGCGCTATTATTAAGGTATCTGGCAACTATACCGTACACACATATTTTAGCAGGAGCTTTCCTATCTTTAGTAGAGTATCTTTACTTCAGGCTTCAGCTTTGCAAATCAAGAGCTAAATCGAGCTCCTGAATTTTATTGAAATAAAAAAAATAAACTGTAAATTATAAATAGTTAACAAAGGAAATAATAAAAAAGATAAAAAAATTAGAAAAATTATTTTTTCTCTTCCTTTGTCGAGAAAATAATGTCTTACAGTCAGTAAAGTATAATAGTTTCTATGTTTATCTCGTAACTTCGTTCCTTGCCCCGAGAATGTGTTGCGTCATCGATGGAAAAAATTACGTTTTTTTACTTAAATTAATATTTTGACCAGCCTATTTGTGTTAATAACTGCATCAAATATAAAAACATATTAGAATAAGCGAATCAATATCTTCATAAACCTCATTTAGAAGGAATATAACAATCAAGAGATGATAATTTCTGTACCCTGGGATAAAAAACCTTAGTGTCTGCCAAAAAATTCAATGATTGATGGGACGTGACAATAATGTGTCGATGGCTGGTGAGTGTTTGTGTTATTTCTTTACGTAAGGAACAGAAAAACGTTGTTAATTAATTGTTCACGATATTTCTGAACATACAATAGAGGACTGTGCATATTAAATGTGAATTAATAAGAAGAAATTCGGCAGAAAAGTGAATAAATACATGAAATATTGACCAGGAGTTACATTGTTTAGTTTTCGTGTATATATCTGACTTACGAAAGTATTACAGGTTAGTAGGTAAATAGACATCAGATATTTTCATTAGGATGTCAGACGGCATCTATGTACACCTTCGTATGGTGTTAGATGATTAGGCTAAGGTTGGGGGTCACTGCCTTATGTAGGGTTATAGAAACAGTCATCTAACCGTACCTTAACCTCACCTACACATAACCTTAACTAACATTCACCTAACCTTAACTTAACGTAACAATCACTTAACCTTGACCAGTTTTGTAATTTGAGAAAATGAGAAGTGAGCGAAATAATTGACGAGTTTAATTAATAGATTAGTGAAAATATTTACTTGGGTTTTAAACTAACGAAGAAACATGCTGGTCAAGTGTATCATAAGTGACGTGGGTGGTGACCTTTATTAACCTGCTTTAGTAAGTAAATTATATCTGACACTATATAATTTAAGGCGCCAAGTGACGAGTGCGGTCTTGCATCCTCCACGATTTCAAAATATAATTAATTATTGGAAGTAGTTTTATCTCACAGCTGTCAACGTTGTGGGGTATTAATGGCCGAGTTAATGAACCAAGATTTTTAAATACTGTAGTTTGTTGGCTGCTGAATTTTATAGAGTTAATTATTGTCTTCAGCAAATGACGATAGTGAATAACCTAGGTAACGAAAACACCTTGTCGACTGACTAGGTTGACTTACTGAAGTGATGTAAAAGTTTTCAGAGCAGCTGAATATAATCATCGTCGTTGTTAAGCCAGTGATTATGTTTCGTGATCAAGTATATTTGACAAGGATTTTAATACCATAATCCTTGTTGTTGGTCAATATTAATTAAGCAAATTAACTTATTTACCAAAATTACTCTCACATCACTTTTATATTTTTTTATTTAGAAATTTAATGTGGCATAGAAAGTAATATTAATGATAAAAACGTAATAAATAGGCTGGGACGAGGATTCATAAATATTATTGATTTTATGCAGAAAAACAAGACTGCTTAAGCGACACTAGTATCTACCCCAGTCTGGTGAGCATCATCCTGGTAGTTATATTCTCCGTTGGGTGGTTGTCGCCATGTCATCACAACGAAATTCAACAGGAAAAAAAGGAAACGGAAAACGTTCGAGTGACTCCCTTAATTAACATACCATTAACTGCAGTTTAAATGAGATGTTTCGCGGAGTAATTTTCACTTCTGCGCGCATGTAAATGATATTCTTTGTCATATTCTTAAGAGGAATATATTATTACTGCTAGTGGTTGTACTACTGTAGTTTTTTTATTAAATTAGTAGTTCAACCGTAAAATAAATAATATAAAATAAGAAAATTCGTTGCAAAACTCGCGTCATAGCCTGTTAATAATGCAGTATAGTATGAAGCGTCATCTTGTAGTTCATGAAGCAAGTTTCATTCACCTTATAGCTACATCACTCTTCAGCTTGATGACTGCGTGTAGTTTGTGTTCTCAATACAGTAACCTAATACCAAGTCGCCAGCTGGGTTATAGGCCAAGTAAATTTTCAAAATTACGTGGTTAGCCCTTGAAATACGATGACATTCCTCGAGTACGATGATATTGGAATTCAAGGAGGTGAAGTAATCGTATTAAAAATAGATAAAAATCAACGTTTAGTATCATATAAGGGGCGGATATACAGTGTTAACAGCTTACTTTAACACGAATATAATTTACAGTTGATGGGCCAGAACCTTACCACTAGGCCATGACTTCAAATATTTCCCTTCAAAATAAAAAGTTGATTTGAGTGGATGCCAGTTGACTCATTGATCAGTATTCCGCTCGCGTGAAATTTAAAATGCGGGCTCTTACTTTTCTCCATTTATTTATCATAGAAAAGGTCACAAATTTTTTAGTTGAACACGGGGATTTGATGAAGTTTAAACATTTAGTGATATACAGGAGGGGGTTAGGTTAGGCTAGGCTTGGTTATGTTTCTTTTCGGGTGTTTAAGTTAACTATGTGTTAGGGTTGTTAGACTAGGTTAGGTTTGTGATTAGGGTAGTAAGGTTAGGTGTGCGTTAGGATGGTTAGGTTAGGCTTGTATTAGTGGTTAGGTTAGGTTAGGTTTGTGTTTGGGTGATTAATCTATAGGTGAAATAAGCTAGGTGGTGAATTGTCAGGTGATCAGGAATTCTAGTTAAACGATTTTGTTCTGGTGTTTACTTGGAACCAGTGAAAGTATTACAGTAGTGGTATTGGAGTGTTGATTCCTTACGGTGTTGTTGTTGCAGGCTGAGCGGTCCCTAGGTCATGGGGTAACGAAGATGTGACCATATGAGACGCCAAGGCTTCCTCTGCCACCAGGACAAGGTAAATACTCTTGCTTTTGTCATGGTGAATAATATTTTTTATTCACGTATCTGATATTAAAGAAAATAACATTGACTCTTCCTGTGTAAATAAGCTATTGTAGTGAAGTGAATAATATACATGTTACAGGTGAGTGTGTGATGATGGCAGGTAATAATGCTTCTGTGTGTTTCTTCCAGGTAAGTGAAGGTCAACAGCTCCTTGAGGGACAGTAACGCATCACACCTCAGGTATGTCCACATCACCTTTTTTTCATTTGTTGATTATTTTGAGTTACCTGTGGGGTGTTGTGTCTCCACCTGACATTCCTGGACGTAATTCCTCCACCTCCTCCTCCCCTTCCTCCTTCCTCCTCATCCTCCTCCTTTCTCTCCTCCTCCTCGTCCTCCTCCTTTCTCTCCTCCTCCTCGTCCTCCTCCTTTCTCTCCTCCTCCTCCTCGTCTTTGTGAACGGTGGAGTACCTCCCATATTTCAATACGTCTACGTAATAGCATTGTAGGTGAAGGCTCTGAATATACATTCAGCTCTTCTACTCTCAGGCTTTATTCACATCCATAGCGGCGTGCTGGTGGCTTTACAACTTGTACTCGGAGCTTTTTATTAGAGCAGGATAATTTAATCTGCCTGATGGATGTCCAGTCTTTTCTCGAAATTAAAAACTTCTGGAGACGTGACCACCCGCTTTGGTAAGCTGTCCCATACGTCCACAATGTGCAGTCAGGAGTTATTTTGCCTCAATTTGGTAAATTATCTTGCCTTGAACAGCGTAGAATTATAATCTCTGGTATTGCCCCATCATGATATCTGCCTTGTGTTATTCTGAAGGTGTCGATCACATCCTCACGTCTCCTGGCCACACGGGTTATGGGACCTTCACCTCCCTCAGACAATCTTCCTTACTCATTGTTTCAGCCCCGGGCATCAATTACGTCCCCCTTCTCTGGTGCTTTGGTAAACACTGAATGAGGTGAACCCTGTGCACCCATACAGGGTGCGCTGGCTGAATGGGTATAACGTTCCTTCCCTCTCCTAATGGTCTCTGATTCGCGCCACGAGCAGCCAACCCCTCTAGTTCACACATCTGTGAATGGATACATAACTTAAAGAGTTGGGGAAATAAAGGTGTTCGAGTGAGTGAATGCAACGCCGGTCACACTGCCGTCTTGAGTACATAAAGCTTCTGTTACAGTGTGCTGTATCAGTACTGCCCACAACAAGCTGTCAAGCACTGGGATCCATGTTCACCTCACCCCGTGTATGTGAATCTCTCAAGGTCCAGGTGGTGGTAGGTGGGGTACCTGGAGGGCGCAAACATCACCATCATTGGTTTCCTTCCTCATGTAAAATTTGACGAGGAGTTGACCCGCGCTTTGTTTTCGGGGGGGGGGGGGGGGGGTTCAGGCTCCGGCAGTCAGTGCAGTATTTACATGGTATTAAATAATTGCCTTATGTTTCTACGTAAACAAGTTGAGGGTAAGAGCAAATACTGAATGAGTGACTGTTTCTTCATGTTATGTTAGCCCCTTCTGTAAACTCCTCGCCACACTTTTCCTATTAATTCTTCTCTTATTTGATGTTTTTGTATTGCCTTATGTGTTGTACAGGAGAGTGGGAGAGCAGTTCAGATAATCGCCTCTGTGTGAGTTCAACTTGACTTTAATGGTAACAGTCTTTGACCAGAACAGTAGGATGAAGGATCCTTTTTGCCTTTGTTTTTAAATAGTTTTTTGTAAGCCTGTGTAGTCTCGGCATATGTTTAACCACGCCCTCCTCTTCCTCCACCTCCCCTTCTCCCCCATCCCCCCCCTCCATTCCGTCCCCTTCCCCTCCTCTCTCCGCTCGTTATCCCGGTGACCTTCACATTTGACCTTACAAAACCTGACAGATTCTGCTACTGCTTGAGGGCTTCAGTCAGTTTCTCTTGGAATAATGAAATTAGAAATGTGTGTGTGTGTGTGTGTGTGTGTGTGTGTGTGTTGCATTATCAACAATGAGTTATGGTATCTCTCTCTCTCTCTCTCTCTCTCTCTCTCTCTCTCTCTCTCTCTCTCTCTCTCTCTCTCTCTCTCTCTCTCTCTCTCTCTCTCTCTCTCTCTCTCTCTCTCTCTCTCTCTCTCTCTCTCCCCCTCCCCACAATGACCTACAATTTTAAAAAAAATAAGTTAAATTTTCCACGTAACGAAATCTAAGAACTCATCTTAATTAGCTCCAACAAGAACAAAATTACGTCGACATGTCATTAAAATTACACCAAGACCGAACTTTAATTAAATGTTTTCACTCAGTACCAGTTAGGAGATGAAACTACAATAATGTATTAATGTATTTTTTTGTGAATATTTACCGCAGTCAGTAGCAGATGTGATTCTGATCTATATCTTATGAAGTTGGTGTGGCCTAGTGGATAGAACACTTGCATCCTATCCTAAGCGTCACTGGAGCGATCTCCTGGCACTCCTAATCCCCACTTCATCTCTGTAAATGGGTACCTGAGCTTTTAGTTGGGGAAGTGAAGGCGGTGAAGTGTAACGTGTAACGAAGGCTTAGGTATTAGGTTTGGTTAGCGTTTGGGTGTTTATTTCTACATTATGATAGCTTCTGTCTCTTGAGAATTATCCACCCTAATCCTACCAGGCGGATTGGGATGGGTTTGATTTAGGCTCGCCATAGGACTACTCTTAAAGACTATGCTCTCAGAGGTAGAATTGCCAAGCTCAGTGACCTATCATAGCAGGTGTATCTCAGTCAGGTGAAGTTTGAGTGGGCGATTTCATTGGCTGATGTTCTTTACCAAATAATTTCATTGGCTGCTGTTCGTTATCAAGTGATTTCATTGGCTGCTGTTCGTCACCAAGCGATTTCATTGGCCTGCTGTTTGTCACCAAGCGATTTCATTGGCTACTTTCCGTTACCAAGCGATTTCATTGGCTGCTGTTCGTTACCAAGCGATTCTATTGGCTGCTGACAAAGTGGACGGGATATAGGGGATCATTCCTTTGCTAGTTGGCTATTCCATGACCAGAAGCGGCGCCGTCCTCCAGATAAAAGAGGAAACATCAGCTAGTATGAGTCTTTATCGACATCCCGAGTTATTGATGATGCGCTACATTTTGGTGGTCTTTATTGAAGAGTTTTATTTTATGGTTAGGTTAGGTTAAATAAATTGAGGTTAGGTTAAGATAGGTTAAGTGAAGCTAGATTAGGTTAAGATAGGTTCAGTAAAGTTAGGGTAGATTAGGGTAGGTTAAATAAAGTGAAGCTAGGTTAAGTGAGGTGGGTTAGGTTAGGTTTTATATATATATTTAGTTAATTTAGAGACAGTTGTAATAATATGAGGGGGAACTGAGAAGGTTGCTGCCTACCCAAGGGAAGGTCGCCCGCCTCATATATATCTTACACCGCCACACAATATTACTAAGCTTTTAAGATGATTAAAAGATAGAGAGAGAGAGAGGGCATTGATATGGTGGGTAAATCTCTCTCTCTCTCTCTCTCTCTCTCTCTCTCTCTCTCTCTCTCTCTCTCTCTCTCTCTCTCTCTCTCTCTCACATGAAGTCAAGAAGATAACGCCATCGACAAAGGCCTTGACCACGAGAACTTCCTCTGGTCATCTCACTGTAAATTATAAGACGCCCACACACACACACACACACACACACACACAGCACATAATGAAATAAGGGAACTATAAAGGATCTCATTTTTATAATAGAATTGAAACACTTATTTAAAGGCTTAATATATCTAAGGATTTTATAATGGAATTTGATATAGGCAAAGGTATATGGGATTCTTATATAATGTTTGATATAATGAATGAAGGAGATTGTAAAAAGGAGAGATGGTATAATGCTTTTGTTGGCGTTAAGGGGGATTGACTTTTGACCTCCAGGTAGCGTCAGTAGGGAGGTCAGGGTTGTTTGTATTTGGCAAAGTAAGTGTGAAGGTCGGTACACCAGGAAGTCACTTGACCTAACCTGACCTAACCTAACCTAATCCCCCTTGAGTATAATGACACTGTACTCGTGAGATTAAGTCATCGTACTGAAGAGATTAAGAGCCCATCCTGCCCATCCTGCCCATCCTACCCCCTGCCCATCCTACCCATCCTACCCCCCTGCCCATCCTTCCCCCCTGCCCATCCTTCCCATCCTAACCTTATATTCCCCCCTAACTACCTCAATGATGAGGCCTAGATGACGGTAATAAACCAAAAGGAAAACATTTTAGTCATCCGGATTACCCCCTGACTCGCTGGCGAACGTTCTGTCGACAAGATTCATTGCATAATTATGAGAACGCATTTAGGGGGGGAGTTGACGGATTCTGAAGCGAGACCGAATTTCATTGTGGTTTTACTATTGGTTTAACGTCGAGGTTGTGTATGTGAGTGTGTACAGAGTTTTATATGGTCTTGTCTCGTGGTTTGGATCCGTGTTCAACTGATGGTTTAGGTGAGAGATAACACAGAGTCGGGAATTTTCAGTGGTATCTGGATCTTGACGTGTTGTGTTGTGATATATGACGTCACGTGTGTTGGTGATTGAGTGAGGGTTTTGATTCAATTATACAGGTGATGTTTTGATGAACACACTCTCTCCCTCTCTCTCTCTCGTACAGAAAACACACACACACACACACACACACACAACCCTCCCTCCACACATACCAAACGACATACCCCCATTCGCAGTTTTAACCTAACCTAGCCTACCCAATCCTTCCTACCCTAAATCCCTTAAGTAATGTTAGGGTGTTTTATCAACAGGTGAATTAAGCTGAGGGGTGTCCATGCTTCAGGTGATCCCAATGTTTGTAAACTGGAGAGCAATCGTGTCAAAAATCTTCTCCTGGCCTGAATAATGGTTAAAAATACACTAATATAAAAATAACACCTGACCTCATTTATACTTTGTTATCGGAATTACGGTTGTTATTCATATCTTTAATTAAAAATAACGATATTAATGATATATTTTCACGTCATGATTTCAAGATTATAATAACGTAAGATTTAGAATTTATTATAATTATCAATACGTTTTAAATATTTCAGCTTCATGTAATCTTTTTAATATAATTTAGTTCACAGATGCATTTCACTTAATTATTCCGACATTGTGCAATCAGTTTCATAATTGTAAACACTTAAAATCAACACCGTCTATTTAATTTAAGTATTTATTTTAATTTTTCATTGTAATTTGTTTCATCTTTCATTTTACATTACTACAATAGAATTCATAATATGTAAATGCTAAGAAGTCGAGAACAAGTGTTGATGCAGTGATGTGAACTGTGCTGCCAGATACCTAACCTAACCTAACCTAACCTAACCTCATGTAACCTAACCTAACCTAACCACATGTAACCTAACCTAACCACATGTAACCTAACCTAACCTAACCTAACCTAACCTAACCTAACCAATTCTCCTTCTTGTTACATTGGAGGAAAGTACAGTACCAGTTTTTAGTGCCATGATGAAAAGTATTATTTTTTTTTAGAGAAATTTGAACTGGTATTGACCTATTTTGTGTGATATTAAAAACTATTACATTGGAGGAAAGTTTTGTACCAACTCTTATAACTTTTTTGTATTTATTTTTATAAGAAAAGTATTTGATATTATAATTGTAGTTTTTTTTAACCCGGTGATTATATATACAAATGGTACCAAGGTTAGGTTAGGTTAGTTTGGTTTAGTTTTGGTTGGGATTGGTTAGGTTTGGTTAGCTTAGGTTAGGTTAGGTTAGGTTTGGTTAGGTTAGGTTAGGTTAGCTTAGGTTAGGTTAGGTTAGGTTAGGTTTGGTTAGCTTAGGTTAGGTTAGGTTTGGTTAGCTTAGTTTAGTTTAGGTTAGGTTAGGTTTGGTTTGGTTAGCTTAGTTTAGTTTAGGTTAGGTTAAGGTTTTTTGTCAATATTTGTCTTTAAACATATTCAACTTCATTAATTACTCATCAGGTTAGGTTAGGTTAGGTTAAGGTAAGATAAGACTCATATAAGGTTGTTTTAATAGCTAAAAAAAAGTTCCATTCCCCAGATAACTCAGAGAGAGATGTGAGTTTGAGGAAGGACCCAAGTTTACCTGTAAAAGTGTGGCCTCAATTAACTTTCCTCTTTAGAAGGTAACTTGAGAGTGTGTGTGTGTATGTGTGTGTGTGAGGTGGGTTAGGTTAGTTTAGGTTACGGTCGTGTAGTTTTGGTTTGGTTAGGTTAGGTTACGTTAGGTCAGGTACAGATAGGATAGGTTAGGTTAGAATAGTCTAGTTTAGGTGAGGATCAGGTCAGGTTAGGTTAGGTACAAGACAGCACTCACTTGACCTCATCAGCGTGAGGAAAGGGATGACCGTCTCTCACAGTTTTGAACACAAATGCCTCTTATAACTTATCGCCTCCTTATTGTAGTGTATAATACGCTCTCCCCACATTCCCTACCCCCCTCCCCTCCCCTACCCCCTCCCATGCCCCCTCCCCTCCCCTGCCTCCTCCCCGCCCCTCTCCCAGAACCCCCAACCCCTCCCCACCCCCCGTTTTCTCTGGCACATTCATCTAGATTGTGTGGGAGTTATGGTCGTGGGGCAAACTTTTCTATTTACGAGGCAACACATTCCTGCGGTGGAGGAGGAGTTATGATGAGGGAGAGAAGGAGCTGATGAGGGAGAGAAGGAGCTGATGAGGGAGAAGGAGGAGCTGATGAGGGAGAAGGAGGAGCTGATGAGGGAGAAGGAGGAGCTGATGAGGGAGAAGGAGGAGCTGATGAGGGAAAGAAGGAGCTGATGAGGGAGAAGGAGGAGCTGATGAGGGAGAGAAGGAGCTGATGAGGGAGAGAAGGAGCTGATGAGGGAGAGAAGGAGGGAGAGAAGGAGCTGATGAGGGAGAGAAGGAGCTGATGAGGGAGAGGGAAGGAGAGAAGGAGTGTACTAGACATGTTCTGGAGAAAAACATCCCCAGCATTATTGTCCGTCTGTCATATTATACTTGAGGAAGAAATATTAAAAAAACAAAACAAAAAATAATGTACTCGAATATATTATAACGTTAAGGGTGAATAGGACGAAGAGGATAAGAAAAAGACATAGAAGAAAGATATATAGAGGGAGATAAAGGAGTGTAGGAGAGAAAAGATGAGAAGGTGAGACAAGGAGGAGATGGTGAGAGAAAGGGGGGGGAGGGAGGGAGGGGGGGGAGGGAGGAGGGGAGGGGAGGGGCATTTGATAAGGACCAGTGTGAATGTATAGGAAGCAATAGTGTGTGCGTGTGTGTGTGTGTGTGTGCGTGTGTGCGTGTGTGTGTGTAGGGGAGGGAAACACACATCTTAACACCTAATATTTTATGGCAGTTAGAGAGAATGAATGGCAGGGAGTGTGTGTGTGTGTGTGTGTGTGTGTTGTTCTTCATTACTGACACCCTTCATCACAACGGGGTAAGGTTGGCAAGGGTGGTGATAGATAGATGGATAGATGGATAGATAGATAGATAGATACGGAGTCGTTTTTTGTTTTTCTTAGGACGAACTTCAAACAACATATTGAGTTTGGTTGAGGTGTGGATCCTGGTTTGTTCTTCCCAGGATGATTGAGGGATGGGAAGCTAATGCTCTCTCTCTCTCTCTCTCTCTCTCTCTCTCTCTCTCTCTCTCTCTCTCTCTCTCTCTCTTCACAGAACCTCAGCATAACACTGAACTATAACACGCCATCTTGTAATTGCTGCTCTAAATAACACTTGTTGCAACGTCCTGTACGAGTGGCGCTTGTGTGAGGCGGGAAATACGAGTTACAAAGTGGAGTATATATCAGGTTTATATATTTGTGCAATGGGAAGCATATTTCAGGGTTGCAAATTCGTTCAATGAGGAGCATTTATCAGGGTTAAGTACTCGTGCCATAGGAATTGTGTTTCAGGGGGGTGGGGGGGGGGATATGTGTTCAATAATAAGCATATTTCAGAGTTGAATATCTGTGTATTGCGGGTCATACATCAGGGTCATATACTCGTGAATGATATAACACGTATTTGGGAATTATGAAGGATAGATATTTCAGTGTTGTATGTTAGTTAAATGTTTGCATAATTCCTGGTTATATTATCATGCATTAAATATTATCTCAGGGTTTCGTTATCGTGAAATATTGATAATGTTATGAGGTGATTTGAGAATGAGAAATATAGGACATTAGTTTTAAAGCTTATTGAATATATAAGCATTAAAGTATTTTGCTCTTGGCGCCTAGAAGCTTAGTCGCGTCAGTACAAGCTTGGTTAATGCAGTGTAAATACAGTATAAATGCCTGTGTTGTGACTGTATTATCAGAAACATTATTACAGGTACAGGTGTAGTTACAGTAATCTAACCTAATATAGCCTAACCTAACCTCTTTACAGCTGATAGTCCTCTGGGATAGAACCAACGAACATTAGGACGGAAGGCGAGCGCTGTAGCCACTCAGCCACCGCATCCCTTTGAGAGAGAGAGAGAGAGAGAGAAAGAGAGAGAGTTACAGTGATATTTTTTTCTCTATCCCAGCCAGAGAATTAACAGCATATTAAAGGTAGTTTCCTCAGTCCGTCCTCTCTCCCATCCATCTTCCTATCCATTCACCCGTCTCACTATTCATCCGTCTGTCCGTTCGTCTGTAAGTTGTATCCTTTTGGCGGATGTAAATAATTAAACTCTAGTGGGCGGCTTGATGTTATAAATACTCTCTCTCTCTCTCTCTCTCTCTCTCTCTCTCTCTCTCTCTCTCTCTCTCTCTCTCTCTCTCTCTCACCACTACTACCATAAGAATTCTCCCAGACTGCCTCTCTCTCTCTCTCTCTCTCTCTCTCTCTCTCTCTCTCTCTCTCTCTCTCTCTCTCTCTCTCTCTCTCTCTCTCTCTCTCACACACACACACACACACCACTACTACCATAAGAATTCTCCCAGACTGCCTCTCTCTCTCTCTCTCTCTCTCTCTCTCTCTCTCTCTCTCTCTCTCTCTCTCTCTCTCTCTCTCTCTCTCTCTCACCACCGGACTTCCCTCGCCTTCCTCACCGACCAACTAATGTCTCACCAGCTCCAGCTGTGTTTCTCAGTAAGTTTGTGTTGGGTGATTTGACTGTCACTCTGAAACACATTTAGTTTAGGGGGAGAAATACAGTGTTGAGGTGAGGCGATTGTGTTTCCCTCGTTGTGTTGGATTGTTGGTGTTGTGTGTGTGTGTGTGTGGGAGAGAGAGAGAGAGAGAGAGAGAGAGAGAGAGAGAGAGAGAGAGAGAGAGAGAGAGGCAGGCTGGGGAATTCTTATGGTAGTAGTGGTGTGTGTGTGTGTGTGTGAGGTTAGATTGCGTTAGCTTTGGTTAGGTTAGGTTAGGTTATGTTATGTTAGGTTAGGTTATGTTAGGTTAGGTTAGGTTAGGTTAGGTTACCATTAGTCAATATTCATACATTACAACACGACACCTTCAACTTCCTGCCTCCCAAACCTGATACAATTCCATCACCTTTATCCCTTCGTTGATGAAGAATAAAATGGCTCCAATTCACAACGATAGAGCGCCTTAAATGCTCCCAACTACCTGTAATTAAAGCATGTAACGATAATTAAAGACTAACCTAACCCTATAATGAGAGGCTTGCCCTATAATTACCTGGTTTCATATAATATTTTGGGTATTAATTTTTGAATACTTGAAGATTAGCCACCACACGTAAACTAACCTAACCTAAACTAACCTAACCTAACCTAACCTAACCTAATCTAACCTAACCTTGGGTAAACAAACACTGGACTTGAGAATCATTAAAACATTGAAAAAAGATCAGTATAATAAAAAAAAATTGCAAATAAATAAATAATGAAAGGTATAAATGAAAAAATAAACAAATAAAATTAATTGTACAGCCAAAATTAATTAACTGAAGACACATACACACGCCAAATTGACTGAAATCTCTCCACCAAAAACCTGAATGAATTAAACGGATTGAAGCCATTTAAAGTGATTACATCTCATTTTGTAATTGATATTTACGATAATTAATTAAAAAAAATAAAAAAAACAAAAAAACCAATGACAATGACAATAATGTATAACAGGTCTTCCCAGAAATGAGAATCGGGAATAAATTTTATTGTTATTATTATTATTATTATTATTATTATTATTATTATTATTATTATTATTATTATTTAAGTATGTATATAATGCTCTCAGTTCTGGGAGTACAGTAATTAGGTTGTGTAGGTCAATTGGGCCCTCTAGATCGTCCTAATAGACCCCAAAGACCCAATTGGGCCCTCTAGATCGTCCTAATAGACCCCCAAAGACCCAATTTGGCCCTCTAGATCGTCCTAATAGACCCCAAAGACCCAATTGGGCCCTCTAGATCGTCCTAATAGACCCCAAAGACCCAATTGGGCCCTCTAGATCGTCCTAATAGACCCCAAAGACCCAATTGGGCCCTCTTGATCGTCCTAATAGACCCAAAGACCCCCAACTATACATAATGATTGTGATGATGATGATGATGATGATGATGGCATTTGGGTTTGTGTGGTATAGTGTTGATGTTCATTAGAATTAGGGACCACTGTAGCTATGACGTCACAGGTGGTCGGACTATGACGTCACCGGTGGGTGGAGTATGACGTCACAAGGGGGGTGGAGTATGACGTCACAGGTGGGTGGACTAAAGACCCTGAGGAGTAACCTGAGTGTCTGTCTATCTGTCTATCTGTCTGTCTGTCTGTGTGGCTGGCTGTCCTACCACACTACACCTAACAGTACAGTATATAAGTAGTTCATGTGTGTTCACCCCCCTATTACAGGAGATGTGTTTTGCTATGGTGTTCCCGTCTCTGTCTCTCTGTCTGTCTTTTCTGTCTGGTTTCTCCCTGTCACATCACAAGACCTCCACTGTCTATCCATTCCTGTCATTTCTATACACCACCCGTCACTTCTGTCCACCCCCGTCACCTCTGTCCACCCCCGTCACCTCTGTCCACCCCCGTCACTCCTGTCCACTAACCCCCGTCACTCCCGTCCACCCCCGTCACTCCTGTCCACTAACCCCCGTCACTCCTGTCCACTAACCCCCGTCACTCCTGTCCACTAACCCCCGTCACTCCTGTCCACCCCCGTCACCCCTGTCCACCCCCGTCACTCCTGTCCACCCCCGTCACTCCAGTCCACCCCCGTCACTCCCGTCCACCCCCGTCACTCCCGTCCACCCCCGTCACTCCTGTCCACTAACCCCCGTCACTCCCGTCCACCCCCGTCACTCCTGTCCACCCCCGTCACTCCCGTCTACTCCTGTCACTTCTCTCCTCATTACATTATTTTATCACTGTCAATATCCAGCAGAATCTTTTTAATATTAAGTCAAATATTGATTCTGTCTTTACATTGAAAATAGATTAGCAATTTGATCGTTGTAATTCCCAGGTATAGAGCAATTGGTTAGGTTAGGTTGGGTTTGGTTAGGCTTGGTTAGGTTAAGATTAAGATTTGGTTAGGTTAAGTTAGATTAATATGAGATTTGGTTAGGTTAGGGTAAGATAACATTAGGTTAGGGTAAGATAACATTAGGTTAGGGTAAGATAACATTTGGTTAGGTTAAGATAACATTTGGTTAGGTTAAGATAACATTTGGTTAGGTTATGTTTAAACACCGGTACAAAATCGTCATACGGTCATTAACCTTCTATGTATTTCCTCTCACTGAACACAAATGACCTCCCCTTGACCCCTTGACCCCTGTACCTGTCTCTCGTGCTTGTTTACGTTTCCCTTCTGTGAGAGTAAATTTTTTTCCCTGCTTAACCCATTTTTTCCCTGCTTAACCCATTTTTCCCCCTACTAAACCCATTTTCCCCCTGCTTAACCCATTTCCCCCTACTAAACCCATTTTCCCCCTGCTTAACCCATTTCCCCCTGCTTAACCCATTTCCCCCCTACTTAACCCATTTCCCCCTGCTTAACCCATTTCCCCCTGCTTAACCCATTCCCCCCCTCCCCAGCTTAACCCATTTTTTCCCCCTCATATAAAACCCTCATTCTCTATTTGGTCAATATCCCTAGACTCCATTCAAGGGTTTTTTCCTCATTAAATGTAATATCCTTGAGTCCAATATTCCGTCTTCTTGTTTTTTCCCCCCCCATTTCCCATTTTATTTCCCCGTCAGGTTACCATCTTTCCCCCCCTCCCCCTTCCTCTTTCTTCCTCCTCACCCTTTCTTCCCTTCCACTTCGTGCCTCACTCACGTAGGGAATTTAATAGGGGAAATTTACTATCTATATAAGGAACTCTTTCATTGACATTGCCAGCCAGGGTATGGTCTCTCTCTCTCTCTCTCTCTCTCTCTCTCTCTCTCTCTCTCTCTCTCTCTCTCTTATTTGCTTTTCCGTTCGTTATCTGTCTATATGTGGTTCTCTCTTTTGTTTATTTTCTATTTACTGGATCGTAACACCATCCACCCATCTCGCTTCAATTCGACCCCCCCCCCCCCCCCCGCACCTCTTCCTCCAACTCGCCCCCTTCACCTCCAACTCGCCCCTCTACACCCCACCCCCCCCTCCAATTCGTCCCCCCCCCCACACTTCTCCAACCCTCCACTGCCCCCTTCCCAAGTAGTCCCCCTTTCCTTACACCCCCCCCCCCCCATCCTTCCCTTTCCCCTAACCTCTCCTATACCTCGCTTCTCTCCACCCCATCCCCCAGCGGTCAAGAGGTAACCCAGGACGACCTACCAACTTGCCAACTGCACTGGCCCTTTTATTACCTCAGGTTCGCTCACCTATAAGGCAGACGTCACAAGAGGGAAACTGTCCATTATGCCACCCCCGTCCTGGCATCGAACCCAAACGGTGGAGACAGTGAGATGAGAACGATAATTACCACTATAGGGTTCCATATCCATCCCTCATAAGCTTAACTACAGCCGGGGAAGCTAAGTTTGAGCTTAAAGAGTATCACAGCTTACAGTGGTATGAGCAACCACGTCAAATAGAGGAAGGAGGGGAGGGTGGCCGCTCCGGGTAATGGCACCTTTGTTTGTGGTAAGTGGGTCGACCATGCCGCCTCCCCACACAACTTTATGTTTTTGTACTCTAGCTTGGCATTTGAAGTGGCAGGGGTGGGGGGGTGGGGTGGGGGGGGGGGGCATATATACGTGCGCGTGCGTGTGTGCGCATGTGTGTGTGTGTGTATGTGTGGTTTCTCTCTCTCTCTCTTTCTCCGTCTGGCGTTTCATCTGCTTCTCTGTCTATATTATCGCTCTTTTATCTATATCTCTACGTGTCTCCTTTCATCTGTGTCTCTCTCTTCACCCCAATATTCACACACTGTCTTAATTCTTGGCCAGTAAGAGTGTTTACCCGAGACTCACAGAACCAAACACCGCCACCTCGTCTTCACAGGTCAAACATTCTCTACCAAAGGAATCAAAACATTTCGTAATTTACATTTTTTACGGAATTTGGTGAATTAACTTTGGATAATAATGAAAATAGAAACGTAGAAACAAAATAGTTCTAAAAAAAAAACATACATTTAACGTTGGGATTAAAAGTTTGTAATTTATTAAGGAAAACTATGTATGTTCGTTGGAAATAATACTGGAATTATATGCTACTTCGTTGTTGTCTTTCCCGCGCTTGTATGGAAACTCTTATAAGTCTTTTAAAACTCACATAACAAAGACACATTCTGCCTCAATGGTCTTTCATTATACGAGTATTGTACCTTGATAAATATTTCATCTTTTATTGTTGCTTGTCATAGTGTGTTGCTTGAAGGTGAAAGGTGGAGGTAAATAGTGTGTGTTTGTGTGTGTGTGTGTGTGTGTGTGTGTGTGTGTGTGTGTGTGTGTGTGTATGGCGTCCTCTCCCATCAGCCGCATTGTGGTGTCATGTTTGTTTACTTTAGTGGACCTGTGACGTAATGGTACAGTGTTGCCATGTTTGTTTACATCGGTGTACTAGTGACGTAATGGTACAGTGTTGCCATATATGTTTACATCAGTAGACGTAATGGTTTATCCAGGCAGCATACACACACACACACACACACACACACACACACATCCATCCATCCATATACTCACACAAACACTCACATACATGTACGCAAGAGCGAAAGAGAGAGAGAGAGGGGAAGGGAAGGAGAGACAAGAAAAGAGAAAGAGGTAAGAGACAGACAGGAGAAGAATGAGAGAGGTAGGCAGAGATGAAGAGAAAGGGGAGAGAGATAGAAGGAGACGAAGATAAGGTGAAGAAAGGGAGAAAAAACAGGGAGAAATTAAGTGAGAGAGAGACTAAGGGAGAAAGAGAAAGCGAGATGGAGAAACGCAGAGAGAGAGAGAGAGAGAGAGAGAGAGAGAGAGAGAGAGAGAGAGAGAGAGACCGTAGCATATTCCAGTATACAAATGCCTCCACCGACACAACAGCTGTTTCAACACGTCTCCACATGTCTCAGTCCTCAGGTGCACACAGCTTGGCTACCTTGTTATCAGACTGCCTTCACCTGTGCCTAGGTGATCCCACACAGTCCTAATAGACCCCAGTGCTCGTAGATCCCTATCCTAATAGACCCCAGTGCTAGTAGATCCCTGTGCTAATATATCCATGTCCTAATAGACACTAGTCCTAATGGCCTCCTGTCCTAATAGACCCCAGTCCTAATAGACCCCAGTCCTAATAGACCCCTGTCCTAATAGACCCCTGTCCTACACTTATAATCCTGCCGTAAGTTGAACTTAAGTTAACGCCGGAATTATGGTAACTTACATCATGAATACTTTCAGATTTCTCTTAATTCTTGTCGTAACTTACGTGAACTACAGCCGAATTTGCCTTAAACAGTCTTAAAGTCTCGTAAGTGTTAAAATTTGTCGTAACTTCTCTCTCTCTCTCTATGGTAGTAACTGCAATATTGTCGCAACTTCTTAATTTCCCTTAATAACTCTACAAAATATCGCAAAATTCCTATAAAACTTGAACACACACACAAAAAAAATCCTAACTCATTTATTCTTCAAGTCACGACTACTGAGAATGTCGTACCTAGCAGAGCCAAAGTGTCGTAACTTATAGACGTAAGTTTTTTTTTTGGGGGGGAGGGGGTCAGGGGGAAGGGGTAGGGGGGAGGGGTCCGGGGGGGAGGCATGGGGAGGGGGTAGGTTTGGTCGTACACTCACGTAAGTTTGTGAAGTTTGGGGAAAATCGTGTAGTGTGTCTTTGTGTTTTTTACAGTACGCTTAATCTCTTTAAAACTTTGTCTCTCCTTCCACTCTTCTTCTTCTTCTTCTTCTTCTTCTTCTTCTTCTTCCTTATCTCCTTCCTTCTTTTGCCTCCTCCTTTTCCTATTCCTCTTTCTCTCCGCTACTCTCTCTCTCTCTCTCCCTTATCTGTTCCTTCTCCCTCCTCTTCTTCCCCATTTTCTCCAATCCTCTCCCTCTTATCTCTTCCTCTCCATCCTCTTTCTCTTCCTCATTCTCCCACTCTTTCTTATTCCTCTCCTCCTTCACCCCCTCCTTCCCCCTCCCCCTCCCTTCCCCCCTCCCCCTCCCTTCCCCCCTCCCCCCTCTCTCGTTCCTCTGGTCCCAGGTGCCGGATCGGTGTGAAAGAGGAGGACTCGAGGGAGGAATATTTCAGTGGCGTGCGTTGCCTGTCTCCCCTCCCCCCTCCCCTCCCCCTCCTCTTCCCCATCCCTCCAACCCCCCCCCTGAAAATCATGAGGGGGAGGGAATT
>CAUDMG010003668.1:755000-770000 GCA_958450375.1 Homarus gammarus | reverse complement strand
TTATTGTGAAGGTGGTGGTGCAAGTTGTGGTGGTAGCTTTTTTACTTTTATTTTTTTTTTTTGTGACTTGAAGTTTAAACAGAGATGTAGTGAGATGAGTTTGCCAGAGAGAGAGAGAGAGAGAGAGAGAGAGAGAGAGAGAGAGAGAGAGAGAGAGAGCATACTTGCATCACCTCGACTTTTCCAACACAGAGAGAAAATGTTGAGGATATATCGAAACTATTGTAATGTAGAGTGTCAGGGAGAGAAGAAAGTAATGGTTAGGGGGGAGGGATTGTGTCACCAGGGAGAGAGAGAGAGAGAGAGAGAGAGAGAGGGGGAAGGAGAGAAAGAGAGAGAGAGGGGGGAGGGGGGCAGGCAGGCAGAGGGGCCGGAGAACTGAGGCGAGACACACACACCGAAAGTAACCAGAGAAATGAATAGCGGTGAAGAAAAACGTTCAACCGGGGAGAAAAAAATTAAACGAAAAAATAAGGAAACAAAATATGAGGGAATGGAAAAGCCTCCAGTCGAACAAAAGGGGGAACTGAATAAGAGACAACAGGGCGTGAGGCAATACTGTTACCCCGAGGCGCTTCTCTCTACCTCACCTGGTTTAATATTTACTACCTCACCTGGTTTAATATTTGTCTCACCTGGTTTAATATTTGTCTCACCTGGTTTAATATTTGTCTCACCTGGTTTAATATTTGCCTCACCTGGTTTAATATTTGTCTCACCTGGTTTAATATTTGCCTCACCTGGTTTAATATTTGTCTCACCTGATTTAATATTTGCCTCACCTGGTTTAATATTTGCCTCACCTGGTTTAATATTTGCCTCACCTGGTTTAATATTTGCCTCACCTGGTTTAATATTTACTACCTCACCTGGCTTAATATTTGCCTCACCTGGTTTAATATTTGCCTCACCTGGTTTAATATTTGCCTCACCTGGTTTAATATTGATTATATATACTGTATATATAAGAGAAAATATTATTACTGTATATGATTACTAAAATCACTATTGATATATACAGTATAATATAGCGAGTCATTCAAGAATATATCAGGAAAATATAAGATAGAATAAACAAAAGAATGAAGAAACAATTTATGTATACCAAGTCTTTTCATCCCCCTCCCCTCCCCACCCCTCCCCTCCCCTCCCCTCCCCACCCGTGACGTAGGTTGAGTGAGGTAGAGAGGTTCTCGCGGCCTCAGCTGGGAGGTAGAGGTAGAGTTTACAGTAAGAATGTTTGAGAATTCGGGGCTGTGGAACTGACAGGCTAACGGATGAGCGCTAAACGTGGTGGTCTGACCTGAATGTTTAGGTGGGTGGTGGTGGTTGGTGGAGGTGGTTGGTTGGTGGTGGTGGTTGGTGGAGGTGGTTGGTTGGTGGTGGTGGTGGTGGAGGTGGTTGGTTGGTGGTGGTGGTGGTTGGTGGAGGTGGTTGGTTGGTGGTGGAGGTGGTTGGTGGAGGTGGTTGGTTGGTGGTGGTGGTGGTGGAGGTGGTTGGTTGGTGGTGGTGGTGGTTGGTGGAGGTGGTTGGTTGGTGGTGGTGATGGTGGAGGTGGTTGGTTGGTGGTGGTGGTGGTGGAGGTGGTGGTGTTGGAGTAGGTTTTGGTGGTGAGAGTGTTGGTGGTGGTGTCTTTATAAGTTTCAGCCAATAAGCAACACGTTCTCATATACTGGTAGAAGCAACAGCAAATCAGATGGCGTCTCTCATAACAGTGTAGACAGAAAGGCAGACGGTTATTGGTTCAAAGTTGTGTGTAAAAGCCTTGCCTGTGTGTGTGTGTGTGTGTGTGTGTGTGTGTGTTTAACGGTTCATTGAAAGCCGTGAGGTCAGGTCAGGTTAGGTCAGATCCAGCCACACTCAGTATTACACTGCTGTGTGTTTGTGCTTTTCCTTGGAGTGCACTATAGGAACACTGTTTGGTAGTCAATCGTTCACTAATCACTTGAATGTTTTGCTGAATAAATCCCGGTGTAGTAAGGCTGGTAGGGCGTTGGGATATAGCAGGGGGAGGGGGGGGGGGGGGGCAAACAGACTCAGCCTGGCTGCTCAAACTGGGAGCGCCTTCAGGGCACGTCTTGTCTTGCTGGTGGTTGACAAGTGTGTGTGTGTGTGTGTGTGTGGATAAATCTCCGGTAGTTCAGACCCATGTTTCACTACCATTGCCTCTAATTAATAATAATAATAATAATAATAATAATAATAATAATAATAATAATAATAATAATTGACGGTTTAGTGAAAAAATTCTGCAGCCCGAGAGGAGCGCCAGGTACGTCTTGACCCTTCGGTGGTCAAGGATGTGTGTGTGTGTAAGTCTACGGTAGTTCAGAACCATGTTTCACTACCATTGCCTCTGTGTGTGTGTGTGTGTGTGTGTGAAAAAAGACAATGAATCTATATTCACGCATACACACACACACACACACATATATAGCACACGTACAAACACCACAAACATAACACACACACACACACACATATATAACACACGTACAAACACCACAAACATAACACACACACACACACACACAAATGTCGCCAATAAAAACTCGCTTTGATGTTTCTATAGCCAAAGTTTTCAGGCCAATAAAAACGTTGAATTTATATTTTTTGGCAGGACAGATTGCATTCAGTCAGGGAAATCTTCTCTCTCTCTCTCTCTCTCTCTCTCTCTCTCTCTATATATATATATATATATATATATATATATATATATATATATATATATATATATATATATATATATATATAATACATTTTACATAACATGATTGATTCCCCTTGTTATGTCCCCGTAAGTCAAATGGGTAAATAGGGAGAGTGATGGAAGAGAGAGAGAGAGAGAGATGAGAAGCAGGGAAAATGAGATGGAATAGGAGAAAGAGAAGGAGGGGAAAGGAAAGAGAGAGATGGGAGAGACAAGGAAAATGGGAAGGATGTTAAAGGGAAGAAGCAGAGGAAAAGAGAGGAGGATGAGATGTAAGGAGGAGAGAAAAAGGAAAATATAGGTTAGGTTAGCTTAGGTTAGGTTTGGTTAGGTTTTAGTTCAGTGTACGGTGTAGCCGCCCATTTTCTGTGAGTACTTGTAATCTTTTCTTTGATTATACTGTAACTAATGTGTGTGTGTGTGTGTGTGTAAAAGTCTACGGTAGTTCAGACCCATGTTTCACTACCATTGCCTCTGTGTGTGTGTGTGTGTGTGTGTGTGTATGTGTATGTGTGTGTGTGTATTTCTAGAGAGATAGATAACATATATAGGTGTATGAATGTATATGTATGTGTAACTGTGTATACATACATGTGTGCACCATTCATCCCACGGTCACAACACTTCACTGTTCACTGGTCAGAGGCATTGACTGACGTCTCTCCTGTACAAGAGAGAAAAATAATTGGACACTGGATATGAAACTCTGTGTATAGTAGTGAGACATAGCCAACAGTGGTGAGACATAGCCAACAGTGGTGAGACATAGCCAACAGTGGTGAGACATAACCAACAGTGGTGAGACATAACCAACAGTGGTGAGACATAGCCAACAGTGGTGAGACATAACCAACAGTGGTGAGACATAGCCAATCATAGGCCTATTAAAACTGGCCCTCTTAAAACTGTGCCTATTAAAACTAGGCTGAGGTCACGAATTTCCCAAATCAAACAAGCTCGGGTGCCTAATCTAAAGTTAATCCACAATCGTTAACTATGAGGAAACGTATTGTGAAATGGTTGTTAGATTACTGAAGGGAAGGAGAAGGATTAACTAGGGGGAGGGGGGGGTAAGGGAATTGAAACAAGTGACAATAGTTGGATTCGATAGAAGCGTTCCGACCCCTTGATAGAACAGTATCGAATGTTCACTAGTTTTCTAAAATCCCATTATGGCGTGGTGGTTTAAGTCTCTTTGTGGATGATGGTTTAACCCTTTGAGGATGTTGATTTAACTCTTTGATGATGATGGTTTAAGTTATAACCCTTTGAGGATTATGGTTTAACCCTTTGAGGATGTTGATTTAACTCTTTGATGATGATGGTTTAAGTTATAACCCTTTGAAGTTTATTGTTTAAGTCTGAGGATGATGTTTTAACTCTTAAAATGTAAGGTTACAATATGGTTTTACCCTGACTGTTAAACACGTGGAAGCTATGACACTAGGATAGATTCTCAAAGTAACATAAGGATTTATTTTTTCCTAAGACTCTGGTTAGGTTTGGTTAGGTTAGGTTAGGATAGATTATATTAGTTTAGGTTAGGTTAGGTTAGGTTCTCCCCCTCTACCTATAGTCGTAAAATATAAATAAACACAACAGGTTAGTGTCTATGATAGGACACAAAGATGGCGGCCACTGTGTCGTCCAAATTGAATTGAGACTTTTATTTACAAGCAAATTCAGGAAAGGTTATTTCTCCCTGTGTGTGTGTGTGTGTGTGTGTGTGTGTGTGCATCTCGTGGAAGAGGGATATATCTCTGCAATATATATTTAACAAAGACAACATTTAATTAACAAAGACAAAGTATATATTGTTATTTTCTTCTTATGTTAAATTAATCATGTTATCTTGTGTTATATTCGTTGCTCTGCAGAATATTGTGTCATGTCAGGTCATATATCGGTGAGTACACATAAAATCCGTGTTATGTAATAGTTATATAATGGTTAGGTAACGGCTATGTAATATATTTGTACACGCCATCAAGTGTATAAATACTAATATACGTACCATCACGTGTATGCATACTAATATACGTACCATCATGTGTATACATACTAATATACGTACCATCATGTGTATACATACTAATATACGTACCATCATGTGTATACATACTAATATACGTACCATCATGTGTATACATACTAATATACGTACCATCATGTGTATACATACTAATATACGTACCATCATGTGTATACATACTAATATACACACTATAACATCCATGTGTGGATTTTAAATGAGATGTGACCTTCTTTATCCAGAGGGAAGGACTCTCTCTCTCTCTCTCTCTCTCTCTCTCTCTCTCTCTCTCTCTCTCTCTCTCTCTCTCTCTCTCTCTCTCTCTACTTAATACTTAATTAAAGGCTAAACTTACATTCCTCACGTAATTGCAGGGAGATAATTGGACAGGATTACCTTTTGTTTATATTGTGACCGTGCCAATGACAGTCAGGTAGGGGGGGGGAGGTAGCCAATTAGGGGAGGATTCTGAGGAGCCAATGAGAATGTCGGGTTGGTAATAGTGCCAGCCAATGAGAATGTAGGAGCTGGTGATGGAGGCAGCCAATGAGAATGTAGGAGCTGGTGATGGAGGCAGCCAATGAGAATGTAGACCTGGTGATGGAGACTAACCAATAGGAACATGAAAATGCCAATGAAAATATCTGCCGGTCACTTGACACATAAACAAGACGACGAGTTAAAGATTGTAAACAAACCAGACACTCGTACAGACAAGCTAAAATTTAATCCACCCAATACCACTTAATTTCTCTTTAAACTAATACACAATAATTAAACTCAACCATCGTATAACTCTTACAAATAGAAAATCCGAGAATTAAAACCAGTATTAAACCACGACGGGACTGGGGTTTAATAATAGGAGAGGAGTATATACTGTTGGTTCAGTATATGTATAGCACAGTATATCGTGTTGCAGTGTAGTCCTCAGTATACTACACTAATACACTGCTCAATATATTACCCTTTATGGTTTAACTCGGGTGGAATATGACTGAGGCTGGCTGGTGCAGTATGTATGTATGTATGTATGTATGTATGTATGTATGTATGTATGTATGAAGGTAGGTAGGTAGGATTTTGTATTTCTGTGTAATGTTGGTTAGGTTACGTTTATATTCAGGTCTGTATATACTTACCAAGTAAAATGTAACATGTTTTTGTGTGTGTGTGTGTGTGTGTGTGTGTGTCTGTGTGTGTGTGTGTGTGTGTGTGTTAGTCTTAGTGTTGTTATTATTGTTGTTGCTGGTAATAAGGTGGTTTTTATATGATTATTATTATTATTTATTATTATTATTATTATTATTATTATTGTTGATATTGTTGTTTTGTTATTATTATTATTATTGTTGTTGTTGTTGTTGTTTTGTTATTATTATTATTATTATTATTATTGTTGTTGTTGTTGTTGTTGTTGTTGTTTTCTCATGTTACAGCACCAGCCTCGCCTCAGTCCACCTCACTTCACTCCTTAAGACGGTGAACACATTAATCTCCCTAATGCCTCGATCTAGTTAGTTAATGAACGTGTGTTTTACCTGGGCAGTGAGGTCATCAAGGATACATCGGGTATTCGAGTTAAGGTGAACACATCATGGCGCCCAGGTGTAATCATTATTATTTATCGTTTTTCATTTATTTATTTTTATGGTGATGAATAACAATGCGTTATTATCATTACCTGTGTATATAATTCCGTGTAATTATATCTCGTGGACAATTATCGCAGATTAGAGTTGTTTTCATACGAAGTCGTTACAATTACTTTGGGAGAGATTCTCAGAAGATCCGAAGTTAAAGTTTGCCACAATGTTGATGGTGGGAATAGGACTAAATGGTTCGCTTAATTTACGATACATGAGTTACGACACATGAGTTACGATATATGAGTTACGATACATGAGTTACGACACATGAGTTACGATATATGAGTTACGATATATGAGTTACGACACATGAGTTACGACACATTAGTTACGACACATGAGTTACGACACATGAGTTACAACACATAAGTTACAACACATGAGTTACGACACATGAGTTACAACACATAAGTTACAACACATGAGTTACGACACATAAGTTACAACACATAAGTTACAAAACATGAGTTACAACACAATAGGGATTCTCAAAAGTTTATACAACGTTTTAATTCCCAGCCAATGGTTCATTTAAGCTGGAATACAGATATGGCGGCCAGAATATCACTGTATCATATTTGAGTGTTTTCTGTTATTGCCAGCGAGGGGGAGACGATATATATGAGGGCGGTGGACACACACACACACACACACACACACACACACACACACACACACACACACACACACACACTGTTTTTATACCAGGTTCTTTCAGCCAACGTAACATTTTAAATTAAGAAAAAGGATAATCCCCCCTCCCCCTCCTCCCCCCCCACCCCTAAACTGCCTACGTCATCCCATGGCTTCAGGGAATGACACCAAATCCTCGCTAAACTATGTCTGATTTTTACTAGGAACAAAACTTAATTATTTCCAATTGTAGGAATGTTCAGTGGTCTGTTAATGTTAAAATTGGACATAGTTTAGTGCCGAGGGTAGTTAAAGCATTAAAGTCCTTAGTACAGTGGCTGGTACGTTATGTAAGATGTGGCAACTCTGTGATTGTATATATCTTATTATAAAGCTCTCGGAATGACCTTAAGTAACATAGCAAAAGTAGCCAGACTAAGGGGGCTAGATAAGCATTTCACAGAGTTGCCACATATCACAAAACACACCACCCACTGTACCAGGTATAAGTGAAGGCGACTGTACATTATTCTACTTTAAGTAGTATACAACTTTTCCCTTTTACTCAAATATACAATAAACTTTTCACTGCAAATCTACCATCAAGAACAAAGTCAAAAGAACTGCCTTTCATCATTGTTAATTCATCACTAATACAACAATACAATTTTTTCCTTTTAGACCAAACGTACAAACACTCCACCAGAATTCCATCATCACCAGCAAGCGTTCAACTCTCATTTTTTTATTGTTATTTATTCTCCCTAATACAATAAAACTAACCGATCCATTAAACAAATCATAGCCAATCTATATACGGATTGGTTTTGTTGAAAGAGGAGACCAGCAAATTACACTATGAACCGATGAACACAAACGAAACGCTAACTTCAGGGGAATCTACAACCATTTGGGGGTAATGTTGTTGTAGTAGTGGGTTGTTGTTGGTGTTGTAGGTATGAAGGAGGGAGGGAGAGTGAGAATAGACAGATAGATGGAGAGTGAGGGTGTTGCAGGTGGTAATTGTAGGGGGAAGGAAGGAAAAGACAGATAAATGGAGAGAGTGGAAGATAAGGGAGGATAAGAAGAAGGAGAGAGACGACAAGAGGGAAAATAAGTATAATTAAAAAGAGGGATCGTGCAAGAAAAATGTGACGGGAAGCAGAGACGGGAGGTGAAATATGACGGGAAGAACATTGATTGGTCCCTGCTCTTGATGGCGAGTACCTGACAGCTTCTTCTTACATTAAATACCAGAGTGTCCAACTGTCTGCGAGAAATTAGGTGAAGTAATTAAGTGTATTGGAGAGACGCCGCAATATTGCTGTAATTTCTTCCCGTGTTGTCTCAAGAGGAGCGTCGACGTAGGTGTTAGGACAGAGTTAACGAGAGAGAGTTGATTATGTTCGTCATGGCGGTTATTGTATACTCGTTATGGCGGTTATATTCGTTATGGCGGTTATATTCGTTATGGCGGTTATATGTAATTATGGCGGTTATATGTAATTATGGCGGTTATATTCGTTATGGCGGTTATATTCGTTAAGGCGGTTATATTCGTTATGGCGGTTATATTCGTTATGGCGGTTATATTCGTTATGGCGGTTATATTCGTTATGTCGGTTATGTTCGTTATTGCTGTTATGTGCGTTATGACGGTTATGTTCGTTATTGCTGTTATGTGCGTTATGACGGTTATGTTCGTTATGACGGTTATGTTCGTTATGACGGTTATGTTCGTTATTGCTGTTATGTTCGTTATGACGGTTATGTTCGCTTAATTATCACATTTGACTTAATCATACATAATTGCAGCACCTATCACACCATCCCTCTCTCCCCTTTCATAATCAGTCACCTTACCACCGTCTTAAGGTCTTAGCTCACTCTCCCTTCCTTTCCCTCCCCCTCCCTCCCACCCTCTCTCTCCCTACCCTCCTCCCTCTCTGCCCTAATAACCAGGGAGTTTAAACTTAAATGCCAACTAAACAATAATTTTTCTTCCTGCTTTCCTCACCCCATCTTTCCCCATTCCCTCCCTTCCTATTCCTCTCTCTCTTCCTCTCTCTTCCCCATTCCCTCCCTTCCTCTCTCTTCCCCATTCCCTCCCTCTTTCTCTCATTCCTCTTCCTCTTTCCCTCCCTTATCACGACGGAAACATGTAACTTTAGGCCTTACGAATGCCTAAACTATAATACTCTCTCTCTCTCTCTCTCTCTCTCTCTCTCTCTCTCTCTCTCTCTCTCTCTCTCTCTCTCTCTCTCTCTCTCTCTCTCTCTCCAACACCTGACCCATTGATTATAATTCTCCCCGTCACCTTCCCTCCCCCCCCTCTTCCCCCTCTCCTCTCCCTCCCTCACCCCTCTCCCCTCTCCCCTCCTGCCCCCCCCCCCTTCTTTTGGTTCACGTTTTAATATTATGTTTTATTAAATGATTTACGGCGTCTTGGATATTAATTTCGCCGTATTGGAAACAGGGCAGCAAGTTTTTTCACCTGGCTGGGACTGTTGCTGTTGTTGTTGTCGTTGTAGTTGCTGTAGTTGTTTTTAATCTTCGTGTTTCTTGTTACGTTTGTTAATATTGTTATTGCTTATGTTTTTGTTGTTGTTGTCTACCTGTCTATCTATCTATCTATCTATCTATCTATCTATCTATCTACCGACCAATCAACCAACCTGCCTGCCTGCCTGCCTGCCTGCCTGCCTGCCTGCCTGCCTGCCTGCATGCCTGCCTGGTTCCCTCCCTCCCTCCCAGTCATGGTTCCATCAACAAGCATTAGACTTCTCTTAAGACTATGAATATTCAACGACTTGTTCCTGGCCCTTCATACCTCTCTCTCTCTCTCTCTCTCTCTCTCTCTCTCTCTCTCTCTCTCTCTCTCTCTCTCTCTCTCGCTACTACATTACCTCAGATGATCGTCGCTTCTTGGAGAGTTATCGTTTCCTTTGTTTACATCCTATCCTAATACAGTAAGACTCTTTCGTTATATAGTCGTGATTCACTTAATGGATCATATAACTGGAGTTTGATTATATTTAAGAGATAAGTGATGATGTTAGAGTGAATTATAGAGAGAATTTAATTAAAGTTTTTGATATATAAACGCAATGATGGAATTCTAATGGGGTGGTTTTAGGTATGAAAGATAAATAAAAAAGTTAATGTGTGTTTACGTCTTGTTGTTGGTTAACGTGTCGAGTTAAGAGAATATAAACAGTATTTTAAAAGTTGGGTACGTTCTTCCACCACCAGTTAGGTACGTTCTCACATCACCAGTTAGATACGTTCTCACATCACCAGTTAGATCCGTTCTCACATCACCAGTTAGGTACGTTCTCACATCACCAGTTAGATACGTTCTCACATCACCAGTTAGGTACGTTCTCACATCACCAGTTAGATACGTTCTCACATCACCAGTTAGGTACGTTCTCACATCACCAGTTAAATACGTTCTCACATCACCAGTTAGGTACGTTCTCACATCACCAGTTAGGTACATTCTCACATCACCAGTTAGATACGTTCTCACATCACCAGTTAGATACGTTCTCACATCACCAGTTAGATACGTTCTCACATCACCAGTTAGATACGTTCTCACATCACCAGTTAGATACGTTCTCACATCACCAGTTAGATACGTTCTCACACCACCAGTTAGGTACGTTCTCACATCACCAGTTAGATACGTTCTCACATCACCAGTTAGGTACGTTCTCACATCACCAGTTAGATACGTTCTCACATCACCAGTTAGATACGTTCTCACATCACCAGTTAGGTACGTTCTCACATCACCAGTTAGGTACGTTCTCACATCACCAGTTAGATACGTTCTCACATCACCAGTTAGATACGTTCTCACATCACCAGTTACACACACACAAAAAAATAACACTTGCGGTCGTTTAAGAATCTGGTGCCTGGTTATGGTAATTAGTATCAGTGTAAACAATCATTATTTATGATAATTGTCTGTGAGATTAGATTACAGGGAAATCAACTAAAGGTAAATTATATATAGCTGTAATGTTCATGATGAGTTATATATTATGTGTGTGGGTGTGTGTGTGTGTGTGTGTGTGTGTGTGTGTGTGTGTGTGTGTGTGTTCAGAGTAATTACATAAATTCTCCATTCATTAGTAAGACTAATTTGTGAATATTTTTTACTCGTATGTGTTGGTGAGGGAGTAGTGTGTTGGTGAGGGAGTAGTGTGTTGGTGAGGGAGTAGTGTGTTGGTGAGGGAGTAGTGTGTTGGTGAGGGAAGAGTGTGTTGGAGTATAAAAGTATATTATACTTAAAGTTGTTTATGGTTTCGAAAGTTTTCCAGCCCTCACTTTCCCACCCCTCACCAACTCCCAGCCCTCACAACCTACCCCTCACAACCTACCTCTCAGGCCCCCTCACCACCTACCCCTCACACTCCTACACGCCACTATCAACAAGAAAGATGCGGTACTCTTCAACACAATATATTATACGTTATACTGTTATTGTTGTTCTCTCAGTGTGTGTGTGTGTGTGTGTGTGTGTGTGTGTGTGCGTATAACCCAATACCCCATCTGGGATCCGAAGCTTTGAACCTGGACCCGCTAGTGTGACGTGATAACCAATATATATATATCCGAGCAGCTAATGTGTGTGCACCAACCTGATCTGGGCGACCCACTTGCTGCCCTGACAGATATATTGAAATCCACACAGTGTACATATGCGTTAACTACTGTACAACCATTTGGGGGACTATTAGAACTTTTAAAAGATTTCCACAATACCTGACGGAATTTGTACATTGCTGTATACTGTGTGTGGTGTAGCAAGATAGCTTCACTACCACACCTATATAGTTTAACTGTTGGTGGCGCAAATGGTTATCACCCTCGGACAGGTGTGCTCAGGTACGTTGGGTCTAATTTATAGATGGGATATTCTCTAACATTCATATAAACGGGAAACTGATAACCTAATACGTATATAATTTTTCTTTTCACTCGTATTGTTTTTTTCTAGCATCAATGTAAAAAAAATAGTGTTTACTTCACCTACGATACAATAACAATAAAATGTAAATATTATTGACAGACTGGAAAGACGATCAATTACCTCCCGGCGGCTGCGACAAATAACATGGATTAAAATATTTACTTTAGTTATCCCTCTCAGATACTATAAGCTTGACCCAAACGTATGATAGGAACATTCCCTTCTACTACTATCCCGTCTCTCTTTTAATATATATTTACTCTCTCTCTCTCTCTCTCTCTCTCTCTCTCTCTCTCTCTCTCTCTCTCTCTCTCTCTCTCTCTCTCTATTTAATTTTAGAGTCAAATCAAATTCCGCAGGTGAGTGTAGCGGACGATGAGACTTGATTAAATTTTTGTGTTTACCTGGCCAATGAGAGCCGCCAGGTGTAGGGAGGACGGCAGCCAATTAGTGAAGGTTAGGTTATGAGGACGATGCCAGGTGATAGAGGCAGCCAATAAGAACAAGGGATTGGTGACGGAGGCAACCATTAAGAATGCGAGTGTGGTGATAGAGGCAGCCAATAAGAACACGGATAAGTACAAGACTGTAATAAACATTGGTGGTAGACAAGCATAGGAATAACCAGCATTGATAATCAACTTCAGGCAATACTGCAATATGACGTTATAGATCATCCAAATTATAACTGCAGTACGATATGATTAACTATGTGTGTGTGTGTGTGTGTGTGTGTGTGCTTTAAGTTCCTATGGGAGGGAAGGGGACATGACACAGGGAGGGACGAAGAGGGTGGTGGGGGAGGGGGGTATGACTGTGGCACTCAGGTGGTTAACGAGTGCCCCTCACACCTGGGCCAGGTATATTGCTACCGCCTCACCTAATGACTCCATCTTCCAGGGTCTTAACTGCCTTTTCTTGACTTCACCAGGAACAATATTTTACACCCTGACGACATATACTGTACTACTGGACATATAAACTAAGATATAAACAGGTAGACATAAACACTAAGACATACACAGCCAGACAAATACTATGACACATACAACTAGACGTAAACACTAAGACATATTAACTAAGACATAAACACTAAGACATATAAACTAAGACATAAACACTAAGACAAAAACAACTAGACATATACAACTAGACATAAACACTAACACATACACAGGTAGACATAAACAAGAACATTACAGCTTTAAAATCAGGTTACACAAAGCTTAAGCGTAAAAGTTAAGCTTCAAAGAGGTTTCCCCCACAGGTGACTACAGCCCCTTAAAAGCTCTTCATTGTGTGATTGAAGAGGTTTATTACGCTCCCTTTTTAATCCCTTGAGTACGAGGGTTTAATTCTTGAGTACGAGGGTTTAATTCTTGAGTACGAGGGTTTAATTCTTGAGTACGAGGGTTTAATTTTGAGTACGAGGTGTTTAATTCTGAGAACGAGGGTTTAATTTTGAGTACGAGGGTTTAATTTTGAGTACGAAGGTTTAATTTTGAGTATGGGGCTTTAATTCTGAGTACGAGGGTTTAATTTTGAGTACAAGGGTTTAATTTTGAGTACGAGGGTTTAATTTTGAGTACGAAGGTTTAATTTTGAGTATGGGGCTTTAATTCTGAGTACGAGGGTTTAATTTTGAGTACAAGGGTTTAATTTTGAGTACGAGGGTTTAACTTTGAGTACGAGGGTTTAATTTTGAGTATGAGGCTTTAATGTTGAGTACGAGGGTTTAATTTTGAGTACCAGGGTTTAATTTTGAGTATGGGGCTTTAATTCTGAGTACGAGGGTTTAATTTTTTCAGAGTAAGAGGGGTTTTTTTTTGTAAGATGGTTTAATTCCTTTTGATTACGAGGGTTTAATTCTTTTGAGTACGAGACCTAAATCTCTTTTTAGGTTAGGTTAGGATCAGGTTTACTTGGGTTAGGTTAGGTTTACTTAGGTTTGGTTATGTTACAGAAGGTTAGGTTAGGTTAAGGTAGGTTAGGTTAGGTTAGGTCAGGTCAGGTCAGGTTAGGTTAGGTTAGGTTAGGTTAGGTTAGGTTAGGTCAGGACGTGGGGACAGGGACTCATTTGAGTACCTGAATTTTCTAACAAGTCAATAACATCAGACCATACGCATTATTAGACTCACCATGGAACAAAATATTAACCTGTCACAGTATAATACATCAAGGCTTATAGGATAGAAATGACCTTGATAACACTTCATAACGCTTCATAACACTTCATAATACTTCATAACGCTCGAGTATTAAGCTCTACTACCACTTGCCCTTCACTGAAAAATAGTGTTGAGTAATTTCAGGAATAATTTACTCAATAATTCTGACTTTCATGTGAGTCCATACGTCATATAACTTGGATTATTATTGTTATGTTTATGTTTTATTTAAATTGTTTTGTCTGTGTGTTTTATATGTTAAGTAATATATGTTACCTGTGTTATATGTCTACTGGTTTTATACATGTGATTTGACTTTTATAAATACTGTATATGTAATTGTACTTTATAATATCTTAGGTACTATTTTCTGTGTGTGTGTGTGTGTGGTGGGGGGGGGGGGGGGGGGGGGTGGGGGGCTTCATATCACCCACACATCAAGACAAAGTATAGACCAATAGACATAATAACCCAATACATTTAATTCATAAAAACCCGGAACTGACTCACTGGTTCACGAAGCAATTGACCGACACACCGCAACCCTATAAGCTTGGGTCCCGCCTGTGTCTACTCGGGGCTTCATGGCTGGTTGATCAAGTGTCCTAATTATAACTTCACGTACGAGGTTAAGAACTTTCTCAATTAATGCACCGAGACCGTCAGGGGGGGGGGGGGAGGGGGGGAAGGGGGTATTTAAAGTTTCGAAAAGAGATTCATTCCCGTCCGAACCCTCGCGCTAAACAACACCGTCGATGGTTCATATGTAAGAGTTTGTTTATGTTCTCCGTTTATAAAGACAGGGACGCCGTAACTCAGCT
>CAUDMG010003668.1:727500-750000 GCA_958450375.1 Homarus gammarus | reverse complement strand
AATACGTTACGTCTGTCATTCTATTCGACTCTTGGGGTCAGGATACTTTTTTGGCTCGGTTTAATTGTTCATGTAAACCTTGAGGGAAAAATATTACTCAATGCATAACGTCAGCCACAAAGAAATAATAAGTCATATTTACGATGGCATTCACAATTGCACCCAACACACAAAAGGGGAACTAAATAGCTCAATATATAATGTAGCTATTAATTGTATGCAAGGAGAGCTATTAAGGAAAGTGTATTCATCACATAATATCACAGGACTTTCACTGTAATCATCATATTCATCAGAAGTGGATTTGTTTTCCTTCACATGTCAAATATATTGCAATAAAATTAAATTCACGTCAATGGGAGTTTAGTCTTTGATCTGAGAACCTGTCGCTAAATAACACAGGTTGTTATTGAGGTTATCTTTTTAGCGTTTGTGTTTGATGTTTCTGTTGGTATAAAGAGACTCGTACCATGGAGACTATAGTAAGTAAATGTAATTATCTGGTTGACTTAACCTAACCTAACTTAACCTAACCTAACCTACACTCCACAATTAATATCAAAACACTACACTCTGTTTCCAGCACTGGCGGCCATTTTGCACCCCAAAATGAGGGAAAGTAACTGGCCAACAGTGAGTGGAACCGAACATCACCTTCTCAGACAACTCCCGTATTCGCTCGGATTCCCCATCAAAGATCCCCCAGCGTGTTTTATTGCGTTCGGAAGTGCTGGATCTACGCGTTCCATTACTCTTGAAGACCTAATATACACGCTGTTTGTTTGTTATGGTTGAAATTTCATTATCGAGGGTGTAAAATTTTTTTGTTATTTGGCCATTTTATTATATCATTTATGTGAGGCATACCTTTCTGGTTCTGGGGAGACGGTGTTGTTGTGTGTCTGTAGGGTCAATTGTTGCCTCTCTCTCTCTCTCTCTCTCTCTCTCTCTCTCTCTCTCTCTCTCTCTCTCTCTCTCTCTCTCTCTCTCTCTCTCTCTCTTATTTTGTGATTTCCCTCTCTCTCTTACTCTCTCTCTCTCTTTCCCTCTGTTTGTGTGTGTGTGTGTGTGTGGAGGGGGCAGAAGGAGGACACACACACACACACACACACACACACACACACACACACAGTTGTACATGTTTATATACGACCCGTCAGAAAACCTCTTTGATCTTCCATTTGTTTGATTAAATGTTCTTCACCAAGGGCTGACTATCTCTCTCTTTCCTCCTATCTTTTTTTTCCTTTTTTTTTTTTCTATCTTGTTACTTTTTTATTTTTTTTCTATTTTTTTCTATTTTTACTTCTCTTATTTTTTATTACTATTTTATTTTACTTTATGCGATTATTTATCTTCTTTGAGGAGGAGGTATTTACTTATTTCAGTCAATTAATTATATTTTTAAGGGGAAACTCACTTATTATCAATACCTATATAGATGTCATTCTTCCATATGGCAATAAACATGAGTAGGTTTATTTTGTTTTATTTGAGAGGGGAAATTCACCTGTTTTCTTATATTCCATTTTCTTTTAAGGGGGAATTCATATATACTAACACCTATTTAGATTTAATTCCTCAATGTGACAATAAATGTGTAACGAGTGTGTGTGTGTGTGTGTGTGTGTGTGTGTGTATGTGTGTGTGTGTGTGTGTGTGTATGTATTTTTTGTGGGTGGGTGTGGGAATGTGTGTGTAACTTTCACTACTTTTGTAACTTCCCTTACTCTCACAACTTTCCCTACTCTCACAACATTCCCTCCTCTCACAACATTCCCTGCTCTCACAACTTCCCCTGCTCTCTCACAACTTCCCCTGCTCTCTCACAACTTCCCCTGCTCTCTCACAACATTCCCTGCCCTCTCACAACATTCCCTGCCCTCTCACAACTTCCCCTGCTCTCTCACAACATTCCCTGCCCTCTTAATTTACACATTCTTATTAATCCAAATAAAAAGTTTTGTAAGGCAGCAACTCGAAGCACCTCAACACCCAATTAATTTAAGTCTTACCTAACAGCAGTATTTTTACCCTGTCCCACACGACCCGAAACCACTCCAGTGGGAATTTTGTTGTGTTTCCATAATTCCATCCCGGTCGCTGTTGTCACCCGTGGAAATGTCCTCTCGTACGGCGGGGAATACGGGATTCCTTAATTGGTAAAGTTGTGAAGGTAATTTTCTCTCCCAAGTTCCAAGTGCTCGCTTTGTCAGGTTTTCTGTAATGTCACTCCGTACCGTCAGTTTTTTAAAGTGGGGGCCCGTCTGGGAATTCAAAGTTGAGAACAATGATATTAAGCTCCATTGGTCTTTTCTTGAATATTAGTGGAAAGATAAAGTGAAAGATATGTAGTTCATGGAGTAGGAACTTTTTATTAGATTATTTCAATGAGATTTTTGTTGTCAAGTGTATTTTTATCAGACATCTGGCACTCCATATGCCTTGGTTAACAATGTATCGTCGTTTAATTTACAGATCTTTCTCTTATATGTGTTATTTTGTGTTCAGGGTGTGTTATCTTGTGTTGAGGATGTGTTATTTTGTGTTCAGGATGTGTTATCTTTTGTTCCTGGTGTGTTATCTTGTGTTCAGGGTGTTATCTTGTGTTGAGGATGTGTTATCTTGTGTTGAGGATGTGTTATCTTGTGTTGAGGATGTGTTATCTTGTGTTGAGGGTGTGTTATCTTGTGTTGAGGATGTGTTATCTTGTGTTGAGGGTGTGTTATCTTGTGTTGAGGGTGTGTTATCTTGTGTTCAGGGTGTGTTATCTTGTGTTGAGGGTGTGTTATCTTGTGTTGAGGATGTGTTATCTTGTGTTCAGGGTGTTATCTTGTGTTGAGGATGTGTTATTTTGTGTTCAGGGTGTGTTATCTTGTGTTGAGGATGTGTTATCTTGTGTTGAGGATGTGTTATCTTGTGTTGAGGATGTGTTATCTTGTGTTCAGGGTGTGTTATCTTGTGTTCAGGGTGTGTTATCTTGTGTTGAGGATGTGTTATCTTGTGTTGAGGGTGTGTTATCTTGCGTTACATTGAGTCTATGTGTTGTCTGTAGTTGTTATCTGTTACCTGACGTGTTGCGATTACCTGTGACTTATATTTTTATCCACACTACATCCACTACATCAATTGCCCCAAGTCTTAATGGGCCCTTTGTCTTAATACGCCCCTAGTCCTAAATAAACCCTCACAATAGGACCCTAGTCTTATAAATTGGGGGCCTAGTAATTAGTCCAAGTCTTAATAGGCCCCTAGTCTTAATCAAACCATAATAACAAGTTACTAGGCTTAAGTTAGGAGCTTAATAGTACTGGGGCCCATTTGATCTACGCCCGTCCTATTGACCCTCGACCGGACACTTCCCTGACCTGTGTATCAATAATTCCCGGGGTCAAAGGTAAAAGGTCACAGCAGCTCTCTGTGTGTTTTTTCAGCGTGGGCGATCTACCCTCACTTATTCACACCCTCGCTTTTGTTTGGATTTTTCGTCTGTTTGAGATTAATTTTATCTTTTTTTTTTAAGTACTCAAAACTATTGTTGGTTTTAAAGAGAGTAATAGGTTGCTTTTGTTAGAATTTTGTTGTTGTTTATAAAAGAAAATAATTAATTCCTTGATCAAAATACTCTGTTGTTTATAAAGTATCAGTAGGCCCTAGTTTTAATTGGCCCTGGTTCTAATGTCTCGATTCTAATAGGTTCTATGCTAATGGGGTCTTTAATGGGGTCCCTGCCTTAATGAACTCATCCTAATGGGCCCGATTTATATGAACTAGTTCTAATCGGCCCTATTATTATTATTATTATTATTATTATTATTATTATTATTATTATTATTATTATTCATAATCTTACAGTTATAAACACTAATGTTCTTCGTTTTCAGTATGTTATGACACACACACACACACACACACACACACACACACACACACACACACACACTGCCTCGCCTCCAACCCTTCTCCAATATAATTAAACTTTACATAAAAAGTTCAAGTCAATAATTAAAGCCAACACTAAATGCCTCTAAGTCATGTTCCTGGTCGACAAAAAACAAACAACCAAACGAACTCGAGATCTGATGCATCTTAATTATTTGTGTTTTCATGTGATTGTTTAAGTAAGTTTAAGTAAGATTTTATATGTATTTTATAGTTTAAGTGAACAATTATACGTAGCTTAAGTGAACTAATTATCTTCAGCTAAGTGAACTAATTATATTCAGCTTAAGTGAACCAATAACACGTGATCTTATACCACAGCTTAAGTGAACTTGTTAAATAAGGTGTGAAAATTTTGACACAGTGACGTAGTGTAGTAATTAGCATTTTTCCTCCGCGGGGTAACTTGTGCCTTTGACTGCCTCCTGTGTCGTGTCTTTTTCTCTGTTCTGACTTGATTATCACTGAGGAAGATTTTTTTTAAGTTTCCCCTCCTCCTCCTCCCCTTGGTTCCCGTTTTCTATTTGTTTCAGTCGTACAAAACGTTGGTACATATATGAATACTTACACCTATAGCCTGACCATGTGTCAAGGAATAGTCCGAGAAGATCGGACAACTCGCCAACTGCACTGGCTAACCATTACCCCGGAATACAATCTGGGTAGACAGAGGCAAATGGCATAAAGAAATTGCCCATAGTTTCACCCTGCCCCGAGGATCGAACCCGGGTGCGGCCGCTTGCGAGGTGAGCATGTTGACCATTACACCAGAGGCGGTCATGCATGCGTACATACACCTATTACACATCATACATACATGAATATTTACACCTATTACACATCATACATACATGAATACTTACACCTACACAATACAGCCACACGAATATACAGTATATATGTATGAGTGAGTGTAATTTCATAGACATAAAACGATTGGTATAAATCATTTATATCCCCAGTGATTGACATGAACAGAGAGAGAGAGAGAGAGAGAGAGTGGTAGAGAGAGAGAGTGGTAGAGAGAGAGAGGGGGGTAGGGGAGAGAGAGTGGTAGAGAGAGAGAGAGGGGTAGGGGAAGAGATATAATACCGTATATGTACACAGCTCAGCAGTAAAGCGACATACACGGTTTTTGTGTCACTGTGAAAATGGAATAATGATTTTCTCTTCACAATGACAAACATTATACAGCCAGGAGATAAAAAGTATTAAAATAATTGAACAGAAAAAATATATCACATTCCAAATACTTAATAAATAAAGTATGAAGGAAATATAATTTTTTTCGTGGATGGAAGCAATTTATTTATGCCAACAGTATTAATATGTTTCTCTCTTTATATAATTCATGTATTAATAAATTATTATATAACATTTATCTTTTTCTTCATTATTTTTCGTTTTTTATATATATGTATAAGGCGCTGACTAGGATGACTATTTATTATATGTTTTTAGTACATTTTGTTGTCGTTTGTTGCAGCTGTGTGTGTGTGTGTGTGGGTGTGTGTGTGTGGGCGTGGGTGTGTGTGTGTGTGTGTGTGGGTGGGTGTGTGTGTGGGTGGGTGGGTGGGTGGGTGTGTGTGGGTGTGGGTGGGTGGTTGGTGCAAGGTACCCAACAGGATCTAGGAAGGGTTTAATTATAAGTAACTTGTCATCATCCATTGGGGAGCAACAGCCAGGTGTGTCCCCATGACGACTGGTGGACCTTAAACCTATATTCACTTCACATGACAATCAGAAAATAATAACACTCATAAACTGTTACCATTATTTGACGATCAGAATTTACCTGTGATAATCAGGAAGACTAACTAAGGTATCACATTCACACAGGTAACTTGATGGACTCAGTAGGGCCTGACACATCGAGGCTGACCAAGATGTATCACTCGTTAGGACAACTGACACTGGTAAAACATCTCAAGATACAGTAATAAGTCTCCCTCGTATAACTCATGGCGACATATGTGATCTAAGTCAACAAAAGAAACGACAGAGTGTAAAGCAGCACCCAACATCGTTATTGCCAGTGGCTGCTAGAATTGTTTAGCAAATATTATCCCAGAACACGATTTAGTTCCTGGTGGTAACTGGCAAGTGAGTGACAGATATTTTGTTTCTTTGTTTTTTGTATTCAAGGAAGGTCACTGCTGCCACCCTTCTGCATGACCCTCTCACCTGTGGTAGCAACCAGGTATAACTCATGACTCCAAGATCAGGTGTGTTGTTGTCATGATAAAAGTCTTGACACTCTGTTACCTGTAGGGCTGTTCTCCGGGTGCTGTTTATTGGTGCAGTCTTAAAGTCTTAAATAGTGTATGATGGGGCCTCCTGTTATGGATGTCTGCATCATTAATCTATCACCTGAAGCCCATGTCGACACAGATGACTATACTCTCACCTTCTCCTTCACGAGGGAAGAGAAGCTCTCGGCCCTGCACACCATTAATCAACACCCTGCAGCGATATTACCCCAGGGTAGACTCTGGCAGGTTACATTTGCCTCCGAGAAAACATAGATGATTGATGATCACATGGCAGCGCCCCCAAGCAACTGGCGGTGCTGATGAATGGAAGTCCGTTACTAAACAACAACGGAATTGATATTTTTTGCGGTGAATTTTGTTTCCACGATGACAGTGAAGAGCCAAGAGCAGAATTATTTTTTTGGTCAGAGCGAAGGAACCAGCGGCTTTAAGACGCACCTCACACATACCAAACACCAATAAACTGGAAAACCCAGCACGAGACTCACGTTCGCTCCCGACTAGAATATGCACCGACCGCTCATCCAGGATCACTTGTCTCTTGTACTGCCTCCGACCCCCTGGACCAGATAGAGGACCACACACACACACACACACACACACACACACACACACACACACACACACCGGAGCTGGGTGAGGTGAGGTCCTGTATTTCACTTCCGCTGTCGCCACTCTCAGGATTATCACCTCAATAGACTTCGTAGTCACCCCTAGCTTATCTCACGTCATTATTAAACACCCAGACACTAACCTAACATAACCTAAACCTAACCTAACCTAACCTAAACCTAACCTAACCTAACCTAAACCTAACCTAACCTAACCTAAACCTAACCTAAACCAAACCTAACCTAACCTAACATAACCTAACCTAACCTAACCTAACATAACCTAAACCTAACCTAAACCAAACCTAACCTAACCTAACCTAAACCTAACCTAAACCTAACCTAAACCAAACCTAACCTAACCTAACATAACCTAAACCTAACCTAACCTAAACCTAACCTAACCAAACCCCTGGAGAAAGTATTAGGATATTTAATCATCGGGTGAATTAAGCTGAGGTGCCTAATATTCAGGTGATCTCATAACTACCCAATAAAAATGAGCATCAGGGTGATTTTGAGGTATGATAACAACTCTTAACTAGTGAAAGCCAGAGACATAATGGCTTATACCTGTACCTGTCTCACCCCTCTCATTCAATACTGCAATGTCAACAGAGGGACAGGGGTGAGGGGTGGGGGGTGAGGGACAGGGGTGGGGGGGTTGAGGGACAGGGGGGAGGGACAGGGGTGAGGGGTGGGGGGTGAGGGACAGGGGTGAGGGGGGTAAAGGACAGGGGTGAGAGGGGGGTGAAGGACAGGGGTGGGACAGGGGTGGGGGGGTGCACCTCCAGGAAGCACCCAGCTGCACAACACTGGGGCGGACACTATAAGCCCAGCTGTCTGCCGTGCCAACACCTGCCTCTTCCCCCTCTTTCTCTCTCTCGTTTTCCCCCTTGACGACGGTGGACCTGAAACATTCTCTGTCTAGCTATATTGTGGTGTGTGTGTGTGTGTGTGTGTGCGTGGGTGTGTGTGTGTGTGTGTGTGTGTGTTAGTGTTAAAACGTAACTCTATACTTAATGACATTCTTCGTTAACTATCACAACATAAAAGAATAAATTACAATAGGTTTGATAAGCACCTAAGTCCAAATAGACCCCACTCTAATGGCCCCCAGTGAAGAATAGACCCCACTCTAATGGCCCCCAGTGAAGAATAGACCCCAGTTCTAATGATTAAGTTAAGTCAGGTTAGGGCCTTTTAGGAGTGGGGGCCAATTAGACTTTTAAGTGACCCCTTTAGGAATATATTGATAAACGCGAAACCCGGTCCTTACTGTCCTTAGCCAGAGGATGATGATGATGATGATAATGACGATGGCGATGATGACGATGATGAAGGATGATGATAATGACAATGATGATGACGATGATGATGGTAATGATGATGATGATGATGATGATGACGTGAGATAGGATAAGCCACTCAAGGTCCGTGACACAACAAAAGGCTGAATTACAGTATCTCAGTGAAGCAGGTACCAAAGCTCAGTGAAGACGACCTGTAACCTGCTTCGACCTGTAACCTGCTTCGACCTGTAACCTACTTCGACCTGTAACCTGCTTCCTGTACCAATGCCTTAGTTATGAGTGCCACCACCGCCTCTTCCTCGACCCCCATCACACTATAATTACTTTTACCTGTTAATTTTTTACCTGTGAGCTTTGACAGGTAAGGTAGTCATATTGATGAATGAATTAATATTAAACAGAGGCGACAGGAGGAGATAGTGTGTATGCACAGATGAGGAACAAAACAATATTTTTTCTTATTTCTTTTGTTTATTTATTAGAAGCGATGAGCCACACACACACACACACACACACACACACACACACACACACACACACACACACACAAGGACTTAAGAGAAGAAAAAGGGTGAGATGTGACAGATGAGTGGCGATAAAAGCATCAAGTGGTCATAAGCCTCGTGGTGACCCCTCAAGTGTGATGCTCCAGGGATGAAAGTCGAGTCTAGAGCGACCCTTTGCCTGCCAACTTGTGACGTTATACCCCTCTCTCCCGGTCCCTCTTCCCCTTCCCCCGTCCCCTCTTCCCCCCCCCCCCACTTCCCCCTACCCTGTCTCCCTCCTTTCGGTAAAAACTTATGACTAACAATATTAACTTAACTTTCCTTCCTTCTCACTGATCACTTCTTAAACTGAACTGGTGGTGTTGGATGATTACCATAAACTAAATTGCTGGCTCTCTCTCTCTCTCTCTCTCTCTCTCTCTCTCTCTCTCTCTCTCTCTCTCTCTCTCTCTCTCTCTCTCTCTCTCTCTCTCTCTCTCTCTCTCTCTCTCTCGCTCTCTCTCTCTCTCTCTCTCTCTCTCTCTCTCTGTTAGGTTAAGTTAGATCGGAGAGAGAAATAAAACAAGTGTCACTGTCAGATGTATTCACTGAGCACTCGTCCCTTTAACACACACTGAAGATAATATGAAATAGAATGATTTAAACAGACTACATCCCACACAAGCGGATACTGAGGCAGGGTGCTGGTGCGGGGTGTAAATTAATTATTCTGGTATGTACAGTCCCCTTCACTAGTGCGTTTACAGGTGTGGTAACCCTGTCAGTTTGTTTACATTCGACAGAAGGAAACTCACAATAGTAAACATATTATGCAATCAAAGTAAAAACAATATTAAAACAAATATTTCAATGATAATGATTTGTGGAATGTTTATATGACGAGCTCCTGTAAACGCACAAGTGAAGGGAACTGAGTCTTGAAGGGCGACTCAGGTGTTGTACTGTTTGTAGCTCTTCACAACACTGTCTAAGGTAGCACATCTATAGACTCTACCCGGGGTCCGTAATCTTCAGGGGGTTGATATGGTACTCAAGGGGTTAGCATCGTACTCAAGGGGTTGCCATCGTACTCAAGAGGTTAGTTTCGTCCTTAAGGGGTTGCCATCGTACTCAAGAGGTTAGTTTCGTCCTCAAGCGGTTGCCATCGTACTCAAGGGGTTAGCATCGTACTCAAGAGGTTGCCATCGGACTCAAATGAATAAAACCTGTAAAAAAGTAGATAAATATTGGAAAATGGTGTTATTTGCCAGCCACTACAACAAGAAACATATTTTGTAAACAGAAATGCATTAACAATAAGGAAACCATCGTAAATATTTAACCCCCACCTATAAAAATAATCCCACTCCCCCCTCTTTTCCCCCTCTCCTCCCACTCCCCCTCTCATCCCCCCTCTGCCTACTCTCCTCACCTCCCAATCCCCCCTCCTCCCATTTCCCCTCCTACTACTTTCTCTACCTCCCCACCTCCCACTCCCCCCCTCTCACCCCTAACCCCCCTCCTCCCACTCCCCCCTTCTCCTCATAACCCCCACTCCTCCCACTCCTCATATTACTCTCCCTACTCCCTCTACCTCCTCCCCACTACTTCCAAACCTTCTCGATAAAATAAAATTCAGGATTTGGAGGGGTTTAAAGGCTTTTCTCTCCGTTGGTATCACTTGCGTCCCCGAAATTCCAAGGTTACGATCCAAAATTGGAGTTATGAGAAAAGTGGCGGGCCGTATTCCTTCCTTCCTTCCTTCCTTCCTTCCTTCCTTCCTTCTTCCTTACTTTCTTCCTTACTTCCTTTCTTACTTTCTTCTTTCCTTATTTCTTTACTTCCTTACATCCTTCCTTCCTTCTTTATTTCCTTCCACTGTTCCTTCCTTCCTTCCTTCTTTCATTACTTCGTTCCTTCCAGTCCTTCAGCCTTTCCTCCCCCCCTCCCTCCCTCCTTCCCTCTCCCTCCCCCCCTCCCTCCCTCCCTCCCTGAGTCATCTTGTCAGGGGAGGTTGATGGACCCCCTAAAACACCCTAGTTATTGGGGCCGCCGCTAGAGGGAGTATTGATGCTGGCTTATGTCAACAATGATTTATGTGTCAACTTAGGTGATTGAGGTAAGGCAACGAGTCTTAGTGATTCCTGTATGACTATTTACACATAGATATACATATACTCACTACATACATACAAATATATATACATACATGCATTCACTCATACAATACATACATATATACACATTCCTATACAGTCATACACACTTTACGACAGTCTCGGTAACATTATCGTCAATATTTCCCACCAGATATACAACCATGTTATTCACCAATATAAAATAATAACAACAGTCGTCTTACCCACAACACGAACCCATTTACCACAACTAATAACTATAACAATGATAATAGTGGTGGTGAGGGTTGTAGAAGACTTAATAATAATAATAATAATAATAATAATAATAATAATAATAATGATAATAATAATAATAATAATAATAATAACTACAACAATAACAGTAATAACAACAATAACAACACCTTGACCTAGTGTGTTATAAGATACGTTGTTATACCTTTACGACGAATAAGAATAATAAGACATTGAGATTGTAAATAAGGCAAATTTATCAGCCAGCGTCGAGTCAAGGTTCCAATACTGTGTCTCTTTGTCAGTGTTGATATTCTGTTTAAGGCCAACACCATGGTGGTAAACTCATGTTGGAAGAGAGGAAGACTTTATAAATGTTCCAATAATGCTTTAGTTTATTATTGTTGTTGTTATTATTATTGTATTATTATTAGTATTATTATTATTGTATTATTATTATTATTTATTATTTTATTATTATTATTATTTTTAACATTATCATTATAGTGTCGCCCTGACGAAGTACAAGTAAGTTAGGTTAGGTTAAGTTTGGATTGTAATGATGATAGGGTTAGGTTAAGTTAGGTTAATAACGGTAAATCAGGCTAATTTAGGTTAGTTTATTGGTAATGGTAAGTCAAATTGGGTGGTGCCTGTTACTCTGATGGCCACACACACACACACACACACACACACACACACACACACACACACACATATCCGGCTCTATCAGAAATGAAATGTAAGCCGGACCCGGATCGACTGCTGGAGAAATATTTAAAATGTAGTGGGAGGAATTGGAGAGCTACTGGGGAAAGAGGGCGATGGTGTGGGGTAGGTGTGGTGTGGGTGGTGTAGGGTGGGTGTGGTGTGGGTGGTGTAGGGTGGGTGTGGGGTGGGTGTGGTGTGGTGTGGTGTGGGTTGGGTGTGGTGTAGGGTGGGGAATGTTGGTGGTTGTGTAATGTGGTGTGGGTGTGGTGTTGGTGGTGTAGGGTGGGTGTGGTGTGGGGTGGGTGTAGTGTGGTGTGGGGTGGGTGTGGTGTGGGGTGTAGTATTCGTAGTAGTAGTTACATAAGTCCTGTAAGTGGTCGCTTATAAACACACACACACACACACACACACACACACACACTGATCTCTGCCATACGTAATTATTAAAGCGCATCAAGTAAGGTCAAGGGGTCATTGTGACGTCACTGAGGGGTCATGACGTCACTGGGGGTCATGACGTCACTGGGGCGTCACCCGGGACCACAGGGCGTGAGTATAAAAGGTCAATGATCAAAATGGCGTCATTATTAGTTTATGTTAAATTAAATCTCGGAATTGGAAGGTAATGGGCTAATGGGCCCCTCTGTTAATGGGGACCAATGTTTAAAAAATTACCACAGTACTAATTAGGCCAGTCCTAATACAGCCGAAGAATCAGTACTGGGGCCCATTAGGTTAGGTTAGGTTAGGTTATGTTGCTTTAGGTCAGGTCAGGTCAGGTCAGATCAGGTCAGGTCAGGTTAGGTTAAGTTTGCCATCTATTAAAACCCATCTAACTGATCATCCATTTTGTCTTTTAACTATAATAATTAAACCGTAAATTATCCCGGCAATTACTAGTGTTTGTTAATTAGATAATCACACATGTCCAAAAGTTTGTGGTCTGTTATAATTACACCTGTGGCACCTGTGGTAATTACACCTGTGGTATTTACACCTGTGGCACCTGTGGTAATTTCAAGGAGTGTTTACCAGAGCGGAATGTGTTAATTATATATAGGAATGAAGGCCTGTAATATTTGTTGACGTTGGAATTCGTAAAGCATTTGTGTGTGTGTGTGTGTGTGTGTGTGAATAGGTACTACCCGGAGATAGTGGTGGGTCCCCAGGTCTTGACCCGGAGATAGTGGCAGGTCCCCAGGTCTAAAGTATTGATGACTTAAAGGAGAAAACTTTATCATGTGAAGTGAACCTTTGTTTTACCACACACACACCCACACCTACACACACACACACACACACACACCACACACACACACACACACACACACCACACACACACACACACACACACACACACACACACACACCTACACACACACACACACACACCTACACACACACACACACACACACACACACACACACACACACACACCACACACACACACACACACACACACACACACACACACACCTACACACACACACACACACACACCTACACACACACACACACACACACACACACACACACACCACACACACACCACACCACACACACACCACACACACACACACACACACACACACACACACACACACACACCTACACACACACACACACACACACACACACTCTCACTCACACTCTCTCTCTCTCTCTCTCTCTCTCTCTCTCTCTCTCTCTCTATTCTGAATAATTAAAGAAAAAAAAAAGGGATACCATAACGTCATAGATACGTCATAAAACCCCTTAACCCTCGGTTGACGTCATCACCCCCCCTCCCTCCCTCACTCCCTCCCTCACTCCCTCATCATCTTGGTAAATTGCATCAGTAATTAATTAATGTCTTTAAATACAACCACTCGCTGCTATAATCCCCTTCCACACATTAGGCTGAGAGGGATGCAGATCACCGTTCTCTTTTACGTGCCAATACAAGTTCCATTACCGCGGGAGGGAAGCAACGATCGTCCTTTGTTTTCTGGCTCACGATTGGGCCAAAAGAAAAACAACGCTCTCATCTAATTGGCTGAGGATTAGTGTGGATAACAGTGACGTCACGGAATGGGATAAAAACAAGAGACAAGCGATAAGTATAGTGGGCGGGGCTTAGATGTAAACAAAAATACCGTCATTGGTGGATTTACAATGACGTCACATCCTCAACCCGAGTACTGAACGATACAAAGTTGGTTCCTCAGTTAAGAAGAATAATGACCAATATATCCTCTCTCCTTTCCTCCTCTTCCTCTTTCCTCTCTTCTTCCTTCGCCTCCTCTTCATGTTTACATTCTTCCTCCTCTCTCTCTCTCTCTCTCTCTCTCTCTCTCTCTCTCTCTCTCTCTCTCTCTCTCTCTCTCTCTCCGTTCCCCCACATCGTAACTATCACCACTGGTATATATTATTCCAACCCCGCCAATAACTCCGGCTCACGTAAAAGAGTCTTAGCGCCACCTGACAAATTCTCCCGCCCAGGAATTACGAGGAATTACTCTTCATTGTAACACGGATATAGCCCGCAATATTAGGGGATTATTTCCAGGTTTGTAGTCGGCAATGGCGTCTTGCAGTTTTCTTAATGCGGTTTATTGGCGGTATTCTTGAACCAGTTAGTTGGCGATATTCTTTGTGCATTGAGTTGGCGGTCTTCATGGAGTAGTTAGTTGCCTATATTCTTAAAGCAATTAGTTGGCGATCTACATGAAGCAATAAGTTGGCGATTTTCATGGAGCAATTAGTTGACGATACTCTTAAACTTTGAACACATCCCCCATTCCTTCCCCATCACCACCTCCCCAACCTTCTGACCAACACAACCTCCCTCTCACCATTACCATCACCCCGTCACCTCATCACCACCCCATCACCACCTCATCACCACCCCATCACCACCATTTCCCACAGTATCATCATTTTCACCATTATTATTCTAAGTTACTTCACCAGCTCATGCGCGTTAGCTTCCGGAAGGCTCTTAATAGTGAGGTCAGGTCAGGTCAGGTCAGGTCAGATTATATAACATGTTCTAACAAGCTCTAACAAGTTCTAACAAGTTTAATTGTTTTGATAGAGACTGAACACTGAACGTCAGAGTTGTTTGAGCATCTGACGTCAACAGTGTAATTATCCCGGGGAATATACAGTGTATGTGTATACTGTATATGCTTCCTGATGCTGTGTTTGTTGAGGGTGTTGTTGTTGTTGTTGTGTGTTTGTTTTGATTGTTGTTGTTGTGGGTAGTGATTTGTTTTGGTTTTGTCGTTTGTTGTTTTTTTGGTGATGGTTTTGTTTTCTTCTTTGTTGTTGTTTTTATGTTTGTTGTTGTTGTTGTTGTTGGTGGTGGTGTTTTTGTTGTCCTTGTTGTTTTGTTATTGGTTTTATTATTTGTTGTTTTTTGTTGACACACACACACACACACACACACACACACACACACAAACACAAACACACACACACACACACATACACACTGAACGTCGCCTGGCTATATTATAATGTACTACAGTATAAGTTATAGCCATAATATAGCAATATGTGGCAATATAGAGTTAGTAATGACCCTTCTCTCTCACACTCGCTTCGTTACAACCATTTCGGCTTTTCCTCGCCTAATTGCAACGCTGTTTTGTGTAATTACTGAGGACTTTAAGGTCAATGCAGTGCTGCCAACGCCGGGGCTGGGACGTGTTATATTTAATTTTGCTTTAACGTGGATGTCAGAGAGAGAGAGAGAGAGAGAGAGAGAGAGAGTTAAGTTAGGTTAGGATAGGTTAGGTTAGATTGGGGTTAGGTTAGGTTCGCGACCCCTAGACACGATACCTATTGTAAGAGTGTGTATTTAATTCTTCAAAGGGGGTTCTTGAAAGCGTTCGCCACAGAAACGGATTATTGCGGATTTATGTCTCCCGAATGTTTGTTTACTTTAGGCGAACCCAGGACCGTATTTTCAAGGATTCTTTAAGTTGTTGTTGATAGCGGGACGGAAAGACTCGAAACTACGATAACTTGATGGAATAAGAAGAAATAGACAGACAGACGGACACAGGGAGAGAGACGGACAGACAGAGAAAGAGAGAATAGACAGAGATAGAAAGTAGACGGACACAAATAGAAAGATAGAGACAGAGAGTGAGTAGCATGGACAGACAGAGAAAGAGATTAAGAGAAACAGACAGACAGAAAAACAGAGACAGACAGAGAAACAAGTATAGACAGACAATAACAGAGAGAGACAGTATATACAGACAGACAGACACAGAGAGAGAGACAGACAGACACAGAAAGAGTGACAAACAGAAAGACAGACAGAAAGAGAGTATGAGAGAGAGACAGACAAGCAGACAGAAGGAGAAAGTCAGTCCCCTAAACATCAGTAACACCTGGAGAAAGTAATATCCTAATGACTTTCTTTTACCTGAACTACTTTTACTCAGCAAGAGAGAGAGGCTGTGTTGACTCCTCTGTTTGATGTTAAACTTGATCAAACTGGAGCCTGAATTTAATCACTGTCCGTGTGTATGTGTGTGTGTGTGTTTGTTTGAGTCCGTATGTGTGTGTGTGTGTGTGTGCGTGTGTTTGATTGTATACGTATATGTGTATCAAGATCCCTCTGCGCTCATTGGTTGTCTGTACAAGAACCATTCACCCAATAGACGCTTTCCATCACCAAAATTCCACCACTTATTACCTACCTTTATGACCATACCTTGACGATCATTGGCTACTTCGATTCTCAATTCTCGTTATTCATTGGCTGATTCTATTCTGAGATCTCGTTACTCATTGGCTGTCCTTCATTACCAAATCCCGAGCGTCCCATTCACAGCCATAAACGATCGGTCATAAAAAAAAACAAAGCGATTTCATTTGATCTTATCCCCTGTACTGTTCCATTTCGGATTGAATTGGTCTCTTAAATTGGGTAGAAAATAAGTTTACAATTTCGACAGTGTTGGAGGTTTATCGCTGCCACCAGATAGGGAACAGGGGGTGGGGGAGGGTAAGGGGGGTGGGGGAGGGTAAGGGGGGTGTAGAGGGAGAGGAGGAAGACAGGGGAGGGGTAAGGGAGAGGTGAGAGGTTAAGGGGGGGGGGGGGAGGATTGGTGGAGGGGGAGGGAGAGGAAGTGTTTATGACAGGGGAAACTAAAGTAGATATTTTCACCCGTGTTTTCTGTCGCACCCAACCACTATTTTCTGTAGTCACCCTTTATCTCTCCTGTTTTTCCTTCTCAGAGTGACGTATAATTAAAGGAACAGGCACTGGGATAATTATATGTCACTATAACCTAACCTAACCTAACCAAACCTAACCTAACCTAACCAAGCACTACTAATAAAGATAACATTAGTTTGTCAGATAGAAAAAAAAGATAATGCAGGACGTAGTGAGGTTATAGCCTGCCCTCGTGACCTGCAGACAGTAGTGCAGGACGTAGTGAAGTTACAGCCTACCCTCAAAACCTGCAGACAGTAGTGCAGGCCCTGGCGTCATAAGTAATTAGGCGACAAGTCAGTAAAAATTAAACCATTTTTATAATTCCTTAGTGGCGGCGGCCGGCTGGGAGGTGAATTAATTTCTGATGAATAATGTGAAATAATTTACAAGTTCTTATCATTCATTAAAAAAAAAAGTATAGAAACTTATCCAGCGCTGTAAAAGTTTTAGTGAATAAGCTATGAGGTGATGTAAATTATTGAAAGTATTATACATTTCTTATTATACAGTTGAAGGTTTGGTTAGATTAGGTTAGGAATGACTGAGGTATTGTTAATATAGGAAAATTTATATCTATATATCTGTGAATATATAAACTAAGGATCACATTTCCTAATTTGCATATTTGATGGAAGTTTGCAACAGCTGCATTATATAAACACACACACACACACACACACACAAACAATACAACTATCGCCATTGCATTCTGTAAACTTTTATCTTGGCTTAAATGTACAGCCCAAAAGTAAGGTATTTTATGTAAAGTAGTGTTAGCTTTCAAAAGGTATGAACTCACTGTTAACTAAGCCTCCTGCTCCATTAAAATAACACGTGGCATTTGGGAATTAAACGTTAGGAATTAAAAACTGTGAATTAAATGCTGGGAATTAAATGCTAGGAATTAAACGCTGGGAACTAAACGCTGGGATTTAAATGCTCGGGATTAAGCGCTGGGAATTAAACGTTAGGGATTAAACGCTAGGAATTAAATGCTGGGAATTAAACGCTGGGAATTAAACGCTCGGAATTAAATGCTGGGAATTAAACGCTGGGAATTAAACGCTCGGAATTAAACACTGGGAATTAAACGCTGGGAATTAAACGCTAGGAATTAAACTTTGGGAATTGGATGGAAAATGGTGTTAATTTCTTATATATCGTCTCTACCTCAGTTCCCGCCTGTACTGATCTCACTGGTGATGTTATCGGTACATGAAGGCCTGAAGGGTATTTTAGAGGTCGTGCCCATTAAATCCTATACAGCTACATCGAACAAGGGACTACCATTGTTAACTGTGTTCTTTCCCACGCTTGGTGCAGTCCCCTTCACTAGTGCGTTTACAGGGACTCGTCATATAGCCTAGGTACAGTCCCCTTCACTAGTGCGTTTACAGGGACTCGTCATATAGCCAAGGTACAGTCCCCTTCACTAGTGCGTTTACAGGGCTCGTCATATACAGTAATCATTCCTCAAATCATTATCATTAAGATATTTGTTTTAATATTGTTTTACATTTGATTCCATAATATGTTTACTATTGTGAGTTTCCTTCCGTCGAATGTAAACAAACTGACAGGGTTACCACACTGCACCAAACCTGACGAGCCCCTGTACACTAGTGAAGAGGACTGTACTTAACTCGCCCCGGGGAATATATCTTCACTATATACATAACATCACTTTACTCCCCCTCTCAACCATCTATGTTTTGTTTACTCACTTCAAATACATTAACAGATGCGTGATGTCTCTTCGCTGTTTATGGTTGTCTGTGTGTGTGTCTGTCTTGGGAGTTTGCAGCACACTTAATTGAAAGTATTTTACTGCATTCTTGGGGCGGGTCTATCTCTCGGTGGGGTTGTGAGAACGACAGCGAATAAACCGGATTTACAAGCTACTAGGTCTACGAACGACAACATCTGGTAGGATACGTAGGTGAGTGGATAGGTAGGGTGGGTGGGTGGGTAGGTGGGTGGGTGGGTCGTCTCCTCCCCCTGTATATGGTATTAGTGAGAAGCTGGGTTAGGTTAGGGTGTTTAATCTTCAGGGTGAAATAAGCTAGGGTGTCTAAAATTCAGGTGATCCGAAAATATGACTTATATTGGGATTCTGGAATACATAGCGGTGGTGGTTGTATGTATTTATGTATGTATGTATGTATGTATGTAAGTATGTACACAACTTCTCCACCGAAATGTTAGCCACACGTCTCTCTCTCTCTCTCTCTCTCTCTCTCTCTCTCTCTCTCTCTCTCTCTCTCTCTCTCTCTCTCTCTCTCACTTTATTCCGGGTAATGTGTTTTATTTCCTCGGTTCAAAGACCTTGTTGGGGTCTTTTATTTTCAAGTCTAAATGAGAAGTGAGTTTTAGGACTGTAATAATAATAATAATAATAATTAACGGTTTATTGAAAGAGCTTGGCAGCCAGAAGGCTGAAAATATACAGTTACATATTTGGGGAATGGGTTACGAATTACAAATAATATACAAGTAACATAAGTGACACAAATAAGACATATAATAACTTAGATGGGGAAAAGCTCAAACTACAGTTCAATTCAACGTAGTGACAGTGTTACAGTATTACAAGTTATTGATAATTTTTACAATGGTTGGGACTGGGCTGTTCTTATAGCGATCAGTTCGTGCACGTATGGGCTGGATGCGGTTGTGGTGTCGAACAACAATTCTCGGACAAGGGACCTCGGGTGGTAGTAGGAGCCGGTGTCGGGGATGGTGTAGAAGCTTCTTACCAAATTTGCAGATGAGGTCGTGGTGATGGTCAGTGAGAGTCGAAAGGGTCAGTGTGTTGAGCGCTTCTTGATATGTGGAGTAGGAGGAGGAGAGAATAATCTTGCATGCCCTCTTTTGCACTTTTTCTAGGTGTTTACGTTGTGTGGCATTTAGGGAGGAAGACCAGGTGGGGGAGGCATAGGTGAGCTTGTGTGTGTGTGTGTGTTTAAGAATGTATCCCTGCATGTAAGAGACACACACACACACACACACACACACACACACACACACACGCACACACACACACACACACACACACACACACTACTTATCAGAAATATTGCCTCACCATTTACATACTCTGCCAGCTGCTGTAATTTCCTCGCCTTGCTGTATTTTGTAACCTGTATTAACTCTCCAGAATATGTATACTGTACTTACCCGTAAAATTCATTCTTACCCCAAAGTTGTATACATATTGGGAAGCAACATTTATACATATATGACGGTAATGTTTGTATACATGTGAGTAATATTTGCATACATAAATGAAAGTAATTGATAAGAAGAGTTTTTAATTGTGTTTTATTTCGTTGGTTTAGTTTAATGTTCGGTTAAAACAGGTTTGATTTTTTTTGTCTCCTTGTTTTTTGTTTTTTTTTTTGTTTTTTTACATATAAATATTGTGTGAGTTGGAATATTTGGATTCTTGTCCAATTATCTCTCGGTGCTCGGCCTTAGGGTGTGTGTGTGTGTGTGTGTGTGTGTGTGTGTGTGTGTGTGTGTGTGTGTGTGTGTGTGTGTATGTGGATTAGGTTAGGTTTGGGAAGGTAGGTTAGGTTAGGTTATCAATTAAGGTGTTTGATCAGATTAAATATTCTAGGGTGTTTAATTTTCAGGTGATTAAACAAAATACATCCCGGTGTGTGTGTGTGTGTGTGTATATAAAAGCTATACCATTCTCCCTTCTCTAGGAAATTTAAATAATAACTGGTCTTTCAAAATTAAAATTAAAATCCGAGATCCTTGAAAAAATAATGATGAAATATATATCAAAATCTTGGAATAAGGAAAAAAATTATATTGGGAGAAGTTTATTTTTTTATATGATTTTATATTACGGTCAAAATCGGTCAACGGGAAACTATAAAAATCTAGGATAAAAAGTTGGGCTGAATTTTGTTCGGTGGAGGGGAAAACGACCCTTAGGGCAGAGGGGAGGTAGGTAAGGGGAGAGAGAGGGGGAGGGGAGGTAGGCAAGGGGAGAGGGTGAAGGAGGGGAGATAGTCAAGGGGTGAGAGAGAGGGATGTAGGGGAGGGAAGAATGAAGAGGGTTAGGAGGGGAGGTAGGTAAGGGGAGAGAGAGGGGAGGGGACGTAGGCAAGGGGAGAGAGAGGGGAGAGGGGTGTAGGGAAGGAAAGAATGAAAAGGGAAAGGGGGGGCAGGGGGAAGGATGGATGGAAGGGAAAGGAGAGGTGGGGAGGGAAGAGAGATGAGAGACGGATTTAGGGTGAGGGAAGGATAAAGAAAGGGGAGGGGAGGAAAGAGAGATGGAAGAGGGATGTAGGTGGGGGGAAAGAATAGGAGGGGAAATATAAGAGAGAGAGAGAGAGAAGAGAATAAAACGAGAAGGAACAAAATGGGAAAAAGAAAACGAGTTAAAAGAAAGAGAGGAAAGAGGGAAAGAAGGAGTGGGGGGAAATGGTGAGAAGGATGAGGTAAGGGAGAGAGGAGGGGGAGGAAAGGGAGATGAAAGGAGGAGGAGGAAGAAGGGGAAAAAGAATGATTGGGAAGATAGAAATGGGAAGAAGAACACACACACACACACACACACACACACACACACACACACACACACACACACACACACAAAATCGCATTGCTACGCCAGACGAACATTAGCCTGCCCCATACCTCTTACGCCAGACGAAGGTTAACCTACCTCATACCTGTAATTATGATCTTATATGATAAAAAACATTTACCTCTCCATCATACAGCATCTAACGTGCACCTTCCACGCGGCATTGAGACTGGCTTTGTGAGAGCTTCGCCAGACGAACATGCGCCTGTCTCCCCTCATACACTGGCGCTCTTTTATGATGTGATCTCAAGGCTCCGGGAATAAAGGAAGAGGAGGGGGTATTTGTCTGACAAGAGGATATCCTTCCAGAACTGCTAAATCTAACATGTTAAGGCGGGTATAAGATATATCAGTGCGTCCCTCATATGTGTGTGTGTGGTCGACGGGGGTGGGTCAGGAGAGAGAGAGAGAGAGAGGGAGAGAGAGAGAGAGAGAGAGAGAGACGGCAAATGTGTGTCAGTTAAAGAGAGAGAGACAGAGATTAGTAAGTGTCTAATTTAATATCTTTGGAGATTTTCGTGTGCTCATAACCTAGTCCAGATAAGTTGTCACCTGGACCCGTGTGTGTGTGTGTGTGTGTGTGTGTGTGTGTGTGTGTACGGAGTTCTGGTAAAGGAGACTTGAGGTTGTTATAATGGGTCCCTTTCCTAGAGAGAGTTGTAATCCTATTGGGGCGTGCTTAATGGGCCCCAATACTAACGACAGAAGGCTTACGGTAAGCAGGAACAAGGTGTCTTACACAGCACCAATATCTCACTTTCTTCGTCTTTCCTTCAAAGTTTGCAAATTCCGTCGTCATGTTTTTCTCCTGCTGGTGGGATCCTCTTATCTCGCCAGGGTGGCAGCAGCTGGTCTCCCACACGTCACCCACCGCCAAAAATCACTTTTAGAACACATTTTGTGGTGATTTTTCTGTAGTCACACCGTGGTATCTGGCCGTGAGTGTAGGCGTCTGTATTCATATATAA
>CAUDMG010003666.1:37500-71508 GCA_958450375.1 Homarus gammarus | reverse complement strand
CGGACTTACGACCTGGATTTGGGTCCCTAACCCCGTCGTAAGTCTGGGAGCACCTGTATTACCATAGGCTTCAGTTTTGTACCATCACTCATGAACTCAACACCACAGTGAACTTTGTTTTCTCGTGTCCTGTACTTTTCATCATGATGGTTTTTGCTCCCTTAGAATCAACTGTTTTATTGCCGAGCATATCGAAATATAGAAGGGTCTCGTCCATATTGGCAATTTGACACAGCAGAAAGTTGTGTCTCTTCCGTAGATCGATAATATACCGTTGAAAAGCGGTGACTTTGTGTTCGAGGTCAGCTGGAAGTTTTTGAGCTATTTTGGTCTTCTGCTGCAACACCAAATCATGTCTTCTCATAAACCTAGAACACCAGTTTGGGGCAGCCTTGAAATTTTGACTCAAGTCTGGATTTGCTCTTGCCCACTTGGCACTTTCCACGCGGATGTTATTTCTTGTTATTGCGATTCCATTCTGTTGGTGTTCACGGATCCACTTGTTCAAATGTTCTTCTATTTCTGGCCACTGAGCTTTGCCATGTCTGAAGGCACATTTTTTCTTTGCCATTTTACTTATTGTATCTTCGCTCTTCCAATCCCTCACAAGCTTTTCACTAATTCCATAATCCCTCGCTGCTGCTGCACAGTTATTTGTAGAGTTGGCACACACAATAACCTTCAGCCTGAAACGAGCTTCAAACTTTGTTTGTTTGGCAGGAAGGGTCATGGCTGTCAGCTGTCTGGTCAGTGGCTGTGTGTGGACTGTGGTAGAATGAGCAGGAAGTCAACTGAGTTCAGTGTTATTGTGATTGTTGGGTCAGTCACTAATGACGTTGTGTGTGACATCATGTATAGAGTGGCTTGTTTGACTGTTTATGTATGTGTTTTGATGGATGACTTGGTCCTTCACAACACTTGACAGCTGCTGGAGTTGGGGAGTCGACTTATGCGGTAGGTATACACTATACCTCTATGACCAAATTTTTTTGCTTGAAAAGGTGGGTCGACTTATAAGCCGCCATATACGGTAGTCGTGTTCTGAGTCCTCTCTTTGTCGCGTTTACTTTTTAACTCCCTGCCTAATTTTGTTTTGTCATCATTCCTAGCACTATTTCCCTGTAACCTTTCACTTTGTTTACCCACTCCCACTGCAGTCTCCTCCACCCCCATGCTCTTATGTTCTCCTAGCAGTTTAAAGACTTCGACATCTTTTGAACTGCCCTCTCGAGAGAGCCAGCCAGGGCTGCCACCCCATCCCTAGACAGATGCACCCCATCTCTAGCATAAAGGTCCCTTCTGCCATAAAAGTTGTCCCAGTTGCCAATGAATGGGACTGATATTGACTTGCAATATCTGTCAAGACAACCATTCAATGCCAACTCCCCTTCTAGGCAGGACACCACATATGAAAGGGATCCCTCTCTTCGACCTAATACGTTCTATAGCTGTCTTGAACTTATCAAGAAGCTCCTCACTCCTACACCAGCCAATATCATTGCACTGAGGCAGATACTGGGTTTGTTCCCATTACCAGACAAGATATTGTCCATCCTGTCAACTATATCCCCCACCCCAGCTCCTGGCAAACACACCATCATCCTATTTTTATTTTTACCACAAAAAGCTCTGTCCAGGTACCGTACCTGGGAATCGCCAACAATTAAGGTTTTCGTACCTTCCTTGTCAGCTTTGTCCCTGACTATGCTAACGTCTAATTCGTCTATCAAAGGACTGAAAGAGTTGATACACTTAGCTGTTGTTGTATCCTTGGTGTGTTTTTTCACCACCAGTTTGGTCGTCCCTCTCCTCACATCCTTCCATTCACCTCAGTTTTTGTCAGACACAGGCTTTCCTCATCTCGTTTCTTCCTTCATCCTCGCTATCATTTCCTTTAATTTCAAGATTTCTTCCTTGGCCCTATAAAGGGCACAGCCCTGTTCACAAGTAGCACTATTTGCTTGATTTACCTTCTCGCAATGGCCAGAGAACTTCAGCTCATTGTTAACATACAGCTACTCCTCGACTTACGACCTACTCGACTTACGACCACCCGGATATACGACTGCCTCAGTAATAAAATTTTTTTTGTCAAATTACGTATTTTTGAGTCCCGACGTTAGTGATTGCGCTGCGTACTGACAAAATTTTGGTTTGTAATTCACTTTAAAATGGCTGGCAAGCTTAAAAGTGAGAATTTTGTGGTACTGAGAAGAAAAAGAGACACCCATTTACGATTTTCTATGTATTATTTAATCATTTTCTATTTATTACCAATTCGACTTAGACCTGGATTTGGGTCCCAAACCCTGTCATAAGTCGAGGAGCAGCTGTACACACCTAGGTCCTTCTCACATTCAGTCTCAAATAATGCAGTTTCTTCATCCCGTTGGGACATATGATATGCCTCCTTACCGTTGGTACACCCCAGGTGCATCCTCTTACACTTAGTGACATTGAATCTCAGCAGCCATTTTATCGACCATTCTTGGAGCTCACAGAGGTCCTTCTGCAGCTCTTCACAGTCCGCTTGGTTCTTGATTTCCCAAAATAACTTGGCATCATTGGCAAACATTTGTATAGAGGAGTGTACAACGTCAGGCATGTCATTTATGAAACAAACAAACAACAGCGGGCCCAATACACTGCCCTGTGGTACCTTGCTTGTGACAGGTACAGATGATGATTTCATGCCATTAATCACCACACACTGCTTGCGGTCATGTAGAAAGTCCTCTATCCATGCTAGGACATTTCCTCGAATTCCGTACCCTTCCAGTTTGATTTTCAGCCTTCGTGGGGTACACTGTTGAAAACCTTGGCAAAATCTAGATATATATTGTCGATATTACCACCCCGTTCCAGAATATAGGTCCAAATATCCAATACCTTGAGAAATTGTGTGAAGCAGGAGCGCCCCGGCATAAAACCGTGTTGGCAATCCCTTACAAGGTTATTTCGTAGAAGCTGTTCAATGCCTCAGCTTTATCCTGGTCAGAATCTGCGTAACTACCATCTTCAAGCCTCAGGTCTTATACTCCTAATCACGTTTTAAATTTCGACTTTGCAAAGCGATAAAACGCCTTTGGGTTTGACTTGACCTCGCTTGCAACCAGCCTCTGGACCTCCTTTTCAGCCCTTCTACATTCTATCTTTGCTTGGTTTCTGGCTCTTGCATACATCCTCCTGTCTTGCTTATCGTTTGACCCAACCCATGACTTGAAATTCTGGGTTTTCTTCTTAACTTTGTCGACCGCCGCATGGTTCATGTGTAGGTATCCCCTCTTATTCCTAAAGGCACTGGGTTTGGTCTTGGGTATATATTTATTGATCAAATTGGTCATTTTACTAGTTATGATATTCAGTGTAGTGTCTGCGTTCTTGTGCCTTAATGAGTCAGGCCAGTGGATACTCCTCATCTCTTCCCTCATCCCATTGTAATTTCCCTTGTACTATTTGCACCTTGGCCTGGCCTTATCTTGAACTAGGTAACAGTTAAATCTGTAAGACAACACTATACGGTGACTAGTGCCAACTGGGGCAAGGTGTTCCAGTTTGGCCACCATACCCTCCTCGTTTGTTATGATGAGGTCTAGTAGCTTGGGTGTTTGCTTTTTAATAACCTCAAATTATTATCCTAACATATCTTTACTAATTAATAAATAACTAATCAACAATATTTTGTTGAGTTACAGTAAGAACGCCAGAGGCAGAATTTGGGGTGAGAAGTCAGTTTCTCCCACTAAGGGTCTCCACCCCTCTCCACCACCAGTCTCTGTGTACAGAACTAAAAGAATTTATTTGAAGTGCCCTGTCACATTCAATGCCATAATATCCTGACCACTGGGGTTAGTTTTACAGACTTTTTCCTGTGAAAGTCATAATTTTGAGCAACATATTACTGTACTCACTTTGTAATCAAATGTACTAAGCTAAAGGACTAAACTTTTTATCCCTTGTGCAAACTATGAGATGTTTAAACTCAAATTAATTACCATCTTACAAGGATTCCAGTAATGTAAGTTATATTCTGCTAAGTATGTGTTATTTTATAAGAGAAAACTTTAATCCTAAACCACCTTCATCATGTTAATCACTATCACCCACCACCATCTGCCTCTCCTGCTGGCTGGGAGGAGGGGGCAGGGGGAGGTGGGGTGTTGAGAGCATAGTTATCAGTTGAGGGATCAGAAGGGACTCGGGATTATACAAGACAGAGAGTTTAATTTTTTCACTTATACAATGGCACTGACTTGACTTAGCAGAATACAACTTGCATTGCTGGAATTCTTGCAGGATGGCAATTAATTTGAGTATAAACATCCCATAGTTTGCACGAGGCATAAAAATTTTAGTAATTAACTTAGTACATTTGAGTACAGGTTGTGATAATTTATGCATTGTGGTTGTAGTTTTAAAGCTTCATGACATCTCTAGTGTATAATGCATCTACATATGCCCTGGTTTATTCACTAATCAGTTGTCTAAGTGCAAAAGTAGCCCTGTCAAGCCATCATGCATCAATTAATTTTAAAATATAAATTATAAAGTCAAATGTTATAAGACAATAGTTTAGAAGTAGTGTTAATGTGTGTGCTGTTTAAGTGTCTTGACATGTCACCTCACACTTCCCACCCACACACCAACCGTGTGAGGATGTGGCTAAACATGGTGTAATCTTTCATGACGCAGAGAACCTTTGTCCCCAGGCCCGGAGCAGAAAGGTTTGGAGTGATTTTCTCGCCATTTTCTCAGATTTTCCAGTAATTACTTTATATCATTATTTATCGTTTTTATACATTTAGTACAATCACCGTAGCTGAAGTAGGTTTTACCGTATCATGTGGCTGAGGTGTCTCCGTAGGTGTGAGCGTATTAACGAAATTAATCTCGATTTAGAGAACTAGTCCACTAAATCGAGTGAAAAATAAAAAATAAATCCCTTTCCCTAAATCAAAAGTTCCCTATACAGTAGAACATCGATTTAAAGCGATTCAATTTAAGATAATTGATTTAAAGCGACACCCACAATTAAGGACAATGTTTTAATTTAAAGCGAATCTTTCCTATTTTGCGCAAGTCAATCTGGCGCATCATATTTTAAAATTCGCACCTAATGTTTCTTTGGGCACGCTACACTGTCCTAAGAGCAAGCAGTACTGTACATGTACTCAAAATAATGTACTAAAATTTTTATCAAGTCCAAACTATAGCATGTTTATATTCAAATTAATCACTATCTTATAAGAATTCCAGCAATGTAAATTATATTCTCCCCGGTCACTTCTGTGACATTTTATAAGTAAAAAAACAAAAACTCAATCTAAAGGACATAAATAAACAAATAAATACTTCACTAGACCTTCAGCGCAACTGTCAAACATGTCACTGTCATCTCCCCCTCCCTCCCCCCCATCTTCCCAGACAGGGTTGGGTGGTTATAGGCTTACAGTTTTTATCTTATATAAAATCACAGACTAAAGTTAGGAGAATAAAATTTGAATTGCTCAAATCCTTGCAAGACAGCAAATAATTTGAATATACACATCATATATTTTGCACAAAAGATAAAAACTCTAGCCCTTTGTAATAAAATTAATTAGAACTAAGATTTGTAAGTCTAATGTGAACTATAGCATGTATATATTCAAGCTAATCACTATCTTATAAGAATTCCAGCAATGTTAATTATATTCTCCCAGGTCAGTTCATTGACATTTTAAAAGATAAAAACTTCAGTCACTCTTAAGGACAGATAAATTAATAAGCACTAGACCTTGGCATCAACTGTCAAAGATATCACCTCACCCCACCTCCATCGTCCCAGCTAGTAAACAGACCATTTCACATCCCATAATTTTAGCTGTGTTGATTAATGAGTGTTTGTTTTAATATAATACAGTATACAGTAGTACCCCGATTTACGCGGTCAATTGAACCCACAGGGTACCATGGAAAGTGAAAACCGAGTAAAGTGAACAACAGAACATATGGGATTAATTCCAATAGAGACTGGCCCGACCCCCAAACTCCACTTTTTTCCGACACAATACCTATGTTGTAGTAAAAATAACATCTAAATTTTATGATGGTATGCTCACACAATTAATATTTAAGAGAAATACAGTCGCCAGGTTAATGTCCATTCAAATAATGGACTCAAATCCCCCCCCCCCCCTCTTCCCAGCTCACTAGCTCCTACCTCTCTGATAAATGTTTGGGTGAAAACACTAGATTTTAATGTTTAGTAATAAATAATACCTCAGACTAAAGTTAGGATAATATAATTGACATTTCTGGATTCCTTGCAGGTTAGGGAATATTTTGAATGTCAACTTCATATATCTTGCACAAAAGATAAAATATTTACTTTGTGTAAACCAAATTATTACATTAGATCTAAAATTTGTATGTCTAATGCAAAATCCATGGTGTTTATATTCAAAATGATCATCATATTGTAAGAATTTCAGCAATGTAAATTATATTCTGGTCGAGTAATTTGTATGAATTTTATGAGCTAAAACAAATATCTTCAGTCAATAAAAAAAAAATGTTCTTCACGACACTATCTGTCAATCAAAGTAACCCATCTTGCCTCCCCCCCTCCTCACACTCAGCCAGCTGGGTCGGTCGGTCGGTCCCAACCCTCCCCCCCACCCCCCACCTTCCCTCCCTACCAGAGAAATGTTGGGTGAAAATACTGTCGGCCCTTAACATACGCGGGGGTTACGTAACAGAGATAGCAGTGGATGTTAAAAATCCGCGTATATGTGCTGCCCCCCCCCCCCCAAAAAAAAACCTGGCCCCCCCACCATGTCCTTATTTACCGTATATACCTGTGTGTAGTTCGAGTTTTTAAGACCAAATTATTTTGCAAAAAATTGGGGGTCGACCTCTAAAAGGGTAATAGTTTCGTTAGGTTGAAAAATATTTACCAGTAAACAATGGAAACGACGCACCAACGCGCCACCAGCTGTGAGTGTCGGTACAGTCGCCAGGGCAGATCTCTTGCGTCATCATATCTAGCCCAAACTAGCCAAATGCATGGTATGGTATACACAGGACGATGTAAAACAAAGTATTCTTTTGTTAAAGTTTATTTATAGATACTGTACATAAATTTTTGTTCATTACATTTGAAACTTCAATCTTTAATTAAATTTGATACAAAAGAAAACTACGATACCGTATTTTCATTAAAATATTACATCACAAGTATATTTTACCTTAACTGTGAATGAATGAATATATTCTCAGAAATAAATATGGAAATGTAATATTTTGGTTGAAATGACGTACATAATACTGTACAGTGGAAAGTGGGATAAAATTATGAAAACAATGACTTTCGCTTTCTTTCGTTGTTCAAAAGATTTTACCGTAATCGCTTTTCAAATGGTTTTCAGTTAAAAAACTGTTGTACTGTACTCGTACTGTATTACAATAATATTCTATCCTATCATTAGCCTTATAATCCCACAACTGAAAACCATTCGAAAAGCGATTACGGCAACATCTTTTGAACAAAAGAAAGGGAGAGAGTCATTGCTTTCGTCACAATTTTATCCCACTTTCCACTGTAATACGTACATCATTTCAGCAAAAATATTACATTTCCATGTTCTCAGAAATAAATGGTAGTTTTGTTGAAACGTTATGTACAGTATTTAATATTAAAATGCAAAAATAGCTATAAAAACAATTAATACACCCGAAATATACTGGCTGGCATCTCCACTCGTCCCTGCTCCTGCGTCCAAGGTCACCTCACCACTCCTCCCAACTCACTTCCTCCCCTCCCTCCGCACCGTCACTACTGCCAACAACAAACACAAATGTTTTGTGAATAACTGCACCTCCACTTCCTATGTACAGTACTGAACTGTACTGTGCTGTGCATTTTTACAAACAATAAACATGGCAAGAAAAGCTATTAAAAAAAAGAGATAAGAATTTCACTTTACTGTACCGTACCTCTCCTCGGCGACAGGGCAGGGGTCATCGGGCTCATCGTCACTCAATTCCATAACGGGTGGTGAAGTGGGGGCGACTGTGGATTCAGCTGCTTCCTCACTGTCGCCAGTGATTGATGGTGTTAAATCTCTCCTTCGGTGATCAAAGAACATGGTGATGGGGAGTTGTCTCTTTTTCATTTCTTCCATGATGTTTTTGTATGGAGCGAAAACGTCATCCATCCCTCGCATGAATTTCAGGGCACGCACCATGGAGGGGTCCATACTATAGGCCAGGTTTTTCAGTGCCTCAATATTCCTGGTCATCTCCCCCCAACTTCTCCAACATTATTTCTTGGTGCTCTTCCTCATCCTCTTTCCCTTTCGCTTCCTCCTCCTTGCCTGAGTCTACTAACTCCTGTAGATCCTCCTCGGTCAGCTCAGTGTCGTGCTCTTCAATTAGCTCCCTAATCTCGTCCTCTGCCATGTCCCGGAAGCCTTCAGCAGCTACTTTCCTTGACAGTGCCAGGGTCTTTCTGAATATTTTCATCAAAATCCATCAAAATCATTTTCCTTGTCATCGTCTTAAGCACCAAACAGCTCCTCCCAGTCTTCTCCTTGAACAGGGCTAGAGGGTACGCGTTTTTCGAATCGTTTTCAATTAAAAAAAATGTTACAGCACATGTATATTTTACCTAAACTGTGCCTGAATGAATATATTCTCAAAAATAAATAGTAGTTTTGCTGAAACGTGATGTATTTCAATGTAAAATAGGATAAAATACATGACGAAAACAAAAGACTTTACCTAGCCTTCCGATGTTCAAGATATGTTACTCGTTTTTTTAGTAGTTTTCGGTTAAAATACTCTTATATTAGTGATATTCTATTCATACTGTGCTTGATATAATACATTCACGGAAATGCAATATTTTTGCAACCACAATGCTGATGTCAACACAAGCGTGGTTGCAGCGAGACTGACTGAGTGAGGGAGAGCTATGCGTGTGTGTGTGTGTGTGTGTGTGTGAGAGGTTGCGGGAGCGGGCGGTGTCCCGTGTTCGGTGCCGCGCACGAGTTGAATGGCGGCCGATTTGAATATGCTTCAATTACTTCAATGTACAGAATATTCCTCCGGGGGGCAATCCGCGTATTTGCGAATCCGTGTATGCTAAACCCACGTATGTGAAGGGCCGACTGTACTAGATTTTAACTTTTAGTAATAAATAATACCTCAGACTAAAGTTAGGATAATATAATTGACATTTCTGGATTCCTTGCAGGTCAGGGAATATTTTGAATGTAAACTTCATATATTTTGCATAAAAGATAAAATATTTGCTTTGTGTAAACCAAGTTATTACATTAAATCTAAAATTTGTATGTCTAATGCAAAATCCATGATGTTTATATTCAAAATGATCATCAAATTGTAAGAATTCCAGCAATGTAAATTATATTCTGGCCGGGTAATTTGTATGAATTTTATGAGCTAAAACATATATCTTCAGTAAATAAACAAAGAAATATTCTTCAAGGACACTATCTGTCAATCAAAATACTCGGCCCTAGCTGGGTCGGTCCCTCCCTCCCTCCCTCCCTACCCCCCACCTTCCCTCCCTACCAGAGAAGCTTTGGGAGAAAATAGTATATTTACATTTTTAGTAATAAATAATAACTCAGACTAAAGTTAGGATAATATAATTGACATTTCTGGATTCCTTGCAGGTCAGGGAATATTTTGAATGTAAACTTCATATATTCTGCACAAAGGATAAAAATATTTGCTTTGTGTAAACTGTAGATATATGAGACGAATATGCTGTAATATGTAACTGTACTATTTACCATTATTGATTCAGGTCTCTGTATTATATGTTATAATCATACCCTCTTTTGTCACTGAGTGTAGTTCAGACTTTGAGCACATGCGCGCTGTACGCGCATGCGCAGATAGAGATACCCAGAGAGATTCCGGGACAGGACGCTGTTTACCCTGTCTTAACTCCTTTTGTGTGTTTGTCCCAGAAATAGAACTTACGAACTTGACACCAGTGTGTTTCCTTTATCCCTGATTGGAAGCATCATCTGAGTCTCCCACATTGCGCAGTGATTAGCTGGGACATCACATTATTCAGAATTGGAGTGGACGCAGAATCTCTCTCGGAGCCGCCATCTTGTCAACTCCTCCTGCCCAGCGAATATCGGCGCGTACCTCTCAAGATATTCCTGGATTTACAGTGCAGTGTTGTGAAGTGCTTTTTCAGTGTTGTGTGTGCCCTTTAGTGTCTTTAAAGTGTTTCCCCGTGTTCCTGCACTTTTTACAAAAGAGGGAAGCCCATTTAAGACCTAGGGGAGAGCTCAAGTTTTGACATCCTTCCCCGCTCATGACTCGGCTGGAACTGGCGTGAGGAGTTGCTATACCGCCAGCCACCCGCTCTCTGGCCAGCCTGCTCCGAGTACACGCACGAACGCACACACACACACACACTCACTCACAGATGCTCGCAGATATCTCCCATTTAAAGACAGTTGCTTTTCTGCTCACTTATTAATTACAGTAATTGTGAGAGAAATAAACCAGGCCTTATGGAAGATCAAGAATTTATTGGGTTTTCTCCAGATACCCAACAAGCCCAACATCAGACTGATGTCGGTGCAGTAAGTGGACTCCAAGTGGATCAAGCGGCCCCACCCACCCTTAGCCCCCACTACACACGTCCGCAACCTGCCACAGGCGGCGACTTCCTTCGTTTAATTCAGTTTTTGGAAGAAAACCGACGACAAGACGACATCAGGAGGCAACAGGAAGAGGATCACAGGCGTCAACAAGAAAATGACAGATTCAGTGCCATGATCGAGTTGTTGACACCTGTGAACCTTCGAGCAGCTGCCACACCTGCCCCTTCGTCCACAGGCGCGCCCGAAGGGTCCTCTCCAACTTCTTTGCCACCCCCACAGAAAGCACTCGCTCAGAGTCCACCGCCACTCCAAGCTGATGCCTCGTTCCAGGTATTCCGTGAATGGCGTTGGAGATGGGACGATTATTCGATGATGGTCGACTTATCGAGGTTGCCTAGGGAGAAACAGCTGATCCAGATGAGGATGTGTCTCACCCTAGAGACGCAACGTATCCTGGAGCACACCCTGCAAATCCCCCACAACACAGACAAGACTGTGAAGGACGTCTTGGATGCTTTACAGACGCATATCAAGGGTCTCCGCAACGAAGCTCTGCGTAGGAGAGAGCTTCTCAGTTGTAAGCAACTGGAGGGTGAGTCATTTGCAGATTTTTACGTACGACTCAGACGCATCGCTGAGGAGGTTGACGTTTGTCCTGGGAACTCGTCGACTTGTGAGGAAACACAGCTGAAGATGATTATCCTCATGGGTGTGTGGGACGAAGAGCTTATTCAGAAGCTTATCTCCCTCAACACTGCCTCCTCTCTACAGGATGTTGTCACCACCTGCCGCTCTTACGAAGCCACCAGAAGTGCGACTTCTGCTATTCGTGCTCCATCTAGCCAGCTGTGTGCCATCTCCGCATATAAGAAGAACAAAGGACGTGACGGGACTTCAGCCTCACATCCGACTTAAGCTTCACATCCGACTTCAGCTTCGCATCACTCTTCAGCATCACTTCAGACTTCGACGCCAGGCCACCCCTGCCAGTATTGTGCTCGTCGGCATGGTTCTGAATGCCCTGCCGCTGACAGCACCTGCAATAACTGTGGCCGTCGTGGCCATTGGGCTAGGACACTGAAGTGCCCTGCCAACAACGTTCAGTGCCGCTCCTGTAGCCGCATTGGACATTTCGACAAATGCTGTCAGTCACGGAAGAAAAAGGATACTACTTGCAAGTCTCAGGCGGCGAAGAACAAGATCTGTTGTCGCGTGGGATCACCTTCTCCTGTCAGCAAGACACCTCAGCCCATCTGTGTTCACCTGTCATACGGCGACATTACTTCCCGTATCCAGATGCTTCCTGACACAGGTGCGGACGTCACAGTCATCGGCACAAGACACCTCGACATTCTGGGGATCCCTAGGAGCAGCTTGCAACCACCGTCAACTTCTACAATGCTCACTGCAGACGGTTCTACAATGGCACCTGCTCTGGGTACATTTCAGGCTACCCTCACCCTAGGTAATCAGTCATGTTCTGCCAGGATTCAGGTCCACAAAGGTGTTCAGATGCCACTACTGTCATACGGCCACTGTCAAGAGTTGGCCATAATATCTTCAGACTTCCCTAAGCCAATTCTGGAAGTAAAACATGTCAACAGGTGCAAGGAGCTGCCCCTCCCACCCAATACGTCACCTTCTGCAGCCAGGGAGCTCTTCCTATGGCAATTCAAGGACGTGCTGGTTTCCAAGGAGGACCTAAAGACGGCCTCACTCAAGCCAATGGCTGGCTCCCCCATGAGAATACACCTGAAGGATGACGCAGTACCTTTCGCCATCCACACACCGCGACGGATACCCTTCGCTTTCCAGAGCCAAGTTAAGAAGGAACTCGACTCTATGGTAGCCCAGGGGATCATTAAGCCGGTGGGGGACGACCCCTCGGATTGGTGCCACCCCATGGTAGTAGTCGCCAAGAACATTACTGGAGTGCGTATCACCGTCGACCTCACCAAGCTGAATAGCCAAGTTTCCCGCCCTACCCACCCTTCACCAACACCCTTCGCCGCTATACGAAGTGTGGACCCGAAGGCAAGGTACTTTACTACAGCAGATGCCTTATGTGGGTACTGGCAGATGGAACTTGCGGAAGAAGATCAGCACCTCACGACGTTCATCACACCGTACGGCCGATTTCAGCACTGCAGAGGACCTATGGGTTTCGCCGCTACAGGCGATGCTTTCTGCCTCCGCGGTGACATGGCCCTTCAGGGTGTGGCGAACTGTGTCAAGGTCATCGACGACGTGCTCCTATATGACGAGGATTACTCCACGCATCTTGAGCGTATTCACCAGATGCTCACAAGGTGCCGCAAGTACGGGATCACCCTCAACAAGGATAAGTTTGTGGTCGCCGCACCTAGTGTGAACTTCTGTGGGTACACCCTCTCAGGCAAGGGCATATCGGCTGATCCTGGAAAGGTCAGCGCGATCCGGGACTTCCCAACTCCTGCCAACCTGACCGACCTCCGCTCGTTCATGGGCCTGGTAAACCAGTTGGCCGAGTTCACCCCCGACATCGCCGCTGCAGCACAGCCCCTACGCCCCCTGATGAGCCCCAAGAGAACATTCACCTGGACAGCTGACCATGACGAGGCATTCCGTAGCGTCAAGACAGCTCTCCTCAGCCCACCTGTTCTCGCGTCCTTCGACCCGGCCCTGCCAGTTGTCCTCCAGACTGATGCCTCTCGCCTCTACGGGATCGGATACGCTCTGCTACAGGACCACGGCAATGGACGCCTTCGTCTGGTTCAGTGTGGCTCTCGGTTTCTTACTGACGCCGAGACTCGCTACGCCACCATCGAACTGGAGCTGTTAGCCGCCGTCTGGGCCATGTCCAAATGTAGGTTGTATCTGATCGGCCTACAACACTTCAACCTCATGACGGATCATCGGCCACTCATCCCGATCCTGAACCACTACTCCTTGGATGCGGTCGAGAATCCCCGCCTCCAACGCCTTAAGGAGAAGACCTCGCCCTACCTCTTCACAGCTGCGTGGCGTGCTGGCAAGCTGCTCTGCATCCCTGATGCTTTGTCACGAGCCCCAGTCAGCCACCCCACACCAGAGGACGAGATCGCATGTGCTGATGCTACGGCACACCTCAGGACTGTAGTGACCGGGAACACTGTCATCTCAGAAGAGTCTCCACCGCAGGACGCCGACAGGACTCTTCAGGAACTCCGAGCCGCGGCAAGAGCGGACCCTTCGTACATCCATCTACTGAACCGCGTGACCCCGGGATTCCCTTCCAACTGGTACGATTTACACAGCTCTTTACTCCCATACTGGAAGATGCGGGACGACCTCTATGCTGATGGCGACCTCGTCTTGTACGGAGCAAGAGTTGTGGTTCCTGCCGCCCTCCGCCGCCGCACCCTAGCCCACCTGCACGACAGCCACAGGGGTGTGGAAGCTACAAAACGCCGAACGAGACAAGCTGTGTTTTGGCCAGGCATAGACTCCGACATCGCTAGTTCCGTTCAAGCCTGCGAGCCATGCCAGGTGCTGCAGCCTAGTCAGCAGCAGGAACCCCTCATGAACAACGACAACCCTACGAGGCCCTTTGAATCCGTCTCTGCGGATTTCTTCGTCGTGGCGGGAAAGTCCTTTCTCGTCATCGCCGACCGGCTCTCGGGGTGGCCTGTTGTCATTCCCTGCGGAGGCAACACTACTGCCTCTCATACAGTACGTATGTTCTGTGGCTACTTCCGGGAGGTTGGTGTCCCTCTCCGCCTGAGGACTGACGGCGGGCCCCAGTTCACCAGCAACGACTTCCGGGACTGCATGGAGCGATGGGGAGTTCATCATGTGGTGTCCTCGCCACATTATCCCCAGTCCAATGGACATGCCGAGGCTGCCGCAAAGTCCGTCAAGCATCTCATCCTCAAGACGGCACCCTCAGGCAACATTGACTGTGAGAACTTTGACCGGGGTTTATTGGAATTGCGGAATACCCCCAACTTCACAGGTCGCTCCCCAGCACAGATGTTATACGGCCACCCACTACGGTCATGTGTCCCTGCCCATCCTGAGTCCTTCTCGAGGGAGTGGCAGGCCAAGACCGAGGACTGCGATCGTCGTGCAGCCGCCCGTGCTGACCAGGTAAAGGCACAGTACGATCAGCACGCCCGACCCCTTCCCAGATTGAGTATCGGGCAAACAGTTCGGATTCAAGACCCGACGTCTCACCGCTGGGACAAGGTCGGGGTTGTCATGGGCTGCGGCAAGACCAGGGACTACGAGGTCCGTCTCCCTAGTGGTCGGGTATGGTGGCGGAATCGCCGCTTCCTTCGTTCAGTACCGTCCCCTAGTGGTGAACTCCTCCCCCACATCCCTGTGAACCCTTGCTTGGACGAGAAAAGTAAGTCCTCATCCAGTGACCCCCCAGTTTTCCCACGTCGCTCTCAAAGGCTCCTGGAAAAAGAGTCCGCTCGAGATTGCACTACGAGCGTGAGGGGGAGGGAGGTGTAGATATATGAGACGAATATGCTGTAATATGTAACTGTACTATTTACCATTATTGATTCAGGTCTCTGTATTATATGTTATAATCATACCCTCTTTTGTCACTGAGTGTAGTTCAGACTTTGAGCACATGCGCGCTGTACGCGCATGCGCAGATAGAGATACCCAGAGAGATTCCGGGACAGGACGCTGTTTACCCTGTCTTAACTCCTTTTGTGTGTTTGTCCCAGAAATAGAACTTACGAACTTGACACCAGTGTGTTTCCTTTATCCCTGATTGGAAGCATCATCTGAGTCTCCCACATAAACCAAATTATTACATTAAATCTAAAACTTGTATGTAATGCAAAATCCGTGATGTTTATATTCAAAATGATCATCATATTGTAAGAATTCCAGCAATGTAAATTATATTGTGGCCGGGTAATTTGTATGAATTTTGTGAGCTAAAAAAAAAAAAAAAAAATTAAACTTCACCGCGTATATGAGTAGATGCACCACGGAAAGTGAAAGTCTGGTTTTGGCAAGGTACCGCGTAAATTAGAAATCGCGGAAAGTGTAACCGTGTAAAGAGTGGTAATACTGTAGTCTGGATTTACGCGGTTTTTGTTTATGCGGTGCATTGCCAGAATGAAATGTTTTAATTACGCTGTAAATTTCATCATTTACACGGGAAGTGGCACGGGCAGGGTGCACACAAGGTCGCCCAGTCATCAAAACATTGCCGAGTTCTTCACCCGCCACCCACCACAGCCGGCCCAAGTCAGTGATAGTGAGGATATGGACTTTGAGGGGTTTGACAAAGAGGCCCTGCAAGCCTCTGTGGTGGATAGTGATACAAGTGATACAGGTGCGGGCCAATAATCTGCCCTCTGCCTCGGAACCAACCCCCCATCCCCGTGTGCCTTGCCATGTTTTCTACTCACGTAAGTGTTAAAAAAACCTAATATTATTGATATTTCTCTTAAATATTAATTGTGTGTGCATACCATCATAAAATTAAGATGTTATTTTTACTACAATCCATGTATTGTGTCGGAAAAAGTGGAGTTTGGGGGTCGGCCCAGTCTCTATTTCAATTAATCCCATATGTTCTGTTATTTCATTTACACATTTCTCGTTTTACGCGAACCTCCACGGGTTCAATTGACCGCGTAAATGTAGACTATACTGTACTACAAAAAACAATGTTTTGTTTACTCTAGGAGATGGGCTGAGGTGCATCTGGGTAGACTCTCAGTCTTTTTAGTATTTTGTGTTTCTCTCAAGCACCAAACAAAATTATTCCATTTGAACAACACTTCGACTTAGTGCGAATTTGGTTTAAAGCGACCTCGCGACCTCTATTGGAAAGTATCTCGCGTTATATCGACGTTCTACTGTATCGGATTCTGTTAAATCGAGAACATACTATGTGTGCGGGTGTGTGTACAGTGGAGTATGGATTTAAGCGGTTTTGGTTAACGCGTTTGGTCATTTACGCGATGCCTTGGCAGAATCGAAATGCTTTAATTATGCGGTAAATTTGGTCATTTACGCGGTGAGTCGCTGGAGGGTCCAGACACGCCGCGCCATTTTGGATTCAAGCGGCGCGAGTAAGGTTGACCAGTATGTCGCTGTTGCGTTATCGGTGACGTCATATGACGTATCGCACTGTGATTGGGTCACGCATCCTTTACCTCCCTTCCCCGCTAGCTGTGATTGGTTCAATGTAATATGACGTGCCCTGCCACCACAGACAAACCATTACCCGGGTCAGTCACCCTCTTCCCAGTCACCCAGTATAAACTGTGTTCTATTGTTACCGCTAATCTCATAAGAATGGCAGCCGCTGAATCCCCACCACCACAGAAAAACCTTGCATTACCAGGACACAGCCGCTCCAAGCCAAAGAAGATACGACGTGCCCTAAGTTACGAAGTTAAGTACAAGATCGTACAAGAGTTCACGCCAGCATGGCGTGAACGAATCTACGATCAGGACGGTCAAGAAGGATGCTGCCAAGGCAAAAGAACACATGAGCATCACAAAGTCTGCAGGTGCTTCAATGGTGAAGTACTGCCAGAAAAAGGTGCTGCTCAAGACTGAGAATTTGCTTGTGAGCTACTCGATTCGTCCGGCAAGACGGAACATGGCGGTGAACACGAGCTCAGTTCAGGACTACGCACGTGAACTGTACATAGCAGTGGCATGTAAGATGGGAATTGCAGAGCCCAAACCCTTCACTGCATCCTCTGGGTGGCTGAAAGGGTTTAAGAAGAGGAACAAGATCACCAACATTAACATTGCTGGTGAAGGAGCGAGTGCTGACCATGTTAAGGCTAGTGATTTTCCTTCATTCTTACGTGACGTTATGGAGGGAGGACAGTACACCGATGACCAGGTGTTCAACATGAATGAATCCGGTCTGTTTTGGAAAAAGCTACCTTCCAAGACCTTCGTTGTTCAGTCTGCCAGCAAGTGTCGGAGCCGGAAATTGCAGAAGGAGCGCATCACCATCCTGTTTACCACCAATGTCTCCGGTACCTGTAAGCTCAAGTTATCGGTGATCCACACAGCCTGCAAGCCGCACGCTTACAAGAACATGGACATGACCAAGCTAAATGTCCACTGGCTGACCGCAAGTAAGGCGTGGATGTTCACTGCTCTGTCCCTCTCCTCGTTTAACGGCTGTTTCGTTCCCGACGTCAAGAAATTCTGCGAGCAACAGAATGTTTCATTCAACATTTTGTTGCTTCTTGACAACGCACCAGGACACTCGCCCTTACTGTTGGATCGTCACCCCAACGTAAAAGTGGTCTTCCTTCCTCCCAACACTACGTCGTTAATCCAGCCCATGATACAGGAGTTGATATGCAACATTAAGGCTGCATTCTCTGCAAAGAAGTTTAAGCTCCTGAACGACTGTACCAACACCAAGGATGAGTTGCGTAACCTGGGTGACACCGATAGCGAGAGCGACGAGGACGAGGAAGAAGATTTGGTGGAGCAAGAAGTTCGCATCAAACAGTTTTGGAAGAAATTCAATGTCAAGACAGCTGTTGATTTCTTGGTGGAGGCATGGGGGCAGCTGTCTGTGGCAACGATTCGTCACGCGTGGCGGCATGTATTGCAAGGTATCCCAGGTGGGAGGCAGAGTCAATCTGTGACTGGTGAGGTTCAGTCTGTTGCAGTGGCAGTGGACCTTGCCAGAGAAGCTGCGCAGAGTGTTACAGCTGCAGGCTTCTCCGAGACCACCAACGACGACATTATGGAGGTGATCAGGGATCCTGAGGCGACTGCCGACGAGATGTTGGAAGACGATCACGTCAGTGAAGATGCAGGTGGTGCGGCAGCCCGAGAAGAACACAAGTTAACACATGGTAATGTTAAGGATGCCATCGAGTTTGCAGAGAAACTCAAGCTCGTCCTTTCCAACGACCCTGGCGATCACCGGTATGAAGTCTTCAATAACCAACTGTTGCAGTGCAGTGTTGATTTAAAGAAAATAATCTTGAATTGCACCAAGTGAACTAAAATTTTATGGGTGAAATGACGGCATGGGGTGACTTCTCTTCCACCCCAATGCCTTCTCTTCTCCCTTCTCCTCCACCCCCACTTCTAATTCCCATCATCATCATCATCAACCAGGAGCCTTCTACATGCAAACCTCAAAGTAAGTGTACTTTACTGCATTTATTTTTCCTTTTATGTAATTTTCGGTGAGCTGGAACCAATTACCCAAAAACCCATTGAAAAAATGGTTTCGGTTAAATTATATTTCGGTTAACGAGCAACCTTCTGGAACGAATTGTGCTCGTTAACCGAGGGACCACTGTACTGTACATGTATAGAGTGGTGCCTGCTTTTCTGGACTCTTAATTTCTCATTTGCCGGAATAATTTCTTCATTCCCTTACAATGTATCCAGAATACAGTACAGTACAATATGTGAACAGCACTGATACAATATTTACTTCCAATCTGAGCACACAGTACCGTAGATATACTGGGAATGTGTGACTACTGTAATACATTTCCCACAATCAACTGGGTGTTCAATGTGCATCTGTTTTACAAGTCTTAAATTGTATGACAATCAATAATTGATGGGATATTGGGTGCAGGAGAGAAGACATAAACAAAAGAGTGTAAGTCTCCCATGGGAGTGATAGGAATACAGTAAGTCAAAATCTGGAGAATACTTACCGGAAGAACCTTCAGATCCATGCACAACTTGTGGTGCTGAAGATGGTGCTTTCTCAATATCATGCTTCAAGTTCTCAACAATATCCTAGGTTGGGAAAGAGAAATATTTTTAATAAATCCAAAGATTCATTGGTGTCTACTTTCTTATTACTGTACAGTACTACAGGTTGTACCCCTCTAGTCCGGCAACCTCGGGACCTGACCGGTGCCGGACCATGGAAATTCACCCTTTTCCTGGATAGATAGGGACTTGTGCTTATGCTTGGAAGCACTAGCACCACTTTCTCTGCATCATGGTCTCTTTGAAGACATATTGAAGGGTTAAATGTCGTATAGTAGCTTCTCAAATTTCAGGAGTTTTTAATTCAACATATTTTATTGGAACACAAAAAAAAATAAATAAAAATTTTTACGGCGGAAACTTGAATTTCGATGGGTTTGAACGGCCCGCCAATGTGCAGACAACGTGCATAATCGTGTAAACAGCGTCATTTCTCTTATGTACAAAAGATTCATTATTGTTTATTACTGAATGTCTTTTTTATTGAATTAATGTTTAGGTGTGCAAAATGAGCAATACAATTCATTAATAATACGTAGAATATTAAAACACACGAGGAAATGACACAGCATTGTTTTCGTTGATTACAAAACCAGTGACCGACTGGTTCTACATATAAAACTGAAGAAAATAAGACCTTGGTTGTATCTGTAGTAAAATTAATATGGTTGTTTTAAGTAATGTTATTTAATTTTAATAAATGGAAAAATAGAAGTAGCTAACGATAATGGTAAAGAAAAAAGAGAGATCGCGTACTGCATGTAAGTGCGCACACGAGAAAACATAAGAATATGAAAGCAACACTTATTTACTGTTCATATATATTTTAATTAATGTTTCTGAATTTGTTTTTATTGAATTAATGTTTGTGTGTGCAAAATCAAAAATACAATTTATTAATAATACGTGGAATATTAAAACACACGCTGAGACGAGACGGCTGCCGGCATTGTTTATGTTAAAGCTTACAAAACCAGTGACTGATTGGTTCTACATATAAAACTGAAGAAAATAAGACCCTGATTGTAGCTGCAGTAAAATTAATGTAAAAAAATTAATATGGTTGTTTGAAGTACCTGTAATGTTATTTAATGTTAATAAATGGAACAATATAAGTAGCTAGTCATTAATGGTAAAAAAAAAGTGAGACTGCGCGTATGTAAGTGTGCACATGTGAAAACATATCGTTATTACTCTACATAAGAATATGAAAGCAACACTTATTTGCTGCTCATATATATTGAAGGGTTAAATGTTGTACTCTGTATAGACAAGTAGAGAGAGAGAGCAGCCGAACTGCCGGATGTAAACAAACCTTAATTTCCCGCGGCTTTTTTTTTTATTAAGGGGATTAGCCCACCCGGGAATAGGTCACTGACCCACATTAGGGCCTGAGGGGCAAAAATTTAATACTCCTGTAAAAAAAAAAAAAAAGCTGCCTATCTACCTATTGGACAAACTAAAATCGTTCCGGACCACGGGAGTTTCCGGACCACAGAATGCCGGACTAGAGAGGTACAACCTGTAATAACTTTCTTCACCACTATCAAAGTATCTCATACAAATACTTGTGCAGCACTAACTTGAACATTTGTTACTTCTCGGAAAAATGCAATTTCTGTTTGCCCATTTACGTTTAGAAACTAAAACCATTTTTTTTCCAATGGTGACATTGTGAGTATGAACACAGGCAGGCAGCAAACAGAATATTTTTGAGAAACTCTCATTACTGACCTTAAGCTTAGCTATCATCTGCTCTACAATATGCAGGTAAGTGGAGCTGCTACAATTGCTGTCATCCTCACGAATGTCATAGGTTACACTGTGACATTCTACCAAGTTTGTTCCTTCAGCCTGTAAATAAAAGGTTTTACAGAAACATAGTTTTCAATTTCTTTATTTTCATTAGGAATGTTACTGTACTACAGTATACAGTACTGTGTACTTTTAACCACATTGAAAAGTCTAGTAACCATAAAATGCATTTTGACTGGGACAAGCAACTTCCTAATGAAGGTTTTTATATGCAGTACAGTATCGGAGTCAGTGCTGGTTGAAAAAGCCAAACAGTTCTGTGCTCATTTGAAAATATTACAGCCATATCAGTTGCTACTCAGATGGCCCTTGGTAAACATATTTTTTTTTTTTTTTTTTTTTTTTTTTTTTTTTTTACGGGAATTAGCCAACCCGGGCACAGGTCAAACGACCCACAACGGAGCCTGGGGGGCGAAAAAAAAGAACGGAAAGAAATTGAAAATATAGAAAAAAAGGTTATACTGTATTAATCTACACCACGAAGATGCCGGAAAACCAGCTTTTTAAAGTGAGACAGATTGTAAGAGCATGGAAACACAGAAGAAGGCAAAGCATTGCACAGTTTGGCTGTGTGAGGAAAGAAGGAGGTACTATAACGGGTTATTCTCGTGTGACCGATATCCACAGAGAAATGGTGGGCACCGCGGGCAAGACGTGTGTTACGAACCCACGGCCTTACCGGCGGTACACAGGATGCCAAATCCCCTGAACATTGCCCGTTAAAGTACCTGTAAAAGAGAGAGAGTGAAGCAACATTACGGCGAAGAGAAAGGGGAGAGAGATTGTCGACTAAAGGAGGAGAGTTAATAAGACGAAATGCCTTTGATTCCACCCTATCTAATAGTTGGACAGAAGAAGAGCCACCCCAGATATGAGAGCAGTACTCCAAGTTAGGACGAATGAATCCCTTATATACTTGGAGCAACTGCTCAGGAGTGAAGTAGCTGCGGCATCTGTACAGCATTCCCAACTTTCGGGAGGCAGCTTTAGTTATACTAAGGATGTGTGATTTCCAGGACATATTGGAGGAAATGGTGAGCCCTAACGTATTTATTTCAGAATTTGGGGGATGATAGCGTCCTGAAATGTAATTGGTGGGAGATCGTCTACTTTACAAAGTGTAATTGGTAAATATTGAGTTTTGTTACTATTGAACTCAACCAAGTTTGTATCTCCCCATTCAGAGATGCTGCACAGATCCGCATTGATAGAAGTAATGATATCAGTTCTAGAAACAGATCTAGTTTGAGAGTTAGGAGGAAGGGGAAAATGTGAGGAAGAGTGAAGAGTAGAATCATCGGCGTAAGAATGGATAGAATTAGTTGTAGTGTGAAGTAAATCATTGATAAAAAGAAGAAAGAGAGTTGATGAGAGAACAGAACCCTGTGGTATGCCACTATTGGCAGAGAAAGAGCGAGAAATCGATCCCTCGACAACAACTGCCATGGATCGATTCTCAAGGAAGCTAGAGATGAGAGAACAAAGTGGGGGAGAGAAACCAAAAGAGGGAAGTTTAGATAGCAAAGACTTGTGCCATACCCTGTCAAATGCTTTGGAGATGTCGAGGGCCACGACAAAAGTTTCCCCATAATCTCTAAGAGAGGATGACCAAAGATGGGTGCAATAGGAGAGCAGATCACCAGTAGATCTTGCCTGGCGAAAGCCATACTGGTGATCCGACAAAAGAGAAAGGCATTCAAGGTGACGGAGAAAATGGGAGTTCAAGATAGTTTCGAAAATCTTAGAGAGGGATGAAGTTAGGGCAATGGGGCAATAGTTAGAGGGATTAGAATGGTCACCCTTCTTCGGGATGGGCTGAACCAAGGCATGCTTCCAAGAAGAAGGAAAAGTTTTCGTTTTGAGGCAAATGCGAAAGAGGCGAGCAAGCACAGGGGCCAGAGCTTCAGCACACTCCCTCAGAACACGAGGGGGTATTCCGTCCGGTCCATGCGCCTTACTCACATCCAACCTGGATAACACACCGGCAACCCTGCGAGTGGAGATTATAGGAAAGTGCATAGGTTCAGTAGGAGGTGCAGGGGTAGAGTGGGAATCGTCTAAGGTGGAATTAGAGGAGAATAAGGAATACAGTACTGCACTGTATAATATTCATAAAACAACACGGGTAAATTTAGGCAATGTTAGGCTAATACTAATATTCTGGGTCCTCTTTCACTTTACTTTTATCCTCTTCGCCACTCATCGGCTCGTTAACTGCTTGGGTGATCAGTCACATCTCTGTTATGCACTGTTGGCAAGTACTGGGCATGCACAGGCTCCAGAATGTATCTGAACCTGCTCCAGTGTTGGTCAAGTCTGGTCTTGAAAGAGCTCACACTCGGTGGCGTCACAACACACTATACTAAAGCCTCAACTCCTCGGTCCCAACCATTGTGTAATACTGTATCAAGGTTTCACTGTACTGTAAACAGTAGTACAACTATTGCTCAATGAAAAACTAAAACAGAAGTAGGATGTATGTATTAATGATGCATTTACAGTGTACAATGCTGTACTAGTAATACTTATTAAACATAATACAGTATTATACCAGCAAACAATATTTATCTTCTAAGAAACAAACCAATTTGTGAACAGGAACAAGTAGGTTCCACCAGGGAAGCAGGGCTACACCTTTGGGCAAAGAAGTTTAAAATATAACCTAAAACTATATTTTGACAAACTCGCATGTTTATACAGGAGTTTAATTGAAAAAAATAGTGTTATGGGGTCTAGAGTTACTGTGAACATTATAAATTATAATTACAGTATATACGTACCGTACTGTACTGTACAGTACAGTTGGTCCTCTTAATACGCGGTCCCACAATCCGCGTTTCACCGTTAACGCGGTGCCTTGCCAGAACCTAACATTCTTACATTCCGCGGTCGTTTACGCCATTGCGCGGAGAGTGTCCGGCGCGACGCTATTTTTAGATTTGCCCCACGCGCCACCCGCCCGCCTCTCCCTCCTCCTCCCTCCGCTTGGGCAAGCGGCGCGGTAAGGTTGTGCAGTGTGTGTCTTTGTTGCGTTATCACAGACGTCATATGACGTATCAGACCTGTGATTGGCCATGCATCCCTACCCCCCTCTGCTGCTAGCTGTAATTGGCTTAAAGTATTATGACGTGTCCACCCGGGGGAGGGAGGGAGGGAGGGAGGAGAGACGACGCTTGACCTAGCCGCGGCAGTTTCATCCCTCAAGGCCACTCCGTGTAAACGCGCATCCATTGTTCCGTAAAATGGCTTCCGCCGGACCACCACCCCCAGAGAAAAACCTTTCCTTACCTGGACCCAGCGGCACTAAACCAAAGAAGACACGACGTTCCTTAAGCTACGAGGTGAAGTATACCATCATCCAAGAGTTGGAGAAAGGAACAAGGCAGGTTGATTTGGCGCGCCAGCATGGCGTGAACGAATCTACGATCCGGACTATAAAGAAGGATTCAGCCAAGATAAAGGAGCACATGAAGATCACAAAGTCTACAGGTGCTTCTATGATCAAGTATTTTCACAACCAGGTGCTTCTCAAGAGAGAAAAGTTACTTGTGAGGTACTTGGTGCGTCAAGCGCGACGGAACATGGCGGTCGACACGCGCTCTGTGAAGGACTACGCACGTGAACTGTACATGGCAGTGGCACGAAAGATGGGAATTACAGAGCCCAAACCCTTTAATGCTTCCTCTGGGTGGTTACAGAGGTTTAAGATCCGGAACAACATCACCAATATAAACATTGGTGGTGAAGAAGCGAGTGCTGATCGTGCTGCGGCTCGGGAATTTCCTCCGTTTTTACGTGAGATTATGGAGGAAGGACAGTACACCGACGACCAGGTGTTTAACATGGACGAATCTGGTCTTTTCTGGAGAAAACTACCTTCCAAGTCCTACATTGTGAAGAATGCCAGCAGGATTCGGGGCCGGAAAATGCAGAAGGAACGCATCACCGTCCTGTTTACCACCAATGCCTCCGGTACCTGTAAGCTCAAGTTATCGGTGATCCACACAGCCCGCAGGCCGCACGCCTACAAGAGCATGGACATGACCAAGCTAAATGTCCACTGGCTGACAGCACGTAAGGCATGGATGTTCTCTACACTGTCCCTCTCCTGGTTTGATGACTGTTTTGTTCCCGATGTAAAGAAATTCTGTGAGCAACAGAATGTCCCATTTAATATTTTGCTGCTGCTGGACAACGCACCAGGACACTCGCCCCTACTGTTAGATCGTCACCCCAACGTAAAAGTGGTCTTCCTTCAACACTACGTCTTTAATCGAGCCCATGGACCAGGAGTTGATTTGCAATGTGAAAGCTGCATTCTCAAGAAAAAAATTCCAGCTCCTGAACGACTACACCAACACCAGGGAAGAGTTGTGTGACCTGAGTGACACCACCACCGATAGCAAGAGCAACGAAGATGAGGAACAACGGTTAGAACAGCAAAAAATACTCTTCAAACAATTCTGGAGAGTATTTAACATCAAGAAAGCTGTGGACATCTTGGTGGAGTCATGGGATCAGCTGTCTATTGCTACAATTCGTCACACATGGAGACATGTGTTGCATGGAATACCAGGTGAGAGGAGGAGTCAATCTGTGACTGGTGAGGTTCAGACTGTTGCAGTAGCAGTGGACCTTGCCAGAGAAGCTGCGCAGACTGTTACAGTTCCAGGCTTCTCCGAGACAACCAACGACGACATCTTGGAGGTGATCAGAAATCCTGAAGTGACTGCCGACGAGATGCTGGAAGAAGAACACGCCAGTGAAGAGGAGGAAGAAGGTGCGGCAGTCTCCGAAGAACACAATTTAAGTCATAGTGATATTAAGGGTGCCATGGAGTGTGCAGAGAAGATGAAGTCCTTCCTTTCCCGCGACAATGACGATGACCGCTATGAAGTCTTCCATTACCGGCTGGTGCAGGCTATGGAGCCGTACATCAAGGTGTATCACGACAACATCAACGCCAGCCGTCAGCAAAGCATAACAGATTTCTTCACCCGCAACCCACCACAGCCAGCCCAAGCCAGTGATAGTGACAGTGAAGTTGACTTTGAGGGATTTGTCAGGGAAGCCCTGACAACTGTAAGTGACAGTGGTGATGATTCACCTAGTAATGGTGATTCACCTGAGGGCCAGTAATCTGCCCTCTGCCTCGGAACCAGCCTCCATCCCCGTATGCCGACCCATCTCTTCTACTACCGTAAGTGTTACACAAAATTTTTAGTTTTCTAACCTAACCTTTATTTTTCCTATGTTAACCTTTATCTTTCCTAACCTAACCTAACCTCTTCTATATTACTTGTTTTTTCATACCATCATAAAGTTAAGATAAAATTTTTACTACAACATAGTTGTGTCGTCAAAAAGTGGAGTTTCGGGATCGGCCTGGACTCCATTTCAATTAATCCCATATGTTATGTTGTTCACTTTACACGTTCCTCACTTTCCGCGGGACCCTCCGGGTTACATTAACCGCGTAATACGAGGACCAACTGTATATCAATTTACTGAATACCCATCATGAAATTCTTGCTCGTTCTTAAATAGATAACCTACAACAAAATGATCAATGATAAAATGAGGGTAAATATTAATTTATGGCTGTGGATAAAGACATTGCTGAGAGGGCCCGACTGTGCTCGGGAAGAACATCGACTGACCTGGCTTATTTCTGAGAATGTTTTTACTCATATCTCCGTTAATACTAATTTGCCCACAAAAGAAATATATTCGTAACATTTTTTAATAATCCAAGGATAACCAAATACGAAAATCTTAACACAGCCATTAAATTAATATTAACCAAAATGATTTCTATGGAACAATATTCAGTACTGCACAAAGAGAGATGATGGCAAATAATAATGTACCGAACGGTAATACTTAAGTTTTCTACATTAGGGTAGGTTAGATTTGATAGTTAGTATTCTTAGTTGGTAAAGGTGGAGGAGACAGTAGGAAATAATAATAACTTATGGAATTGAACCAAAATTTATGGAGATACTAACTGCATAATGCTGAACACAACAATGGAAGAGATAAAGCACAAAACCTATTGGGACCTGACCTAACCTACTTAATCTCACCTCACTTCCTAACCTGTGCATTGTTATTTTGATTTTCTTACGATCATCCAAAATCATCTCTAGAAAAAATTAATTAATTCAATGCAATATAAATCATAAAAACACATCCGATGAGATCAGCGTTCGTTTCTTGACATGTAAACAAAGACTATGGATGCTCCCACAGAGCAGATGATGTGAACCAAAACTTGGTCACAACGGGAGATCCAACAGCGCCATAATTACAGTAAATATTTTATATCTTTGTCTACAAAGGACGTAGAGACATGAAATTACTGCCATAAGATCAGTGTTCACAGTGTTTTTACCCCATTATTTATCTTTTCTTTCATGCCCTGCCAACTAAAAGGTAATTTATGATCGAAGGATCGACTAAATAAGAAAAATACTATGTATAATGTTGTCACTTAGATTATATTACTCAGTATCATCCAAACAACATCTGAAAATTAGGGGCACTTCCATAAGTCCTTCTAGTGCTAATGGTCTCCTCCACTTTACCTCTTAATTTCATGAAAGATAAATTATGTAACATTTGTGGTTACATGCTGAGAGTCGGGGGAGGGTTAATATTGTGGACTGACCAGCAGACAAGTTATTTGTTTTGCAGTTTACTTTCTTACTTTATTTTCATCAGCGAGTTCTGATATAATAATCATTTCTTGTGCAAATGCTTCGTGTGGTAGATAATTAGGCACCTAGGCGCACACTACGTGAACTTTGTCTTCTTGGCTGTAATGCGGTGATGATGTCTCATCCCAGGATGTAAACGGCCAATCATATTGACGTATTTCAAAACACTCTACCGCCCGGGATGGATCAATGCCGATGCTCAGTGTATGCTTATGAGCCATTCGGCATGGGCGGCTGCTCTTAAGTCCACAAAAAAATACAATTACACTGTATCATAGTAAGTTCTTTCTGTTTAATATACAGGGGAGGGGGACTTCAGGGGACTCCAGGAAGTTAGGTAAGGTTTGGTAGGTTGGGTTGGTGAGGTCTAACAATGCTTCTGCTGCTTGCTTTTAATATAAATGAACGGTTAGGTTAGATTTAATTTAGAAATAACCACTTTTTAACACATTTGCACAAACTACAACAGTGTCCACCATAAAACAGTAAAATTGCGGCATTTTATAGACGTTTTCTATGAAAAATCGGCCACAGGCCAGTCGTCACAAGGAAAACTTCAGCCAAACCATTAGTATCTTAAACTGCCATGGGGTAATGATTTATTGCAATGGACAATAGTTGAAGTGGCGAGTGTGCGGATGGAAGCAGGTACAGTAGGAAGGCTTGAATGGTGATCCTATTGTTAAAATCAAAAAATGAAGAACATGGAGGAGGAAAGAAGAGATCTGGCCATCCTTGAAGTCCTCCTCAACAAGGGAGGTAAGGCAGACCTTGCCTCAGTGTCTACTCCCTATTTCCCATATAACAGGAAAAGGTCAATTTCTGTTTATTTTCCAACAATAAATATATTGATAATATAGAGCAAAAGGTAACATTTATATTTTAATGTGTTGAGTGTTGATTGAGAAACTTGTGGCAGATGTTGATTACAGGAGCGGGGGAAGAGGAGTCACTCTCTCCTCAACATCTAACATTAACACATTACTAACATCCCCCCACACCTTACGTCAGCCTTGAAATCTATAGTTAAGTCAATCACCTTCTGAATAAATTCCGTGATGATATTAAAGGTGTCAAGCACTAAATGCTTCAAAGTTCCCATTTCAGCTCATAGCTTAATTTCCTCCTCTGTTCGGTATGAGACGCAGTTAATAAATTCAGTTCCAATATCAGGCAATGTTAACGACTTGTTTGCACTTATATCTTAAAAAAATATTTTTTCATATAACTTTGCGAGATAAATTACAGTGTATTTTATTCTTACCTTAAAATAATAAGAATAATTTATTATTTTGTACTTATTTCATGCCATCAATGTTGGCCCAATGTTTATACAAGTTAACCAACCCTACCGGGTGTGTTGTTGTGGTGTGGGTGATGGAGGAGAGTGACCCCACGTCACCACCCACTGTTGGCACCCCTGAGCCAGCTGGCCCTCCATGCTGGAGGATCTCGGCACTTAACATACATTTAATACTTTTATAAAAAAAATAAATAGATTTTATTTGTTACATTTTAATGCGATAAAATTTATAAATTTGCTTTTCTTTAAATATGTATTATTTTTATAAATTAGAGGTAATTATATTATTATTAGTGTAGGTTTTAGTTAATGAAAGTTGTAGAAGGAATAAGAGTAAGAATATTGGAACTTGATTTGTTTTCGCCGGGTGTAGTGAGTGTGTCCCGCCGTGTGTCTCCGCCTCCTGTACCACTGCCTGCTGTGTCTCCGCCTCCTGTACCACTGCCTGCTGTGTCTCCGCCTCCTGTACCACTACCTCCTTTTCATCACAGGCAAACATGGTCACCAAAGGAAAGCTAACCAAGGAAGAGGAACTTCTGCTTCAGGATTTTAGTAGAAATGTATCCAAGAAAAGCTCAATTATATTCTACTTCAATGCGTTAATTGTGTCTGCCATTCCCATCTGTAAGTACTATTGTTTTCTTTTGAGAACTGTGATAGAAATATCCTATCTAGTGAGGATTGATGATATTTAGAATAAGTTTCCTCCAGTGGTGATACTGAGATATTAAGCGACAACGTAATGCCATATTTCTATTGAAGGTAAGCCGTGGATATTTGTCCTGACTGGCAAAGTTCGTATTAATGCTATTTAATTATGAGTGTGCTCTGATTGGCTAATCATCCGGTACTATTCCGTTTACACACCGTTCATTCCTACCACTAATCTATTATCATATTCGAATATGACGTCTAATGATAAGATAATTTTCGTCTATTACATTACCGGCGGAAATGTGTAATAACGGTGATAGCTTTTCCCCAAGAATTCTATTTTCTTCCATTAACCTCCTGCCATTATCGTCTGCCTCTCCCCCAACACTGCGTGTCTCGCGTCTGCTTCATAAATCATCACGCGCATGCGTTCCCGTACACGTCACGCGGCCAATCAAAAGTGTTTTTGCTTTTGGAACCAATTAAAATTATTTTGAGTTTAATTCGGAGTATATTTGGCCCAATCAAATTCGAGTTTTATTTTGGGTCTCATATTTTGAAATTAAAGTTCAGTTCCGACCATGGAAGTCTGCGATGGATGTCACTTAAAGTATATGGAGCTGATTCAGAGTTTTTGGAGAAAAAAAACGTAGAAACTATAGCATTTTTTCGATGGCATGGTGTTCTTCTAACCTCAGTAAAGTGTACCAAGAGCAACACAATGTAAATATCGCAAAGACCAACATATGTGGCGTTGGGTAAGAATCCCAGAATGCAACGATGAACAAGAACCAGGCCAATAAGGTAAGAAATAGGTGATTCCATCATATGGTGAGTCCGTTAAGTTAGGTTTGGTTTATGTTTTTCTAGTGTTTTTTTTTTTTAGTCGCTTGGCCACTTTTTTCGGAAAACGTCAAACGAAAAAAAACCGCAAAAAGAAAACAGCTAATTTCCGTCAAAAATGAAGGTCATATACGGTCTAAACACACAAATACAATAGAAAAAAATATTTTTTACTTGCTAAAAGTGAACGGTGTGACAATGCAAATTTACCAATCATCCATTACCGGCAACCAACGTAAGAGCTATATTTGACCGTGACTGGTGGCATTTAGCATTTATTTTGCCATGAGGTGATCGTTGTGCAGCTGTAAACATACCTCACCATATTTCTGTTGTGCATGGAAATGTATCACTATAAAAGAGGCGACATTTACTAGAAAATAAGGTAATTATTGATGACTAACCCGCAGCCGAAATTCATAGAAAACGATCTTAAAAGCTCCGCGGTTTCACTTTTCTTTTTTATAGTGGATACCTGTAGTTTGTGTAAATGTGTAAAAAAATTACTTTTATAATAAACATAACCTAAATGGGTATGAAAAACAGACCTCACCAACCTAGCCAAACAAACCTACCTAATTTCCTTACTGCCCCTCGGACCCCCGGTATATTAAACATAAAGAACTTGGTTATTATTTGGTTTAGCGCACCTTCAAATCGCATAAAAGCACTTACTTTTAGGCAATTTCTACCTCATATAGTGCATACTTCAACCCTTGAAGCCTTGTGGAAACGTGTTTGTTTCAGAAAAGTTGCACAAGTGAGGAACGCCCAAGAAATTAGATAAAAAATAACTGTATGGAGGTCCAGGAAGGGTGCGGTGGCGGCACAGCTCCAGACAGCTCGCGGTGGGACAAGAAAGGTTGGGGTCATCTCGTACCCAACTCGCCCTTTGATTTTTTTTGAGATGGAAGCACAGACTTTATGTAGTACAGTTCGTCCCCGAGTTACGTACATCCGACTTACGTACAAACGGCCGATACGTACATCGTTTCTGAAGTCATTAATTGCAAAAATATTGTCTTAAAAGGGCGAGCAATTTTTAAATTTGGCGGGCGAGCCAGCCGCACCGCGCCGCCACTATCACTGACCATGCAGACGACACGCTAGACGCACCAAAACAACAAGTGTGGTCATTGTGCATACAGTACTTCTCCTGTGAATTTCTGCCCTATTTTGTACACTTTACTCTGTGTGCAATGACTGGTGTAAAGCGTAAGAGTGGTGAAGCCAGTGGGAGTGCTACGAAACGTCAAGCAATCTCACTAGAGGTAAAAATGGACATAATAAAACTGCTTGAAAGTGGTGAAAAGTTGACCAATGTTGCCCGCAAATTTAACCTGAGTCGGTCAACTGTTAATACAATTGATAAGGGCAAAGAAAAGATTAAGGAACATGTGAAATCTGCAGTGCCAATACAATCTACGATTATAACTAAAAGAAGAGGGAAGGTTCTGGAAGAAATGCAAAAATATCTTGCGATGTGGATCGAGGATTGCACACAAAAACGTAAGCCTCTGTGTCTCAGTATGATTCAGGAGAAAGCCCTAAGTCTTTTCAACGACCTAAAGAAAGATCACCCTGATGATACTGTGACATTCAATGCTAGCCATTGGTGGTTTAACCGATTCAAGGTGCGAAATAAGCTGCATTTGATAAGTTGTATTAATTACCACCAGATAACATTATAGGGTTGGGGGATTTTCGAGTTACGTACATTTCGAGTTAAGTACAACCTTTTGGTCCCCATTATGTACGTAACTTGGGGACTTACTGTACTGCAGAATACAAAGTAACCAGAATTAGACAACGAAAGCAGCTTGTTAATGACAACACTTCTGCAGAGAGTATATAATGCGGGCTGCAAGCTAGAATGGTTGGATATAAAAATATACACAATTGGTTCAGAGTAGTGATAGAATGCTGCCGATTGGATAATGATGACATCAGAAATGAGGCTCACAAATTTTCAGAAATATATCCCATGATCAACAACCGTAAGTAACAACTGGACATATTATTGTGTTGTAAATTCTCACCTTTGTTGTTCTTGATTCGGATCTTCGTTTAGTATGCCCAGAAGACTAGTAGCATCTATTACCAGCTCCAATCCTGGCTATAATTTACATTGGTTTTACATACTCACTCCTGAAGATGTGAATTACACGAAAGCGCTTGGGAAGTAGGTGTTTTCTTGCTTCTTTGTGGTTATCAGCATATACTTGGATCATGCGCACCTACAGTGATTTACTTGCATTTATTTATATATATATATATATATATATATATATATATATGTATATATATATATATATATATATATATATATATATATATATATATATATATATATATATGCTGATAACCACAAGGAAAAAAGAAAACACGAAGTTCCCAAGCGCTTTCGTGTAATTCACATCTTCAGGGGTGAGTACAGACTAAAGAGAAGTACAAAATAAGGTGTATATATACAGAAGAGGGTGAGACCAGGTCCACAATGGTCAGGTATTAGGTAATGACCCTACTAATCTTTAAATAGCACCACAACGGTCCAGTAGTCAGGTCAGAGGGTAAGGTGACCCAACCTTCTCACCTGGTTACAAATCTTCTTAATTACAAAATTGTCCAGTTTGTACAAGCCATTATTCAAATTCATGTTGAATGCTTCGGTGTGTTTAATGAGACTAGATTCTATGATGTTCCTACTATCAATTGAATTACATGGTAATATTGAGGAGGCAATGCTTGTTGTCCCTCAAATGAACAAACAGAGCATTGGATTCCTGGCCTGTCCTAACACTATATTTATGTTGTTTAAGTCTAGTTACAAGATCTTTACCTGTCTGACCTAAGTAAAACATATTACATTCCTTGCAAGGAACTTTATAAATGCAACCCATTGTGTTGTTGGGGGAGTTCTTGATTAACATTTGTTTAACAGTGCATGAGTTTTTAAATGCCACATTGACGTTCCAGGTTTTTAGTTGTGAAGGAATGTGTGAGAAATTTTTGTGAAATGGTAATATTAAGATATTCTTATGGTCATGGGTGAGTTTGGGTTCAGTTCTATAAAAAGCTTTCTTAGTAATGTTTAGGCATTTGTCTATGAAAGATCTAGGGTATTTAAGGTTTGAGCCAATATTATAGATATATTTATATTCCTCATCAATGAATTCCGGACTGCAAATTCTCAAGGCACGTAAAAACATTGTTGAAAATACTGACTGTTTGACTCTATTATGGTGGGCAGATCAATAATGAATGTATGAACACACATTAGTAGGTTTTCTATAAATACTGAACTTAAAAGTGTTACCTT
>CAUDMG010003666.1:0-35000 GCA_958450375.1 Homarus gammarus | reverse complement strand
CCACCCCAATGCCTTCTCTTCTTCCTTCTCCTCCACCTCCCACTTCAAATGCACATCATCATCATCATCAACCAGGAGCGTTCTACATACACACCTCAAAGTAAGTGAACTATTCTACCATATTTGTTGAATTTAGGAAATTTTCGGTGAGCTGGAACCAATTACCCAAAAACCCATTGAAACAATGGTTTCGATTAACGAACGACCTTCTGGAACGGATTGAGTTCGTTAACCGAGGGGTCACTGTATATATAATGCCGATAACCACAAGGAAAGAAAAACACACGAAGTTCCCAAGCGATTTCGTGTAATTCACATCTTCAGGGGTGAGTACAGACTAAAGAGAAGTACAAAACAAGGTGTATATATACAGAGGAGGGTGAGATCAAGTCCACAATGGTCAGGTATTAGGTAATGACCCTACTAATCTTCAAAAAGGTAACACTTTTAAGTTCAGTATTTATAGAAAACCTACTAATGTGTGTTCATACATTCATTATTGATCTGCCCACCATAATAGAGTCAAACAGTCAGTATTTTCAACAATGTTTTTACGTGCCTTGAGAATTTGCAGTCCGGAATTCATTGATGAGGAATATAAATATATCTATAATATTGGCTCAAACCTTAAATACCCTAGATCTTTCATAGACAAATGCCTAAACATTACTAAGAAAGCTTTTTATAGAACTGAACCCAAACTCACCCATGACCATAAGAATATCTTAATATTACCATTTCACAAAAATTTCTCACACATTCCTTCACAACTAAAAACCTGGAACGTCAATGTGGCATTTAAAAACTCATGCACTGTTAAACAAATGTTAATCAAGAACTCCCCCAACAACACAATGGGTTGCATTTATAAAGTTCCTTGCAAGGAATGTAATATGTTTTACTTAGGTCAGACAGGTAAAGATCTTGTAACTAGACTTAAACAACATAAATATAGTGTTAGGACAGGCCAGGAATCCAATGCTCTGTTTGTTCATTTGAGGGACAACAAGCATTGCCTCCTCAATATTACCATGTAATTCAATTGATAGTAGGAACATCATAGAATCTAGTCTCATTAAACACACCGAAGCATTCAACATGAATTTGAATAATGGCTTGTACAAACTGGACAATTTTGTAATTAAGAAGATTTGTAACCAGGTGAGAAGGTTGGGTCACCTTACCCTCTGACCTGACTACTGGACCGTTGTGGTGCTATTTAAAGATTAGTAGGGTCATTACCTAATACCTGACCATTGTGGACCTGGTCTCACCCTCTTCTGTATATATACACCTTATTTTGTACTTCTCTTTAGTCTGTACTCACCCCTGAAGATGTGAATTACACGAAAGCGCTTGGGAACTTCGTGTTTTCTTTTTTCCTTGTGGTTATCAGCATATATATATATATATATATATATATATATATATATATATATATATATATATATATATATAATATATATATATATATATATATATATATATATAAATAAATGCAAGTAAATCACTGTAGGTGCGCATGATCCAAGTATATGCTGATAACCACAAAGAAGCAAGAAAACACCTACTTCCCAAGCGCTTTCGTGTAATTCACATCTTCAGGAGTGAGTATGTAAAACCAATGTAAATTATAGCCAGGATTGGAGCTGGTAATAGATGCTACTAGTCTTCTGGGCATACTAAACGAAGATCCGAATCAAGAACAACAAAGGTGAGAATTTACAACACAATAATATGTCCAGTTGTTACTTACGGTTGTTGATCATGGGATATATTTCTGAAAATTTGTGAGCCTCATTTCTGATGTCATCATTATCCAATCGGCAGCATTCTATCACTACTCTGAACCAATTGTGTATATTTTTATATCCAACCATTCTAGCTTGCAGCCCGCATTATATACTCTCTGCAGAAGTGTTGTCATTAACAAGCTGCTTTCGTTGTCTAATTCTGGTTACTTTGTATTCTGCAGTACAGTAAGTCCCCAAGTTACGTACATAATGGGGACCAAAAGGTTGTACTTAACTCGAAATGTACGTAACTCGAAAATCCCCCAACCCTATAATGTTATCTGGTGGTAATTAATACAACTTATCAAATGCAGCTTATTTCGCACCTTGAATCGGTTAAACCACCAATGGCTAGCATTGAATGTCACAGTATCATCAGGGTGATCTTTCTTTAGGTCGTTGAAAAGACTTAGGGCTTTCTCCTGAATCATACTGAGACACAGAGGCTTACGTTTTTGTGTGCAATCCTCGATCCACATCGCAAGATATTTTTGCATTTCTTCCAGAACCTTCCCTCTTCTTTTAGTTATAATCGTAGATTGTATTGGCACTGCAGATTTCACATGTTCCTTAATCTTTTCTTTGCCCTTATCAATTGTATTAACAGTTGACCGACTCAGGTTAAATTTGCGGGCAACATTGGTCAACTTTTCACCACTTTCAAGCAGTTTTATTATGTCCATTTTTACCTCTAGTGAGATTGCTTGACGTTTCGTAGCACTCCCACTGGCTTCACCACTCTTACGCTTTACACCAGTCATTGCACACAGAGTAAAGTGTACAAAATAGGGCAGAAATTCACAGGAGAAGTACTGTATGCACAATGACCACACTTGTTGTTTTGGTGCGTCTAGCGTGTCGTCTGCATGGTCAGTGATAGTGGCGGCGCGGTGCGGCTGGCTCGCCCGCCAAATTTAAAAATTGCTCGCCCTTTTAAGACAATATTTTTGCAATTAATGACTTCAGAAACGATGTACGTATCGGCCGTTTGTACGTAAGTCGGATGTACGTAACTCGGGGACGAACTGTACTACATAAAGTCTGTGCTTCCATCTCAAAAAAAATCAAAGGGCGAGTTGGGTACGAGATGACCCCAACCTTTCTTGTCCCACCGCGAGCTGTCTGGAGCTGTGCCGCCACCGCACCCTTCCTGGACCTCCATACAGTTATTTTTTATCTAATTTCTTGGGCGTTCCTCACTTGTGCAACTTTTCTGAAACAAACACGTTTCCACAAGGCTTCAAGGGTTGAAGTATGCACTATATGAGGTAGAAATTGCCTAAAAGTAAGTGCTTTTATGCGATTTGAAGGTGCGCTAAACCAAATAATAACCAAGTTCTTTATGTTTAATATACCGGGGGTCCGAGGGGCAGTAAGGAAATTAGGTAGGTTTGTTTGGCTAGGTTGGTGAGGTCTGTTTTTCATACCCATTTAGGTTATGTTTATTATAAAAGTAATTTTTTTACACATTTACACAAACTACAGGTATCCACTATAAAAAAGAAAAGTGAAACCGCGGAGCTTTTAAGATCGTTTTCTATGAATTTCGGCTGCGGGTTAGTCATCAATAATTACCTTATTTTCTAGTAAATGTCGCCTCTTTTATAGTGATACATTTCCATGCACAACAGAAATATGGTGAGGTATGTTTACAGCTGCACAACGATCACCTCATGGCAAAATAAATGCTAAATGCCACCAGTCACGGTCAAATATAGCTCTTACGTTGGTTGCCGGTAATGGATGATTGGTAAATTTGCATTGTCACACCGTTCACTTTTAGCAAGTAAAAAATATTTTTTTCTATTGTATTTGTGTGTTTAGACCGTATATGACCTTCATTTTTGACGGAAATTAGCTGTTTTCTTTTTGCGGTTTTTTTTCGTTTGACGTTTTCCGAAAAAAGTGGCCAAGCGACTAAAAAAAAAAAACACTAGAAAAACATAAACCAAACCTAACTTAACGGACTCACCATATGATGGAATCACCTATTTCTTACCTTATTGGCCTGGTTCTTGTTCATCGTTGCATTCTGGGATTCTTACCCAACGCCACATATGTTGGTCTTTGCGATATTTACATTGTGTTGCTCTTGGTACACTTTACTGAGGTTAGAAGAACACCATGCCATCGAAAAAATGCTATAGTTTCTACGTTTTTTTTCTCCAAAAACTCTGAATCAGCTCCATATACTTTAAGTGACATCCATCGCAGACTTCCATGGTCGGAACTGAACTTTAATTTCAAAATATGAGACCCAAAATAAAACTCGAATTTGATTGGGCCAAATATACTCCGAATTAAACTCAAAATAATTTTAATTGGTTCCAAAAGCAAAAACACTTTTGATTGGCCGCGTGACGTGTACGGGAACGCATGCGCGTGATGATTTATGAAGCAGACGCGAGACACGCAGTGTTGGGGGAGAGGCAGACGATAATGGCAGGAGGTTAATGGAAGAAAATAGAATTCTTGGGGAAAAGCTATCACCGTTATTACACATTTCCGCCGGTAATGTAATAGACAAAAATTATCTTATCATTAGACGTCATATTCGAATATGATAATAGATTAGTGGTAGGAATGAACGGTGTGTAAACGGAATAGTACCGGGTGATTAGCCAATCAGAGCACACTCATAATTAAATAGCATTAATACGAACTTTGCCAGTCAGGACAAATATCCACGGCTTACCTTCAATAGAAATATGGCATTACGTTGTCGCTTAATATCTCAGTATCACCACTGGAGGAAACTTATTCTAAATATCATCAATCCTCACTAGATAGGATATTTCTATCACAGTTCTCAAAAGAAAACAATAGTACTTACAGATGGGAATGGCAGACACAATTAACGCATTGAAGTAGAATATAATTGAGCTTTTCTTGGATACATTTCTACTAAAATCCTGAAGCAGAAGTTCCTCTTCCTTGGTTAGCTTTCCTTTGGTGACCATGTTTGCCTGTGATGAAAAGGAGGTAGTGGTACAGGAGGCGGAGACACAGCAGGCAGTGGTACAGGAGGCGGAGACACAGCAGGCAGTGGTACAGGAGGCGGAGACACACGGCGGGACACACTCACTACACCCGGCGAAAACAAATCAAGTTCCAATATCCTTACTCTTATTCCTTCTACAACTTTCATTAACTAAAACCCACACTAATAATAATATAATTACGTCTAATTTATAAAAATAATACATATTTAAAGAAAAGCAAATTTATAAATTTTATCGCATTAAAATGTAACAAATAAAATCTATTTATTTTTTTTATAAAAGTATTAAATGTATGTTAAGTGCCGAGATCCTCCAGCATGGAGGGCCAGCTGGCTCAGGGGTGCCAACAGTGGGTGGTGACGTGGGGTCACTCTCCTCCATCACCCACACCACAACAACACACCCGGTAGGGTTGGTTAACTTGTATAAACATTGGGCCAACATTGATGGCATGAAATAAGTACAAAATAATAAATTATTCTTATTATTTTAAGGTAAGAATAAAATACACTGTAATTTATCTCGCAAAGTTATATGAAAAAATATTTTTTTAAGATATAAGTGCAAACAAGTCGTTAACATTGCCTGATATTGGAACTGAATTTATTAACTGCGTCTCATACCGAACAGAGGAGGAAATTAAGCTATGAGCTGAAATGGGAACTTTGAAGCATTTAGTGCTTGACACCTTTAATATCATCACGGAATTTATTCAGAAGGTGATTGACTTAACTATAGATTTCAAGGCTGACGTAAGGTGTGGGGGGATGTTAGTAATGTGTTAATGTTAGATGTTGAGGAGAGAGTGACTCCTCTTCCCCCGCTCCTGTAATCAACATCTGCCACAAGTTTCTCAATCAACACTCAACACATTAAAATATAAATGTTACCTTTTGCTCTATATTATCAATATATTTATTGTTGGAAAATAAACAGAAATTGACCTTTTCCTGTTATATGGGAAATAGGGAGTAGACACTGAGGCAAGGTCTGCCTTACCTCCCTTGTTGAGGAGGACTTCAAGGATGGCCAGATCTCTTCTTTCCTCCTCCATGTTCTTCATTTTTTGATTTTAACAATAGGATCACCATTCAAGCCTTCCTACTGTACCTGCTTCCATCCGCACACTCGCCACTTCAACTATTGTCCATTGCAATAAATCATTACCCCATGGCAGTTTAAGATACTAATGGTTTGGCTGAAGTTTTCCTTGTGACGACTGGCCTGTGGCCGATTTTTCATAGAAAACGTCTATAAAATGCCGCAATTTTACTGTTTTATGGTGGACACTGTTGTAGTTTGTGCAAATGTGTTAAAAAGTGGTTATTTCTAAATTAAATCTAACCTAACCGTTCATTTATATTAAAAGCAAGCAGCAGAAGCATTGTTAGACCTCACCAACCCAACCTACCAAACCTTACCTAACTTCCTGGAGTCCCCTGAAGTCCCCCTCCCCTGTATATTAAACAGAAAGAACTTACTATGATACAGTGTAATTGTATTTTTTTGTGGACTTAAGAGCAGCCGCCCATGCCGAATGGCTCATAAGCATACACTGAGCATCGGCATTGATCCATCCCGGGCGGTTGAGTGTTTTGAAATACGTCAATATGATTGGCCGTTTACATCCTGGGATGAGACATCATCACCGCATTACAGCCAAGAAGACAAAGTTCACGTAGTGTGCGCCTAGGTGCCTAATTATCTACCACACGAAGCATTTGCACAAGAAATGATTATTATATCAGAACTCGCTGATGAAAATAAAGTAAGAAAATAAACTGCAAAACAAATAACTTGTCTGCTGGTCAGTCCACAATATTAACCCTCCCCTGACTCTCAGCATGTAACCACAAATGTTACATAATTTATCTTTCATGAAATTAAGAGGTAAAGTGGAGGAGACCATTAGCACTAGAAGGACTTATGGAAGTGCCCCTAGTTTTCAGATGTTGTTTGGATGATACTGAGTAATATAATCTAAGTGACAACATTATACATAGTATTTTTCTTACTTAGTCGATCCTTCGATCATAAATTACCTTTTAGTTGGCAGGGCATGAAAGAAAAGATAAATAATGGGGTAAAAACACTGTGAACACTGATCTTATGGCAGTAATTTCATGTCTCTACGTCCTTTGTAGACAAAGATATAAAATATTTACTGTAATTATGGCGCTGTTGGATCTCCCGTTGTGACCAAGTTTTGGTTCACATCATCTGCTATGTGGGAGCATCCATAGTCTTTGTTTACATGTCAAGAAACGAACGCTGATCTCATCGGATGTGTTTTTATGATTTATATTGCATTGAATTAATTAATTTTTTCTAGAGATGATTTTGGATGATCGTAAGAAAATCAAAATAACAATGCACAGGTTAGGAAGTGAGGTGAGATTAAGTAGGTTAGGTCAGGTCCCAATAGGTTTTGTGCTTTATCTCTTCCATTGTTGTGTACAGCATTATGCAGTTAGTATCTCCATAAATTTTGGTTCAATTCCATAAGTTATTATTATTTCCTACTGTCTCCTCCACCTTTACCAACTAAGAATACTAACTATCAAATCTAACCTACCCTAATGTAGAATACTTAAGTATTACCGTTCGGTACATTATTATTTGCCATCATCTCTCTTTGTGCAGTACTGAATATTGTTCCATAGAAATCATTTTGGTTAATATTAATTTAATGGCTGTGTTAAGATTTTCGTATTTGGTTATCCTTGGATTATTAAAAAATGTTACGAATATATTTCTTTTGTGGGCAAATTAGTATTAACGGAGATATGAGTAAAAACATTCTCAGAAATAAGCCAGGTCAGTCGATGTTCTTCCCGAGCACAGTCGGGCCCTCTCAGCAATGTCTTTATCCACAGCCATAAATTAATATTTACCCTCATTTTATCATTGATCATTTTGTTGTAGGTTATCTATTTAAGAACGAGCAAGAATTTCATGATGGGTATTCAGTAAATTGATATACAGTTGGTCCTCGTATTACGCGGTTAATGTAACCCGGAGGGTCCCGCGGAAAGTGAGGAACGTGTAAAGTGAACAACATAACATATGGGATTAATTGAAATGGAGTCCAGGCCGATCCCGAAACTCCACTTTTTGACGACACAACTATGTTGTAGTAAAAATTTTATCTTAACTTTATGATGGTATGAAAAAACAAGTAATATAGAAGAGGTTAGGTTAGGTTAGGAAAGATAAAGGTTAACATAGGAAAAATAAAGGTTAGGTTAGAAAACTAAAAATTTTGTGTAACACTTACGGTAGTAGAAGAGATGGGTCGGCATACGGGGATGGAGGCTGGTTCCGAGGCAGAGGGCAGATTACTGGCCCTCAGGTGAATCACCATTACTAGGTGAATCATCACCACTGTCACTTACAGTTGTCAGGGCTTCCCTGACAAATCCCTCAAAGTCAACTTCACTGTCACTATCACTGGCTTGGGCTGGCTGTGGTGGGTTGCGGGTGAAGAAATCTGTTATGCTTTGCTGACGGCTGGCGTTGATGTTGTCGTGATACACCTTGATGTACGGCTCCATAGCCTGCACCAGCCGGTAATGGAAGACTTCATAGCGGTCATCGTCATTGTCGCGGGAAAGGAAGGACTTCATCTTCTCTGCACACTCCATGGCACCCTTAATATCACTATGACTTAAATTGTGTTCTTCGGAGACTGCCGCACCTTCTTCCTCCTCTTCACTGGCGTGTTCTTCTTCCAGCATCTCGTCGGCAGTCACTTCAGGATTTCTGATCACCTCCAAGATGTCGTCGTTGGTTGTCTCGGAGAAGCCTGGAACTGTAACAGTCTGCGCAGCTTCTCTGGCAAGGTCCACTGCTACTGCAACAGTCTGAACCTCACCAGTCACAGATTGACTCCTCCTCTCACCTGGTATTCCATGCAACACATGTCTCCATGTGTGACGAATTGTAGCAATAGACAGCTGATCCCATGACTCCACCAAGATGTCCACAGCTTTCTTGATGTTAAATACTCTCCAGAATTGTTTGAAGAGTATTTTTTGCTGTTCTAACCGTTGTTCCTCATCTTCGTTGCTCTTGCTATCGGTGGTGGTGTCACTCAGGTCACACAACTCTTCCCTGGTGTTGGTGTAGTCGTTCAGGAGCTGGAATTTTTTTCTTGAGAATGCAGCTTTCACATTGCAAATCAACTCCTGGTCCATGGGCTCGATTAAAGACGTAGTGTTGAAGGAAGACCACTTTTACGTTGGGGTGACGATCTAACAGTAGGGGCGAGTGTCCTGGTGCGTTGTCCAGCAGCAGCAAAATATTAAATGGGACATTCTGTTGCTCACAGAATTTCTTTACATCGGGAACAAAACAGTCATCAAACCAGGAGAGGGACAGTGTAGAGAACATCCATGCCTTACGTGCTGTCAGCCAGTGGACATTTAGCTTGGTCATGTCCATGCTCTTGTAGGCGTGCGGCCTGCGGGCTGTGTGGATCACCGATAACTTGAGCTTACAGGTACCGGAGGCATTGGTGGTAAACAGGACGGTGATGCGTTCCTTCTGCATTTTCCGGCCCCGAATCCTGCTGGCATTCTTCACAATGTAGGACTTGGAAGGTAGTTTTCTCCAGAAAAGACCAGATTCGTCCATGTTAAACACCTGGTCGTCGGTGTACTGTCCTTCCTCCATAATCTCACGTAAAAACGGAGGAAATTCCCGAGCCGCAGCACGATCAGCACTCGCTTCTTCACCACCAATGTTTATATTGGTGATGTTGTTCCGGATCTTAAACCTCTGTAACCACCCAGAGGAAGCATTAAAGGGTTTGGGCTCTGTAATTCCCATCTTTCGTGCCACTGCCATGTACAGTTCACGTGCGTAGTCCTTCACAGAGCGCGTGTCGACCGCCATGTTCCGTCGCGCTTGACGCACCAAGTACCTCACAAGTAACTTTTCTCTCTTGAGAAGCACCTGGTTGTGAAAATACTTGATCATAGAAGCACCTGTAGACTTTGTGATCTTCATGTGCTCCTTTATCTTGGCTGAATCCTTCTTTATAGTCCGGATCGTAGATTCGTTCACGCCATGCTGGCGCGCCAAATCAACCTGCCTTGTTCCTTTCTCCAACTCTTGGATGATGGTATACTTCACCTCGTAGCTTAAGGAACGTCGTGTCTTCTTTGGTTTAGTGCCGCTGGGTCCAGGTAAGGAAAGGTTTTTCTCTGGGGGTGGTGGTCCGGCGGAAGCCATTTTACGGAACAATGGATGCGCGTTTACACGGAGTGGCCTTGAGGGATGAAACTGCCGCGGCTAGGTCAAGCGTCGTCTCTCCTCCCTCCCTCCCTCCCTCCCCCGGGTGGACACGTCATAATACTTTAAGCCAATTACAGCTAGCAGCAGAGGGGGGTAGGGATGCATGGCCAATCACAGGTCTGATACGTCATATGACGTCTGTGATAACGCAACAAAGACACACACTGCACAACCTTACCGCGCCGCTTGCCCAAGCGGAGGGAGGAGGAGGGAGAGGCGGGCGGGTGGCGCGTGGGGCAAATCTAAAAATAGCGTCGCGCCGGACACTCTCCGCGCAATGGCGTAAACGACCGCGGAATGTAAGAATGTTAGGTTCTGGCAAGGCACCGCGTTAACGGTGAAACGCGGATTGTGGGACCGCGTATTAAGAGGACCAACTGTACTGTACAGTACAGTACGGTACGTATATACTGTAATTATAATTTATAATGTTCACAGTAACTCTAGACCCCATAACACTATTTTTTTCAATTAAACTCCTGTATAAACATGCGAGTTTGTCAAAATATAGTTTTAGGTTATATTTTAAACTTCTTTGCCCAAAGGTGTAGCCCTGCTTCCCTGGTGGAACCTACTTGTTCCTGTTCACAAATTGGTTTGTTTCTTAGAAGATAAATATTGTTTGCTGGTATAATACTGTATTATGTTTAATAAGTATTACTAGTACAGCATTGTACACTGTAAATGCATCATTAATACATACATCCTACTTCTGTTTTAGTTTTTCATTGAGCAATAGTTGTACTACTGTTTACAGTACAGTGAAACCTTGATACAGTATTACACAATGGTTGGGACCGAGGAGTTGAGGCTTTAGTATAGTGTGTTGTGACGCCACCGAGTGTGAGCTCTTTCAAGACCAGACTTGACCAACACTGGAGCAGGTTCAGATACATTCTGGAGCCTGTGCATGCCCAGTACTTGCCAACAGTGCATAACAGAGATGTGACTGATCACCCAAGCAGTTAACGAGCCGATGAGTGGCGAAGAGGATAAAAGTAAAGTGAAAGAGGACCCAGAATATTAGTATTAGCCTAACATTGCCTAAATTTACCCGTGTTGTTTTATGAATATTATACAGTGCAGTACTGTATTCCTTATTCTCCTCTAATTCCACCTTAGACGATTCCCACTCTACCCCTGCACCTCCTACTGAACCTATGCACTTTCCTATAATCTCCACTCGCAGGGTTGCCGGTGTGTTATCCAGGTTGGATGTGAGTAAGGCACATGGACCGGACGGAATACCCCCTCGTGTTCTGAGGGAGTGTGCTGAAGCTCTGGCCCCTGTGCTTGCTCGCCTCTTTCGCATTTGCCTCAAAACGAAAACTTTTCCTTCTTCTTGGAAGCATGCTTTGGTTCAGCCCATCCCGAAGAAGGGTGACCATTCTAATCCCTCTAACTATTGCCCCATTGCCCTAACTTCATCCCTCTCTAAGATTTTCGAAACTATCTTGAACTCCCATTTTCTCCGTCACCTTGAACGCCTTTCTCTTTTGTCGGATCACCAGTATGGCTTTCGCCAGGCAAGATCTACTGGTGATCTGCTCTCCTATTGCACCCATCTTTGGTCATCCTCTCTTAGAGATTATGGGGAAACTTTTGTCGTGGCCCTCGACATCTCCAAAGCATTTGACAGGGTATGGCACAAGTCTTTGCTATCTAAACTTCCCTCTTTTGGTTTCTCTCCCCCACTTTGTTCTCTCATCTCTAGCTTCCTTGAGAATCGATCCATGGCAGTTGTTGTCGAGGGATCGATTTCTCGCTCTTTCTCTGCCAATAGTGGCATACCACAGGGTTCTGTTCTCTCATCAACTCTCTTTCTTCTTTTTATCAATGATTTACTTCACACTACAACTAATTCTATCCATTCTTACGCCGATGATTCTACTCTTCACTCTTCCTCACATTTTCCCCTTCCTCCTAACTCTCAAACTAGATCTGTTTCTAGAACTGATATCATTACTTCTATCAATGCGGATCTGTGCAGCATCTCTGAATGGGGAGATACAAACTTGGTTGAGTTCAATAGTAACAAAACTCAATATTTACCAATTACACTTTGTAAAGTAGACGATCTCCCACCAATTACATTTCAGGACGCTATCATCCCCCAAATTCTGAAATAAATACGTTAGGGCTCACCATTTCCTCCAATATGTCCTGGAAATCACACATCCTTAGTATAACTAAAGCTGCCTCCCGAAAGTTGGGAATGCTGTACAGATGCCGCAGCTACTTCACTCCTGAGCAGTTGCTCCAAGTATATAAGGGATTCATTCGTCCTAACTTGGAGTACTGCTCTCATATCTGGGGTGGCTCTTCTTCTGTCCAACTATTAGATAGGGTGGAATCAAAGGCATTTCGTCTTATTAACTCTCCTCCTTTAGTCGACAATCTCTCTTCCCTTTCTCTTTGCCGCAATGTTGCTTCACTCTCTCTCTTTTACAGGTACTTTAACGGGCAATGTTCAGGGGATTTGGCATCCTGTGTACCGCCGGTAAGGCCGTGGGTTCGTAACACACGTCTTGCCCGCGGTGCCCACCATTTCTCTGTGGATATCGGTCACACGAGAATAACCCGTTATAGTGCATCCTTCTTTCCTCACACAGCCAAACTGTGCAATGCTTTGCCTTCTTCTGTGTTTCCATGCTCTTACAATCTGTCTCACTTTAAAAAGCTGGTTTTCCGGCATCTTTGTGGTGTAGATTAATACAGTATAACCTTTTTTTCTATATTTTCAATTTCTTTCCGTTCTTTTTTTTCGCCCCCCAGGCTCCGTTGTGGGTCGTTTGACCTGTGCCCGGGTTGGCTAATTCCCGTAAAAAAAAAAAAAAAAAAAAAAATATGTTTACCAAGGGCCATCTGAGTAGCAACTGATATGGCTGTAATATTTTCAAATGAGCACAGAACTGTTTGGCTTTTTCAACCAGCACTGACTCCAATACTGTACTGCATATAAAAACCTTCATTAGGAAGTTGCTTGTCCCAGTCAAAATGCATTTTATGGTTACTAGACTTTTCAATGTGGTTAAAAGTACACAGTACTGTATACTGTAGTACAGTAGCATTCCTAATGAAAATAAAGAAATTGAAAACTATGTTTCTGTAAAACCTTTTATTTACAGGCTGAAGGAACAAACTTGGTAGAATGTCACAGTGTAACTTATGACATTCGTGAGGATGACAGCAATTGTAGCAGCTCCACTTACCTGCATATTGTAGAGCAGATGATAGCTAAGCTTAAGGTCAGTAATGAGAGTTTCTCAAAAATATTCTGTTTGCTGCCTGCCTGTGTTCATACTCACAATGTCACCATTGGAAAAAAAATGGTTTTAGTTTCTAAACGTAAATGGGCAAACAGAAATTGCATTTTTCCGAGAAGTAACAAATGTTCAAGTTAGTGCTGCACAAGTATTTGTATGAGATACTTTGATAGTGGTGAAGAAAGTTATTACAGGTTGTACCTCTCTAGTCCGGCATTCTGTGGTCCGGAAACTCCCGTGGTCCGGAACGATTTTAGTTTGTCCAATAGGTAGATAGGCAGCTTTTTTTTTTTTTTTTTTTTTTTTTTTTATCTGAATTATTATTATTATCACAGGAGTATTAAATTTTTGCCCCTCAGGCCCCAATGTGGGTCAGTGACCTATGCCCGGGTGGGCTAATCCCCATAAAAAAAAAAACAACAAAGCCGCGGGAAATTAAGGTTTGTTTACATCCGGCAGTTCAGCTGCTCTCTCTCTCTCTCTGCTTGTCTATACAGAGTACAACATTTAACCCTTCAATATATATGAGCAGCAAATAAGTGTTGCTTTCATATTCTTATGTAGAGTTAATAACGATATGTTTTCACATGTGCACACTTACATACGCGCAGTCTCACTTTTTTTTTACCATTAATGACTAGCTACTTATATTGTTCCATTTATTAACATTAAATAACATTACAGGTACTTCAAACAACCATATTAATTTTTTTACATTAATTTTACTACAGCTAAACTCAGGGTCTTATTTTCTTCAGTTTTATATGTAGAACCAATCAGTCACTGGTTTCGTAAGCTTTAACATAAACAATGCCGGCAGCCGTCTCGTCTCAGCGTGTGTTTTAATATTCCACGTATTATTAATAAATTGTATTTTTGATTTTGCACACACAAACATTAATTCAATAAAAACAAATTCAGAAACATTAATTAAAATATATATGAACAGTAAATAAGTGTTGCTTTCATATTCTTATGTTTTCTCGTGTGCGCACTTACATGCAGTACGCGATCTCTCTTTTTTCTTTACCATTATCGTTAGCTACTTCTATTTTTCCATTTATTAACATTAAATAACATTACTTAAAACAACCATATTAATTTTACTACAGCTACAACCAAGGTCTTATTTTCTTCAGTTTTATATGTAGAACCAGTCAGTCACTGGTTTTGTAATCAACGAAAACAATGCTGCGTCATTTCCTCATGTGTTTTAATATTCTACGTATTATTAATGAATTGTATTGCTCATTTTGCACACCTAAACATTAATTCAATAAAAAAGACATTCAGTAATAAACAATAATGAGTCTTTTGTACATAAGAGAAATGACGCTGTTTACACGATTATGCACGTTGTCTGCACATTGGCGGGCCGTTCAAACCCATCGAAATTCAAGTTTCCGCCGTAAAAATTTTTATTTATTTTTTTTTGTGTTCCAATAAAATATGTTGAATTAAAAACTCCTGAAATTTGAGAAGCTACTATACGACATTTAACCCTTCAATATGTCTTCAAAGAGACCATGATGCAGAGAAAGTGGTGCTAGTGCTTCCAAGCATAAGCACAAGTCCCTATCTATCCAGGAAAAGGGTGAATTTCCATGGTCCGGCACCGGTCAGGTCCTGAGGTTGCCGGACTAGAGAGGTACAACCTGTAGTACTGTACAGTAATAAGAAAGTAGACACCAATGAATCTTTGGATTTATTAAAAATATTTCTCTTTCCCAACCTAGGATATTGTTGAGAACTTGAAGCATGATATTGAGAAAGCACCATCTTCAGCACCACAAGTTGTGCATGGATCTGAAGGTTCTTCCGGTAAGTATTCTCCAGATTTTGACTTACTGTATTCCTATCACTCCCATGGGAGACTTACACTCTTTTGTTTATGTCTTCTCTCCTGCACCCAATATCCCATCAATTATTGATTGTCATACAATTTAAGACTTGTAAAACAGATGCACATTGAACACCCAGTTGATTGTGGGAAATGTATTACAGTAGTCACACATTCCCAGTATATCTACGGTACTGTGTGCTCAGATTGGAAGTAAATATTGTATCAGTGCTGTTCACATATTGTACTGTACTGTATTCTGGATACATTGTAAGGGAATGAAGAAATTATTCTGGCAAATGAGAAATTAAGAGTCCAGAAAAGCAGGCACCACTCTATACATGTACAGTACAGTGGTCCCTCGGTTAACGAGCACAATTCGTTCCAGAAGGTTGCTCGTTAACCGAAATATAATTTAACCGAAACCATTTTTTCAATGGGTTTTTGGGTAATTGGTTCCAGCTCACCGAAAATTACATACAAAGTAAAAATAAATGCAGTAAAGTACACTTACTTTGAGGTTTGCATGTAGAAGGCTCCTGGTTGATGATGATGATGATGGGAATTAGAAGTGGGGGTGGAGGAGAAGGGAGAAGAGAAGGCATTGGGGTGGAAGAGAAGTCACCCCATGCCGTCATTTCACCCATAAAATTTTAGTTCACTTGGTGCAATTCAAGATTATTTTCTTTAAATCAACACTGCACTGCAACAGTTGGTTATTGAAGACTTCATACCGGTGATCGCCAGGGTCGTTGGAAAGGACGAGCTTGAGTTTCTCTGCAAACTCGATGGCATCCTTAACATTACCATGTGTTAACTTGTGTTCTTCTCGGGCTGCCGCACCACCTGCATCTTCACTGACGTGATCGTCTTCCAACATCTCGTCGGCAGTCGCCTCAGGATCCCTGATCACCTCCATAATGTCGTCGTTGGTGGTCTCGGAGAAGCCTGCAGCTGTAACACTCTGCGCAGCTTCTCTGGCAAGGTCCACTGCCACTGCAACAGACTGAACCTCACCAGTCACAGATTGACTCTGCCTCCCACCTGGGATACCTTGCAATACATGCCGCCACGCGTGACGAATCGTTGCCACAGACAGCTGCCCCCATGCCTCCACCAAGAAATCAACAGCTGTCTTGACATTGAATTTCTTCCAAAACTGTTTGATGCGAACTTCTTGCTCCACCAAATCTTCTTCCTCGTCCTCGTCGCTCTCGCTATCGGTGTCACCCAGGTTACGCAACTCATCCTTGGTGTTGGTACAGTCGTTCAGGAGCTTAAACTTCTTTGCAGAGAATGCAGCCTTAATGTTGCATATCAACTCCTGTATCATGGGCTGGATTAACGACGTAGTGTTGGGAGGAAGGAAGACCACTTTTACGTTGGGGTGACGATCCAACAGTAAGGGCGAGTGTCCTGGTGCATTGTCAAGAAGCAACAAAATGTTGAATGAAACATTCTGTTGCTCGCAGAATTTCTTGACGTCGGGAACGAAACAGCCGTTAAACGAGGAGAGGGACAGAGCAGTGAACATCCACGCCTTACTTGCGGTCAGCCAGTGGACATTTAGCTTGGTCATGTCCATGTTCTTGTAAGCGTGCGGCTTGCAGGCTGTGTGGATCACCGATAACTTGAGCTTACAGGTACCGGAGACATTGGTGGTAAACAGGATGGTGATGCGCTCCTTCTGCAATTTCCGGCTCCGACACTTGCTGGCAGACTGAACAACGAAGGTCTTGGAAGGTAGCTTTTTCCAAAACAGACCGGATTCATTCATGTTGAACACCTGGTCATCGGTGTACTGTCCTCCCTCCATAACGTCACGTAAGAATGAAGGAAAATCACTAGCCTCAACATGGTCAGCACTCGCTCCTTCACCAGCAATGTTAATGTTGGTGATCTTGTTCCTCTTCTTAAACCCTTTCAGCCACCCAGAGGATGCAGTGAAGGGTTTGGGCTCTGCAATTCCCATCTTACATGCCACTGCTATGTACAGTTCACGTGCGTAGTCCTGAACTGAGCTCGTGTTCACCGCCATGTTCCGTCTTGCCGGACGAATCGAGTAGCTCACAAGCAAATTCTCAGTCTTGAGCAGCACCTTTTTCTGGCAGTACTTCACCATTGAAGCACCTGCAGACTTTGTGATGCTCATGTGTTCTTTTGCCTTGGCAGCATCCTTCTTGACCGTCCTGATCGTAGATTCGTTCACGCCATGCTGGCGTGAACTCTTGTACGATCTTGTACTTAACTTCGTAACTTAGGGCACGTCGTATCTTCTTTGGCTTGGAGCGGCTGTGTCCTGGTAATGCAAGGTTTTTCTGTGGTGGTGGGGATTCAGCGGCTGCCATTCTTATGAGATTAGCGGTAACAATAGAACACAGTTTATACTGGGTGACTGGGAAGAGGGTGACTGACCCGGGTAATGGTTTGTCTGTGGTGGCAGGGCACGTCATATTACATTGAACCAATCACAGCTAGCGGGGAAGGGAGGTAAAGGATGCGTGACCCAATCACAGTGCGATACGTCATATGACGTCACCGATAACGCAACAGCGACATGCTGGTAAACCTTACTCGCGCCGCTTGAATACAAAATGGCGCGGCGTGTCTGGACCCTCCAGCGACTCGCCGCGTAAATGACCAAATTTACCGCATAATTAAAGCATTTCGATTCTGCCAAGGCATCGCGTAAATGACCAAACGCGTTAACCAAAACCGCTTAAATCCATACTCCACTGTACACACACCCGCACACATAGTATGTTCTCGATTTAACAGAATCCGATACAGTAGAACGTCGATATAACGCGAGATACTTTCCAATAGAGGTCGCGAGGTCGCTTTAAACCAAATTCGCACTAAGTCGAAGTGTTGTTCAAATGGAATAATTTTGTTTGGTGCTTGAGAGAAACACAAAATACTAAAAAGACTGAGAGTCTACCCAGATGCACCTCAGCCCATCTCCTAGAGTAAACAAAACATTGTTTTTTGTAGTACAGTATAGTCTACATTCACGCGGTCAATTGAACCCGTGGAGGTTCGCGTAAAACGAGAAATGTGTAAATGAAATAACAGAACATATGGGATTAATTGAAATAGAGACTGGGCTGACTCCCAAACTCCACTTTTTCCGACACAATACATAGATTGTAGTAAAAATAACATCTTAATTTTATGATGGTATGCACACACAATTAATATTTAAGAGAAATATCAATAATATTAGGTTTTTTTAACACTTACGTGAGTAGAAAACATGGCAAGGCACACGGGGATGGGGGGTTGGTTCCGAGGCAGAGGGCAGATTATTGGCCCTCACCTGTATCACTTGTATCACTGTCCACCACAGAGGCTTGCAGGGCCTCTTTGTCAAACCCCTCAAAGTCCATATCCTCACTATCACTGACTTGGGCCGGCTGTGGTGGGTGGCGGGTGAAGAACTCGGCAATGTTTTGATGACTGGGCGACCTTGTGTGCACCCTGCCCGTGCCACTTCCCGTGTAAATGATGAAATTTACAGCGTAATTAAAACATTTCATTCTGGCAATGCACCGCATAAACAAAAACCGCGTAAATCCAGACTACAGTATTACCACTCTTTACACGGTTACACTTTCCGCGATTTCTAATTTACGCGGTACCTTGCCAGAACCAGACTTTCACTTTCCGTGGTGCATCTACTCATATACGCGGTGAAGTTTAATTTTTTTTTTTTTTTTTAGCTCACAAAATTCATACAAATTACCCGGCCACAATATAATTTACATTGCTGGAATTCTTACAATATGATGATCATTTTGAATATAAACATCACGGATTTTGCATTACATACAAGTTTTAGATCTAATGTAATAATTTGGTTTATGTGGGAGACTCAGATGATGCTTCCAATCAGGGATAAAGGAAACACACTGGTGTCAAGTTCGTAAGTTCTATTTCTGGGACAAACACACAAAAGGAGTTAAGACAGGGTAAACAGCGTCCTGTCCCGGAATCTCTCTGGGTATCTCTATCTGCGCATGCGCGTACAGCGCGCATGTGCTCAAAGTCTGAACTACACTCAGTGACAAAAGAGGGTATGATTATAACATATAATACAGAGACCTGAATCAATAATGGTAAATAGTACAGTTACATATTACAGCATATTCGTCTCATATATCTACACCTCCCTCCCCCTCACGCTCGTAGTGCAATCTCGAGCGGACTCTTTTTCCAGGAGCCTTTGAGAGCGACGTGGGAAAACTGGGGGGTCACTGGATGAGGACTTACTTTTCTCGTCCAAGCAAGGGTTCACAGGGATGTGGGGGAGGAGTTCACCACTAGGGGACGGTACTGAACGAAGGAAGCGGCGATTCCGCCACCATACCCGACCACTAGGGAGACGGACCTCGTAGTCCCTGGTCTTGCCGCAGCCCATGACAACCCCGACCTTGTCCCAGCGGTGAGACGTCGGGTCTTGAATCCGAACTGTTTGCCCGATACTCAATCTGGGAAGGGGTCGGGCGTGCTGATCGTACTGTGCCTTTACCTGGTCAGCACGGGCGGCTGCACGACGATCGCAGTCCTCGGTCTTGGCCTGCCACTCCCTCGAGAAGGACTCAGGATGGGCAGGGACACATGACCGTAGTGGGTGGCCGTATAACATCTGTGCTGGGGAGCGACCTGTGAAGTTGGGGGTATTCCGCAATTCCAATAAACCCCGGTCAAAGTTCTCACAGTCAATGTTGCCTGAGGGTGCCGTCTTGAGGATGAGATGCTTGACGGACTTTGCGGCAGCCTCGGCATGTCCATTGGACTGGGGATAATGTGGCGAGGACACCACATGATGAACTCCCCATCGCTCCATGCAGTCCCGGAAGTCGTTGCTGGTGAACTGGGGCCCGCCGTCAGTCCTCAGGCGGAGAGGGACACCAACCTCCCGGAAGTAGCCACAGAACATACGTACTGTATGAGAGGCAGTAGTGTTGCCTCCGCAGGGAATGACAACAGGCCACCCCGAGAGCCGGTCGGCGATGACGAGAAAGGACTTTCCCGCCACGACGAAGAAATCCGCAGAGACGGATTCAAAGGGCCTCGTAGGGTTGTCGTTGTTCATGAGGGGTTCCTGCTGCTGACTAGGCTGCAGCACCTGGCATGGCTCGCAGGCTTGAACGGAACTAGCGATGTCGGAGTCTATGCCTGGCCAAAACACAGCTTGTCTCGCTCGGCGTTTTGTAGCTTCCACACCCCTGTGGCTGTCGTGCAGGTGGGCTAGGGTGCGGCGGCGGAGGGCGGCAGGAACCACAACTCTTGCTCCGTACAAGACGAGGTCGCCATCAGCATAGAGGTCGTCCCGCATCTTCCAGTATGGGAGTAAAGAGCTGTGTAAATCGTACCAGTTGGAAGGGAATCCCGAGGTCACGCGGTTCAGTAGATGGATGTACGAAGGGTCCGCTCTTGCCGCGGCTCGGAGTTCCTGAAGAGTCCTGTCGGCGTCCTGCGGTGGAGACTCTTCTGAGATGACAGTGTTCCCGGTCACTACAGTCCTGAGGTGTGCCGTAGCATCAGCACATGCGATCTCGTCCTCTGGTGTGGGGTGGCTGACTGGGGCTCGTGACAAAGCATCAGGGATGCAGAGCAGCTTGCCAGCACGCCACGCAGCTGTGAAGAGGTAGGGCGAGGTCTTCTCCTTAAGGCGTTGGAGGCGGGGATTCTCGACCGCATCCAAGGAGTAGTGGTTCAGGATCGGGATGAGTGGCCGATGATCCGTCATGAGGTTGAAGTGTTGTAGGCCGATCAGATACAACCTACATTTGGACATGGCCCAGACGGCGGCTAACAGCTCCAGTTCGATGGTGGCGTAGCGAGTCTCGGCGTCAGTAAGAAACCGAGAGCCACACTGAACCAGACGAAGGCGTCCATTGCCGTGGTCCTGTAGCAGAGCGTATCCGATCCCGTAGAGGCGAGAGGCATCAGTCTGGAGGACAACTGGCAGGGCCGGGTCGAAGGACGCGAGAACAGGTGGGCTGAGGAGAGCTGTCTTGACGCTACGGAATGCCTCGTCATGGTCAGCTGTCCAGGTGAATGTTCTCTTGGGGCTCATCAGGGGGCGTAGGGGCTGTGCTGCAGCGGCGATGTCGGGGGTGAACTCGGCCAACTGGTTTACCAGGCCCATGAACGAGCGGAGGTCGGTCAGGTTGGCAGGAGTTGGGAAGTCCCGGATCGCGCTGACCTTTCCAGGATCAGCCGATATGCCCTTGCCTGAGAGGGTGTACCCACAGAAGTTCACACTAGGTGCGGCGACCACAAACTTATCCTTGTTGAGGGTGATCCCGTACTTGCGGCACCTTGTGAGCATCTGGTGAATACGCTCAAGATGCGTGGAGTAATCCTCGTCATATAGGAGCACGTCGTCGATGACCTTGACACAGTTCGCCACACCCTGAAGGGCCATGTCACCGCGGAGGCAGAAAGCATCGCCTGTAGCGGCGAAACCCATAGGTCCTCTGCAGTGCTGAAATCGGCCGTACGGTGTGATGAACGTCGTGAGGTGCTGATCTTCTTCCGCAAGTTCCATCTGCCAGTACCCACATAAGGCATCTGCTGTAGTAAAGTACCTTGCCTTCGGGTCCACACTTCGTATAGCGGCGAAGGGTGTTGGTGAAGGGTGGGTAGGGCGGGAAACTTGGCTATTCAGCTTGGTGAGGTCGACGGTGATACGCACTCCAGTAATGTTCTTGGCGACTACTACCATGGGGTGGCACCAATCCGAGGGGTCGTCCCCCGCCGGCTTAATGATCCCCTGGGCTACCATAGAGTCGAGTTCCTTCTTAACTTGGCTCTGGAAAGCGAAGGGTATCCGTCGCGGTGTGTGGATGGCGAAAGGTACTGCGTCATCCTTCAGGTGTATTCTCATGGGGGAGCCAGCCATTGGCTTGAGTGAGGCCGTCTTTAGGTCCTCCTTGGAAACCAGCACGTCCTTGAATTGCCGTAGGAAGAGCTCCCTGGCTGCAGAAGGTGACGTATTGGGTGGGAGGGGCAGCTCCTTGCACCTGTTGACATGTTTTACTTCCAGAATTGGCTTAGGGAAGTCTGAAGATATTATGGCCAACTCTTGACAGTGGCCGTATGACAGTAGTGGCATCTGAACACCTTTGTGGACCTGAATCCTGGCAGAACATGACTGCTTACCTAGGGTGAGGGTAGCCTGAAATGTACCCAGAGCAGGTGCCATTGTAGAACCGTCTGCAGTGAGCATTGTAGAAGTTGACGGTGGTTGCAAGCTGCTCCTAGGGATCCCCAGAATGTCGAGGTGTCTTGTGCCGATGACTGTGACGTCCGCACCTGTGTCAGGAAGCATCTGGATACGGGAAGTAATGTCGCCGTATGACAGGTGAACACAGATGGGCTGAGGTGTCTTGCTGACAGGAGAAGGTGATCCCACGCGACAACAGATCTTGTTCTTCGCCGCCTGAGACTTGCAAGTAGTATCCTTTTTCTTCCGTGACTGACAGCATTTGTCGAAATGTCCAATGCGGCTACAGGAGCGGCACTGAACGTTGTTGGCAGGGCACTTCAGTGTCCTAGCCCAATGGCCACGACGGCCACAGTTATTGCAGGTGCTGTCAGCGGCAGGGCATTCAGAACCATGCCGACGAGCACAATACTGGCAGGGGTGGCCTGGCGTCGAAGTCTGAAGTGATGCTGAAGAGTGATGCGAAGCTGAAGTCGGATGTGAAGCTTAAGTCGGATGTGAGGCTGAAGTCCCGTCACGTCCTTTGTTCTTCTTATATGCGGAGATGGCACACAGCTGGCTAGATGGAGCACGAATAGCAGAAGTCGCACTTCTGGTGGCTTCGTAAGAGCGGCAGGTGGTGACAACATCCTGTAGAGAGGAGGCAGTGTTGAGGGAGATAAGCTTCTGAATAAGCTCTTCGTCCCGCACACCCATGAGGATAATCATCTTCAGCTGTGTTTCCTCACAAGTCGACGAGTTCCCAGGACAAACGTCAACCTCCTCAGCGATGCGTCTGAGTCGTACGTAAAAATCTGCAAATGACTCACCCTCCAGTTGCTTACAACTGAGAAGCTCTCTCCTACGCAGAGCTTCGTTGCGGAGACCCTTGATATGCGTCTGTAAAGCATCCAAGACGTCCTTCACAGTCTTGTCTGTGTTGTGGGGGATTTGCAGGGTGTGCTCCAGGATACGTTGCGTCTCTAGGGTGAGACACATCCTCATCTGGATCAGCTGTTTCTCCCTAGGCAACCTCGATAAGTCGACCATCATCGAATAATCGTCCCATCTCCGACGCCATTCACGGAATACCTGGAACGAGGCATCAGCTTGGAGTGGCGGTGGACTCTGAGCGAGTGCTTTCTGTGGGGGTGGCAAAGAAGTTGGAGAGGACCCTTCGGGCGCGCCTGTGGACGAAGGGGCAGGTGTGGCAGCTGCTCGAAGGTTCACAGGTGTCAACAACTCGATCATGGCACTGAATCTGTCATTTTCTTGTTGACGCCTGTGATCCTCTTCCTGTTGCCTCCTGATGTCGTCTTGTCGTCGGTTTTCTTCCAAAAACTGAATTAAACGAAGGAAGTCGCCGCCTGTGGCAGGTTGCGGACGTGTGTAGTGGGGGCTAAGGGTGGGTGGGGCCGCTTGATCCACTTCCCGCTCCACTTGGAGTCCACTTACTGCACCGACATCAGTCTGATGTTGGGCTTGTTGGGTATCTGGAGAAAACCCAATAAATTCTTGATCTTCCAAAAGGCCTGGTTTATTTCTCTCACAATTACTGTAATTAATAAGTGAGCAGAAAAGCAACTGTCTTTAAATGGGAGATATCTGCGAGCATCTGTGAGTGAGTGAGTGAGTGTGTGTGTGTGTGTGCGTTCGTTCGTGCGTGTACTCGGAGCAGGCTGGCCAGAGAGCGGGTGGCTGGCGGTATAGCAACTCCTCACGCCAGTTCCAGCCGAGTCATGAGCGGGGAAGGATGTCAAAACTTGAGCTCTCCCCTAGGTCTTAAATGGGCTTCCCTCTTTTGTAAAAAGTGCAGGAACACGGGGAAACACTTTAAAGACACTAAAGGGCACACACAACACTGAAAAAGCACTTCACAACACTGCACTGTAAATCCAGGAATATCTTGAGAGGTACGCGCCGATATTCGCTGGGCAGGAGGAGTTGACAAGATGGCGGCTCCGAGAGAGATTCTGCGTCCACTCCAATTCTGAATAATGTGATGTCCCAGCTAATCACTGCGCCATGTGGGAGACTCAGATGATGCTTCCAATCAGGGATAAAGGAAACACACTGGTGTCAAGTTCGTAAGTTCTATTTCTGGGACAAACACACAAAAGGAGTTAAGACAGGGTAAACAGCGTCCTGTCCCGGAATCTCTCTGGGTATCTCTATCTGCGCATGCGCGTACAGCGCGCATGTGCTCAAAGTCTGAACTACACTCAGTGACAAAAGAGGGTATGATTATAACATATAATACAGAGACCTGAATCAATAATGGTAAATAGTACAGTTACATATTACAGCATATTCGTCTCATATATCTACAGTTTACACAAAGCAAATATTTTTATCCTTTGTGCAGAATATATGAAGTTTACATTCAAAATATTCCCTGACCTGCAAGGAATCCAGAAATGTCAATTATATTATCCTAACTTTAGTCTGAGTTATTATTTATTACTAAAAATGTAAATATACTATTTTCTCCCAAAGCTTCTCTGGTAGGGAGGGAAGGTGGGGGGTAGGGAGGGAGGGAGGGAGGGACCGACCCAGCTAGGGCCGAGTATTTTGATTGACAGATAGTGTCCTTGAAGAATATTTCTTTGTTTATTTACTGAAGATATATGTTTTAGCTAGTAAAATTCATACAAATTACCCGGCCAGAATATAATTTACATTGCTGGAATTCTTACAATTTGATGATCATTTTGAATATAAACATCATGGATTTTGCATTAGACATACAAATTTTAGATTTAATGTAATAACTTGGTTTACACAAAGCAAATATTTTATCTTTTATGCAAAATATATGAAGTTTACATTCAAAATATTCCCTGACCTGCAAGGAATCCAGAAATGTCAATTATATTATCCTAACTTTAGTCTGAGGTATTATTTATTACTAAAAGTTAAAATCTAGTACAGTCGGCCCTTCACATACGTGGGTTTAGCATACACGGATTCGCAAATACGCGGATTGCCCCCCGGAGGAATATTCTGTACATTGAAGTAATTAAAGCATATTCAAATCGGCCGCCATTCAACTCGTGCGCGGCACCGAACACGGGACACCGCCCGCTCCCGCAACCTCTCACACACACACACACACACACGCATAGCTCTCCCTCACTCAGTCAGTCTCGCTGTAACCACGCTTGTGTTGACATCAGCATTGTGGTTGCAAAAATATTGCATTTCCGTGAATGTATTATATCAAGCACAGTATGAATAGAATATCACTAATATAAGAGTATTTTAACCGAAAACTACTAAAAAAACGAGTAACATATCTTGAACATCGGAAGGCTAGGTAAAGTCTTTTGTTTTCATGTAGTTTATCCTAATTTACATTGAAATGCATTACGTTTCAGCAAAACTACTATTTATTTCTGAGAATATGGAAATGTAATATTTTGCTGAAATGACGTACGTATTACAGTGGAAAGTGACGAAAGCAATGACTCGCTTTCTTTCGTTCAAAAGATGTTACCGTAATCGCTTTTTGAATGGTTTTCAGTTAAAAAACTGTTGTATTTCAATAATATTCTATCCTAATTCACTTGTGATGCAACAGTTTTTTTAACTGAAAACCATTCGAAAAGCGATTACGGTAACATCTTTTGAACGAAAGAAAGCTAAAGGCATTGTTTTCGTCACTTTCCACTGCAATACGTACGTCATTTCAGCAAAAATATTACATTTCCGTGAATGTAGTATATCAAGCACAGTATGAATATAATATCATTGTAATATAACAGTATTTTAACCGAAAACTATTAAAAAACGAGTAACATCTCTTGAACATTGGAAGGTAAGGTAAAGTCTTTTGTTTTCGTCATGTATTTTATCCTATTTTACATTGAAATACATCACGTTTCAGCAAAACTACTATTTATTTTTGAGAATATATTCATTCAGGCACAGTTTAGGTAAAATATACATGTGCTGTAACATTTTTTTTAATTGAAAACGATTCGAAAAACGCGTACCCTCTAGCCCTGTTCAAGGAGAAGACTGGGAGGAGCTGTTTGGTGCTTAAGACGATGACAAGGAAAATGATTTTGATGGATTTTGATGAAAATATTCAGAAAGACCCTGGCACTGTCAAGGAAAGTAGCTGCTGAAGGCTTCCGGGACATGGCAGAGGACGAGATTAGGGAGCTAATTGAAGAGCACGACACTGAGCTGACCGAGGAGAATCTACAGGAGTTAGTAGACTCAGGCAAGGAGGAGGAAGCGAAAGGGAAAGAGGATGAGGAAGAGCACCAAGAAATAATGTTGGAGAAGTTGGGGGGAGATGACCAGGAATATTGAGGCACTGAAAAACCTGGCCTATAGTATGGACCCCTCCATGGTGCGTGCCCTGAAATTCATGCGAGGGATGGATGACGTTTTCGCTCCATACAAAAACATCATGGAAGAAATGAATGAAAGAGACGACAACTCCCCATCACCATGTTCTTTGATCACCGAAGGAGAGATTTAACACCATCAATCACTGGCGACAGTGAGGAAGCAGCTGAATCCACAGTCGCCCCCACTTCACCACCCGTTATGGAATTGAGTGACGATGAGCCCGATGACCCCTGCCCTGTCGCCGAGGAGAGGTACGGTACAGTAAAGTGAAATTCTTATCTCTTTTTTTTAATAGCTTTTCTTGCCATGTTTATTGTTTGTAAAAATGCACAGCACAGTACAGTTCAGTACTGTACATAGGAAGTGGAGGTGCAGTTATTCACAAAACATTTGTGTTTGTTGTTGGCAGTAGTGACGGTGCGGAGGGAGGGGAGGAAGTGAGTTGGGAGGAGTGGTGAGGTGACCTTGGACGCAGGAGCAGGGACGAGTGGAGATGCCAGCCAGTATATTTCGGGTGTATTAATTGTTTTTATAGCTATTTTTGCATTTTAATATTAAATACTGTACATAACGTTTCAACAAAACTACCATTTATTTCTGAGAACATGGAAATGTAATATTTTTGCTGAAATGATGTACGTATTACAGTGGAAAGTGGGATAAAATTGTGACGAAAGCAATGACTCTCTCCCTTTCTTTTGTTCAAAAGATGTTGCCGTAATCGCTTTTCGAATGGTTTTCAGTTGTGGGATTATAAGGCTAATGATAGGATAGAATATTATTGTAATACAGTACGAGTGCAGTACAACAGTTTTTTAACTGAAAACCATTTGAAAAGCCATTACGGTAAAATCTTTTGAACAACGAAAGAAAGCGAAAGTCATTGTTTTCATAATTTTATCCCACTTTCCACTGTACAGTATTATGTACGTCATTTCAACCAAAATATTACATTTCCATATTTATTTCTGAGAATATATTCATTCATTCACAGTTAAGGTAAAATATACTTGTGATGTAATATTTTAATGAAAATACGGTATCGTAGTTTTCTTTTGTATCAAATTTAATTAAAGATTGAAGTTTCAGATGCAATGAACAAAAATTTATGTACAGTATCTATAAATAAACTTTAACAAAAGAATACTTTGTTTTACATCGTCCTGTGTATACCATACCATGCATTTGGCTAGTTTGGGCTAGATATGATGACGCAAGAGATCTGCCCTGGCGACTGTACCGACACTCACAGCTGGTGGTGCGTTGGTGCGTCGTTTCCATTGTTTACTGGTAAATATTTTTCAACCTAACGAAACTATTACCCTTTTAGAGGTCGACCCCCAACTTTTTGCAAAATAATTTGGTCTTAAAAACTCGAACTACACACAGGTATATACGGTAAATAAGGACATGGTGGGGGGGCCAGGTTTTTTTTTGGGGGGGGGGGGCAGCACATATACGCGGATTTTTAACATCCACTGCTATCTCTGTTACGTAACCCCCGCGTATGTTAAGGGCCGACAGTATTTTCACCCAACATTTCTCTGGTAGGGAGGGAAGGTGGGGGGTGGGGGGGAGGGTTGGGACCGACCGACCGACCCAGCTGGCTGAGTGTGAGGAGGGGGGGAGGCAAGATGGGTTACTTTGATTGACAGATAGTGTCGTGAAGAACATTTTTTTTTATTGACTGAAGATATTTGTTTTAGCTCATAAAATTCATACAAATTACTCGACCAGAATATAATTTACATTGCTGAAATTCTTACAATATGATGATCATTTTGAATATAAACACCATGGATTTTGCATTAGACATACAAATTTTAGATCTAATGTAATAATTTGGTTTACACAAAGCAAATATTTTATCTTTTGTGCAAAATATATGAAGTTGACATTCAAAATATTCCCTAACCTGCAAGGAATCCAGAAATGTCAATTATATTATCCTAACTTTAGTCTGAGGTATTATTTATTACTAAACATTAAAATCTAGTGTTTTCACCCAAACATTTATCAGAGAGGTAGGAGCTAGTGAGCTGGGAAGAGGGGGGGGGGGGATTTGAGTCCATTATTTGAATGGACATTAACCTGGCGACTGTATTTCTCTTAAATATTAATTGTGTGAGCATACCATCATAAAATTTAGATGTTATTTTTACTACAACAAAGGTATTGTGTCGGAAAAAAGTGGAGTTTGGGGGTCGGGCCAGTCTCTATTGGAATTAATCCCATATGTTCTGTTGTTCACTTTACTCGGTTTTCACTTTCCATGGTACCCTGTGGGTTCAATTGACCGCGTAAATCGGGGTACTACTGCATACTGTATTATATTAAAACAAACACTCATTAATCAACACAGCTAAAATTATGGGACGTGAAATGGTCTGTTTACTAGCTGGGACGATGGAGGTGGGGTGAGGTGATATCTTTGACAGTTGATGCCAAGGTCTAGTGCTTATTAATTTATCTGTCCTTAAGAGTGACTGAAGTTTTTATCTTTTAAAATGTCAATGAACTGACCTGGGAGAATATAATTAACATTGCTGGAATTCTTATAAGATAGTGATTAGCTTGAATATATACATGCTATAGTTCACATTAGACTTACAAATCTTTGTTCTAATTAATTTTATTACAAAGGGCTAGAGTTTTTATCTTTTGTGCAAAATATATGATGTGTATATTCAAATTATTTGCTGTCTTGCAAGGATTGAGCAATTCAAATTTTATTCTCCTAACTTTAGTCTGTGATTTTATATAAGATAAAAACTGTAAGCCTATAACCACCCAACCCTGTCTGGGAAGATGGGGGGGAGGGAGGGGGAGATGACAGTGACATGTTTGACAGTTGCGCTGAAGGTCTAGTGAAGTATTTATTTGTTTATTTATGTCCTTTAGATTGAGTTTTTGTTTTTTTACTTATAAAATGTCACAGAAGTGACCGGGGAGAATATAATTTACATTGCTGGAATTCTTATAAGATAGTGATTAATTTGAATATAAACATGCTATAGTTTGGACTTGACAAAAATTTTAGTACATTATTTTGAGTACATGTACAGTACTGCTTGCTCTTAGGACAGTGTAGCGTGCCCAAAGAAACATTAGGTGCGAATTTTAAAATATGATGCGCCAGATTGACTTGCGCAAAATAGGAAAGATTCGCTTTAAATTAAAACATTGTCCTTAATTGTGGGTATCGCTTTAAATCAATTATCTTAAATTGAATCGCTTTAAATCGATGTTCTACTGTATAGGGAACTTTTGATTTAGGGAAAGGGATTTATTTTTTATTTTTCACTCGATTTAGTGGACTAGTTCTCTAAATCGAGATTAATTCCGTTAATACGCTCACACCTACGGAGACACCTCAGCCACATGATACGGTAAAACCTACTTCAGCTACGGTGATTGTACTAAATGTATAAAAACGATAAATAATGATATAAAGTAATTACTGGAAAATCTGAGAAAATGGCGAGAAAATCACTCCAAACCTTTCTGCTCCGGGCCTGGGGACAAAGGTTCTCTGCGTCATGAAAGATTACACCATGTTTAGCCACATCCTCACACGGTTGGTGTGTGGGTGGGAAGTGTGAGGTGACATGTCAAGACACTTAAACAGCACACACATTAACACTACTTCTAAACTATTGTCTTATAACATTTGACTTTATAATTTATATTTTAAAATTAATTGATGCATGATGGCTTGACAGGGCTACTTTTGCACTTAGACAACTGATTAGTGAATAAACCAGGGCATATGTAGATGCATTATACACTAGAGATGTCATGAAGCTTTAAAACTACAACCACAATGCATAAATTATCACAACCTGTACTCAAATGTACTAAGTTAATTACTAAAATTTTTATGCCTCGTGCAAACTATGGGATGTTTATACTCAAATTAATTGCCATCCTGCAAGAATTCCAGCAATGCAAGTTGTATTCTGCTAAGTCAAGTCAGTGCCATTGTATAAGTGAAAAAATTAAACTCTGTCTTGTATAATCCCGAGTCCCTTCTGATCCCTCAACTGATAACTATGCTCTCAACACCCCACCTCCCCCTGCCCCCTCCTCCCAGCCAGCAGGAGAGGCAGATGGTGGTGGGTGATAGTGATTAACATGATGAAGGTGGTTTAGGATTGAAGTTTTCTCTTATAAAATAACACATACTTAGCAGAATATAACATACATTACTGGAATCCTTGTAAGATGGTAATTAATTTGAGTTTAAACATCTCATAGTTTGCACAAGGGATAAAAAGTTTAGTCCTTTAGCTTAGTACATTTGATTACAAAGTGAGTACAGTAATATGTTGCTCAAAATTATGACTTTCACAGGAAAAAGTCTGTAAAACTAACCCCAGTGGTCAGGATATTATGGCATTGAATGTGACAGGGCACTTCAAATAAATTCTTTTAGTTCTGTACACAGAGACTGGTGGTGGAGAGGGGTGGAGACCCTTAGTGGGAGAAACTGACTTCTCACCCCAAATTCTGCCTCTGGCGTTCTTACTGTAACTCAACAAAATATTGTTGATTAGTTATTTATTAATTAGTAAAGATATGTTAGGATAATAATTTGAGGTTATTAAAAAGCAAACACCCAAGCTACTAGACCTCATCATAACAAACGAGGAGGGTATGGTGGCCAAACTGGAACACCTTGCCCCAGTTGGCACTAGTCACCGTATAGTGTTGTCTTACAGATTTAACTGTTACCTAGTTCAAGATAAGGCCAGGCCAAGGTGCAAATAGTACAAGGGAAATTACAATGGGATGAGGGAAGAGATGAGGAGTATCCACTGGCCTGACTCATTAAGGCACAAGAACGCAGACACTACACTGAATATCATAACTAGTAAAATGACCAATTTGATCAATAAATATATACCCAAGACCAAACCCAGTGCCTTTAGGAATAAGAGGGGATACCTACACATGAACCATGCGGCGGTCGACAAAGTTAAGAAGAAAACCCAGAATTTCAAGTCATGGGTTGGGTCAAACGATAAGCAAGACAGGAGGATGTATGCAAGAGCCAGAAACCAAGCAAAGATAGAATGTAGAAGGGCTGAAAAGGAGGTCCAGAGGCTGGTTGCAAGCGAGGTCAAGTCAAACCCAAAGGCGTTTTATCGCTTTGCAAAGTCGAAATTTAAAACGTGATTAGGAGTATAAGACCTGAGGCTTGAAGATGGTAGTTACGCAGATTCTGACCAGGATAAAGCTGAGGCATTGAACAGCTTCTACGAAATAACCTTGTAAGGGATTGCCAACACGGTTTTATGCCGGGGCGCTCCTGCTTCACACAATTTCTCAAGGTATTGGATATTTGGACCTATATTCTGGAACGGGGTGGTAATATCGACAATATATATCTAGATTTTGCCAAGGTTTTCAACAGTGTACCCCACGAAGGCTGAAAATCAAACTGGAAGGGTACGGAATTCGAGGAAATGTCCTAGCGTGGATAGAGGACTTTCTACATGACCGCAAGCAGTGTGTGGTGATTAATGGCACAAAATCATCATCTGTACCTGTCACAAGCAAGGTACCACAGGGCAGTGTATTGGGCCCGCTGTTGTTTGTTTGTTTCATAAATGACATGCCTGACGTTGTACACTCCTCTATACAAATGTTTGCCAATGATGCCAAGTTATTTTGGGAAATCAAGAACCAAGCGGACTGTGAAGAGCTGCAGAAGGACCTCTGTGAGTTCCAAGAATGGTCGATAAAATGGCTGCTGAGATTCAATGTCACTAAGTGTAAGAGGATGCACCTGGGGTGTACCAACGGTAAGGAGGCATATCATATGTCCCAACGGGATGAAGAAACTGCATTATTTGAGACTGAATGTGAGAAGGACCTAGGTGTGTACAGCTGCTCCTCGACTTACGACAGGGTTAGGGACCCAAATCCAGGTCTAAGTCGAATTGGTAATAAATAGAAAATGATTAAATAATACATAGAAAATCGTAAATGGGTGTCTCTTTTTCTTCTCAGTACCACAAAATTCTCACTTTTAAGCTTGCCAGCCATTTTAAAGTGAATTACAAACCAAAATTTTGTCAGTACGCAGCGCAATCACTAACGTCGGGACTCAAAAATACGTAATTTGACAAAAAAATTTTTATTACTGAGGCAGTCGTATATCCGGGTGGTCGTAAGTCGAGTAGGTCGTAAGTCGAGGAGTAGCTGTATGTTAACAATGAGCTGAAGTTCTCTGGCCATTGCGAGAAGGTAAATCAAGCAAATAGTGCTACTTGTGAACAGGGCTGTGCCCTTTATAGGGCCAAGGAAGAAATCTTGAAATTAAAGGAAATGATAGCGAGGATGAAGGAAGAAACGAGATGAGGAAAGCCTGTGTCTGACAAAAACTGAGGTGAATGGAAGGATGTGAGGAGAGGGACGACCAAACTGGTGGTGAAAAAACACACCAAGGATACAACAACAGCTAAGTGTATCAACTCTTTCAGTCCTTTGATAGACGAATTAGACGTTAGCATAGTCAGGGACAAAGCTGACAAGGAAGGTACGAAAACCTTAATTGTTGGCGATTCCCAGGTACGGTACCTGGACAGAGCTTTTTGTGGTAAAAATAAAAATAGGATGATGGTGTGTTTGCCAGGAGCTGGGGTGGGGGATATAGTTGACAGGATGGACAATATCTTGTCTGGTAATGGGAACAAACCCAGTATCTGCCTCAGTGCAATGATATTGGCTGGTGTAGGAGTGAGGAGCTTCTTGATAAGTTCAAGACAGCTATAGAACGTATTAGGTCGAAGAGAGGGATCCCTTTCATATGTGGTGTCCTGCCTAGAAGGGGAGTTGGCATTGAATGGTTGTCTTGACAGATATTGCAAGTCAATATCAGTCCCATTCATTGGCAACTGGGACAACTTTTATGGCAGAAGGGACCTTTATGCTAGAGATGGGGTGCATCTGTCTAGGGATGGGGTGGCAGCCCTGGCTGGCTCTCTCGAGAGGGCAGTTCAAAAGATGTCGAAGTCTTTAAACTGCTAGGAGAACATAAGAGCATGGGGGTGGAGGAGACTGCAGTGGGAGTGGGTAAACAAAGTGAAAGGTTACAGGGAAATAGTGCTAGGAATGATGACAAAACAAAATTAGGCAGGGAGTTAAAAAGTAAACGCGACAAAGAGAGGACTCAGAACACGACTACCGTATATGGCGGCTTATAAGTCGACCCACCTTTTCAAGCAAAAAAATTTGGTCATAGAGGTATAGTGTATACCTACCGCATAAGTCGACTCCCCAACTCCAGCAGCTGTCAAGTGTTGTGAAGGACCAAGTCATCCATCAAAACACATACATAAACAGTCAAACAAGCCACTCTATACATGATGTCACACACAACGTCATTAGTGACTGACCCAACAATCACAATAACACTGAACTCAGTTGACTTCCTGCTCATTCTACCACAGTCCACACACAGCCACTGACCAGACAGCTGACAGCCATGACCCTTCCTGCCAAACAAACAAAGTTTGAAGCTCGTTTCAGGCTGAAGGTTATTGTGTGTGCCAACTCTACAAATAACTGTGCAGCAGCAGCGAGGGATTATGGAATTAGTGAAAAGCTTGTGAGGGATTGGAAGAGCGAAGATGCAATAAGTAAAATGGCAAAGAAAAAATGTGCCTTCAGACATGGCAAAGCTCAGTGGCCAGAAATAGAAGAACATTTGAACAAGTGGATCCGTGAACACCAACAGAATGGAATCGCAATAACAAGAAATAACATCCGCGTGGAAAGTACCAAGTGGGCAAGAGCAAATCCAGACTTGAGTCAAAATTTCAAGGCTGCCCCAAACTGGTGTTCTAGGTTTATGAGAAGACATGATTTGGTGTTGCAGCAGAAGACCAAAATAGCTCAAAAACTTCCAGCTGACCTCGAACACAAAGTCACCGCTTTTCAACGGTATATTATCGATCTACGGAAGACACACAACTTTCTGCTGTGTCAAATTGCCAATATGGACGAGACCCTTCTATATTTCGATATGCTCGGCAATAAAACAGTTGATTCTAAGGGAGCAAAAACCATCATGATGAAAAGTACAGGACACGAGAAAACAAAGTTCACTGTGGTGTTGAGTTCATGAGTGATGGTACAAAACTGAAGCCTATGGTAATACAGGTGCTCCCAGACTTACGACGGGGTTAGGGACCCAAATCCAGGTCGTAAGTCCGA